>OZ024912.1:54626483-55110875 GCA_964017125.1 Flabesymbios commensalis
TGTCTAGCGCCCAAGTGCATTTTTGGGCTAAGTGTCCCAAATTGGGACTACCACAATTTTAATACTGGTAGCCCAGCAGGCATTATTTTTTTAATCATTTGACAAGCCCATAAATATTGGCCCCTTTTTTCAACACTGTATGGGCCACATGGCTCCCTGCTGCATGCATGACGTCGTCTACTTGGCTAAGCCTAATCCCTTATGAGTGGGGACTTCTAATTGGTCAACATACTGTCATTGTTGGAAGAAAATGGCGCTGTAACCTAATTTGATTTTTTTTTTTTGTCCTTCGACCCAATTTTTTTTATGAGAAAATTAACACGAGCACACTTGACAATAGCACACCGCCATTATTGAAATTGAAGTTATTGACATAAAATGCGAAAAATCACAATAAATCGGCCATTTTGAATTTTTTTTCAGCCATTATTGACCTTGACCGAGAACTGCTTATTAGTAGCATGTACAACAAATTTAAAGATGATACATGAAAAACTTTTCAAGTTCTTGCCCCACAAGGTCAAATTATTGACGTAAAATGCGAAAAATCGCAATAAATGGGTCATTTTGAATTTTTTTTAGCCATTATTAAACTAGTTCGAGAACTGCTTACTAGTAACACGCATAACAAATTTGAAGAGGATACATGAAAACCTTTTCAAGTTATCGCGCCCACAAGGTCAAATTATTGACGTAAAAGGCGAAAAATCAAAATAAGTCTGCTATTTTGATTTTTTTTCCAGCCATTATTGAACTTGCCCGAGAACAGGTCATTAGTAACATGCATAACAAATTTGGGAAGGATACATGAAAAACTTTTCAAGTTATCGTGCCCACAAGTAAATGTTAACGCTGACGCCGAACTTCAATTGCAATAGCCCACCTTTTTAAATTTAAATTAAAAGGCAGGTTAAAAAGTACACAACCCTAACTTGATTTCTATTTTGTCCTCCGACTGTCCAGTCTGGACAAAAAAATCCGGAAACCAGGAAATTAAAAAACGGTGGCCTACATACCAGTGTTTGAAAATGTTAAAGATAATTCGTGAAATCAATCAACAAGATTTAAGATTCGTTCAACCCCATGTTGTAGAATCTGAATAATTTTCACTCGCTTGAAGTTGTGGATCACGTTAGTGGGAGACAAATTCAAGTGAGTGAAAATTCTAATTAAATCATTCGGCTGTTGAAGGGTTTAAAGGAAATCAGATGGAAACTTTTTCCTGAAACGCGCTAACAATTGTTTCTTCGTTAGTGGCCTTAGTAATCAAAGGGTCGATGATATGGCAGGGATCGACACTAACACTTGCCCATTGGCCCTAGGCGAGTAAAAACACTAAGGGCCAGTAGATTGCCTGAGATACTGGCCCTGGGGGGCCTATGAAAAAATCCCACCCCTTTGATACAGTCTACAATAAGAACTAGAAAGACAAGGCCAAGGGCCAGTAATTATCTGAAGTTACTGGCTCTTTGGTCTACTACCTGGAATCAGTTAGTGTCGATTCCTGAATGGGGATCAAAATATCACCAAAACAATTCCCCAGCGATATGTGATGGATGTGTGAAGAACGAGGAAGGAGCAGTTGATAGATTAGTAGCTATGTTGAATACAAATAACTGCGGCGGCGGACCGCGTGGAATACAGTAAGCAGCCTGCCTCTGCAAGTGCTGCGTGATTACAGGGTGGTTGTGAAGCAGGGAATAAAATACCTGCTTCTTCCTGTCTGGGATTGAAGTCAGCGAAATCTCCATTAGCATTATCACCATTAGGACTGTCAACTCCGCTGAGCAGGTCAGGATCTGTAGGTTTGGTCAAACTTGGGCTATCAAAGCCACTCTACAAAAGTGAGTAGATACCAATTATCACAAAACAAAAATCATTTTTATGGGAAACTTAACACATTCAACCATAAATAATTATGAAATATCCCTCATAATTGGTTGAGCTGCATGTCACCACAGAATGTGAAGCAAAACATTTCATATGAATGTGCACACACTTATGAAGCTCGATTAGCTTTAGCTAGGTCCTAATTCAACGTTGATTTATATGTACATATATTCGAAGAATGATTTGATCTGATGTCTAAGCTAGTCTAGTCTGCACTGCAAAGCCAAAGGCATTATCTGCTTACTTGTAAAGTAAGCAGATACTGCATTTTAGCTTTGCACGTCAGAAGTCTAGTCTAGTGGTTTATTATTTCAAATTTCACTATCACAGCATAGTTCTGGGTGAATAATACTACCTCTTTTCCCAGATTCGCTGCAGCACCTAGGTCTACACGCGAAGTTCTTTTCCTGTTTGTGATCTTTTCAGTTGTTGTTGTATGCGTTCGCTCCGTAGAGTGGAATTCTTCATCACGGAATTCTTTTGACTTTTCATCATTATTATAGTTTGAGCTGCGATCCTCATCACCAAACTCATTATACTTGCTTCGCGCCGGGGGTTCATCAAACAGATCATCAGTCCTTGAAACAAATAATTAGAAAAAAAACTAAATGACTACATTTTTAATCTGAGGTATCAGAAATGCCTGAAAAATGTGATGATGTAGATTAAAGAAGAGCTCTAAGACAATTGACAAAAATATAGGGTTAGTACAAAATGGAAATAATTAAATTCTAGGACTTTTCCAGGAAAGATTTTGAACTTTTTCATGTAACAAAATAAACAATGACAGATAAAATGAAATCCTACATTTTTTATGGAAAAAATAGCCATTAATTGATGGCAAGACACCTCAGCCGTAGGCTTTGTCCATCAATATCAAGAAACAATGAGAAAAAAATGACCCCCACTAAAACCATGTAATTTTTTTTTAAATGGCTGCGGTGGCCTTTTTGTTTTTAATGGATTCATCCCAAAAGATATTCAGATCATCAGAAATACCTAAGGGACAACTATACCAAATTTGAATGTAATCCAAGCAACGGCTCATAAGTTATCGAGCCCAAAAGTTTTTTAGGCGGCCATCTTTTTTTAATGACTGCGGCAGCCATTTTTTTTCAATGGATTCATCCCAAAAGTTAATCAGATCATCAAAAATACCTAGAGAGCAACCATACCAAATTTGAATGCAATCCAAGCAACGGTTCATAAGTTATCGTGCCCACAAACTTTTTAGGCAGCCATCTTTTTTTAAATGGCTGCGGCAGCCATTTTTTTTTCTAATGGATTTATCCCAAAAGTTAATCAGATCATCAGAAATACCTAGAGAACAACCATACCAAATTTGAATGCAATCCAAGCAACGGTTCATAAGTTATCGTGCCCACAAGCTTTTTAGGCGGCCATCTTTTTTTAAATGGCTGCGGCAGCCATTTTGTTTTTAATAGATTCATCCCAAAAATTATTCAGATCATCAGAAATACCTAGAGAACAAACATACCAAATTTGAATGCAATCCAACACTTGTATAGTTGGAAATTTATTAGACAAAAGTTTTATTTTGTGAGAAACTAGAATCTGTGAATTATCAACTAGTGGAATTATTGATGGTGGGTTTTAATTTATCCCAGAAAGCAAGGACTTCTCCAAAAATATGGACAAATGGGCATACCCATAATCTGGGGTTTCATCAAACCCTTTTGCTTTGTTGATAAACTCTTTCACTTTGCCGAAACTTTCTTGTACAATATTCTTCTTGCCTTTGTCCCACTCGTCAATCTCGTCCATCTGGCCACGATTACTACTCTCACGGCTACTATAGCTTTGTGGTTCTTCACTATACCTATCACCTTAAAATACAAACAAACTCTACATCTAATAAAGACAAATAATGGATATATTGAGAGCGAATAATTCAGGTTTCCGAGCAGATGTAGAACTTTAATAGTTGCATAACATAATGAAAAATAAAAAAAATGATGTCACAAATATGTACTAGTTATCCGTTACAGCATGCGTAGTTTCGAAACAAATCTGATATAACACAATGCAACCATGGATCTTAAAACTTCATTACCAATTTCTTATCATTTTTCCGAAAAAATTGTGTTACAAATATTTCAACATCTGATTGATCATGAAATTTTACAATAATTCACATGTGAATCATGCTATAAATAGTGGCAATCGTTCACCATTTTAGAACAACAGTACATGTACCTCATTCCTTATCTGAGCATTTGCATCAATTCAATTAATAAATATTATAAAACGAATCGTGCAATAGAAAAATAAATTAAAAAGAATATGACTCGCACAATTTCATCTCCAAAATTCAAACTATATGAAGAAATTAACCTAATACAGCCTGTTTAACTAAACCACATGCTAATCACATTGTGTAGTAAAATATTATTAAACAAAAATGATGTTTTTTTTAAATCGTGTAATGAAATATTAACATGAATATATGATGTTTTTCTCAGATGCTTATTAAATCCCGTAATAAAATATTATACAATAAAAAACTAAAATGATGTATTTTTATATTATATACAATGTAACACCAAAATGATGTACACAGTAGAATCTGCTATGAGCAGAGACCCTTGTGACACAGGAAAACTGGCCTTTTACAGCAGGTGGCTGCTCATAGGAGGTTCATTTGTATGTAAAATGTCATTTTGGGAAATGCCAAGTGGCCTCCCATAGGAGGTTGGCTGCTCATAAGAGTGGCTGCTCATAGCAGGTTCTACTGTATTTTACTTGTTTTTTCTTAATCGCTTTAAGGGTTAAAGGTCGAGCCGAGTTCGCGTTTATATTGGCAATGTGTTATGTTCACGACAGTAACTATGGAGCATGTTTTCTAAATTGTGTAATAAAATATTAATCTGATGTTTTCCTAGGGTTTTTTTTAAATTGCATAAAAAAATATAATAACATGAATATTATGTTTTTTATATGTCAATAGTTTGTAATAAAATGATGCTTTTGACATGTTTTTTTAAAATCGCGTAATAAAATATTATAACAAGAATATGAAGAATTCCAACTATACAAATAAATTAACCTATTTCAGTAGGTGTGACAAAAAACTTTTTTTAATCGTGTAATAGAATAGGCCTAAAGCCAGAGGTGATGACATGCAGATAGTTGACATGCTCCTTCCTCACAACTCACATGTGTGCAATATTATATTTATGCTTTTTTACGATCATACAACCAAACCAATTTGGTCTGTGGATATAACACACATCAGAATTACAATTACAGCGCTGTAATGAAAGTTAGTGTTCAAGTTTACATTGGAAATGTAGTAACAGTAACTGTCGAGCACATTAAATTTCCTGAGGCGTAGTAAATTGGTCAAGACTACATGGCGACAAGAAGATTAGAGCTCTTTTATAGATACAGTAATTATCCGTTATAGCACGAATCGTTACTACACGAATCGGATATAACACGATGCAACCATGGATCCCAAAATGTTACACTATCTTTTTTACCATTTTTCTGGAAAAATTGTGTTATAAATATTTGAAGATACAATTAAGCATGAAATTGTCCGTCAACGTCACATGTTAATCGTGCAGTAGCGGTAGGCCTAATCCTTCACGCATGACGCTCACGCAGTTAATATATTAGATTTAATGGTGTTGCATAAATATATTTTTATGCCGATATGATCAGTCATAAATCACTGTCAGTATGGACAGCTCACTGACAAGTTTGATTGACAAGCGTGTTCTAACGCTGATTGGTCAATATCTCCCTCCCATCTCACCTGACCACAACGCTGGCCCAGCATTAAATCAGCACTGGTTCATTTGCGGGCAGTTACGCGATGATCGACGCCGCAAGTAAACGTGAGCGTATCAAACCATTTCAAGCCTACAGGCTTGGTAGTTATCCTATGAATAATATAACATCAGTGATATGCTGTTTTATTACACGATGTGGAAAAAACTTAATATTCGTGTTGTAGTAATTGATTGCACGATACAAAAAATGCAAAGACATCGTGTTTGTTGTGTTCAAACGCTGATTGGTCAACACCCGCCTCCCATCGTACCGGGCCGTGTCAGGATGATTGACAGTCTCGTATGATCTCACGTTGAGAGTGATATTTCACGAGATTTTGACACCTCTACTCTCAAAACGATGACGTCATTAAACACTGTACATGACACGGACTTGTATACACAGCGTCACTCTGTTCACGCACGAGTCCTGTATTCCTGGTTCAACTAATTTTACTTCTGCTGCTTATATCAGACACATTCAACCAATACACATTTTTATTATTTACAAATAATAATTAATATAACTTCTAAAACTCCGATATGTGTACAGTAAATAAGGCCTGGAAACAACGTTATGCTACAAGCTAGTATATTGTCCCGTGTCAGTTATTTATATTACCGCATCCCGTGTATCTCCAGTCATATCGTATCTAGTAGTACTAGATAAAATCGGACCATTTCGTATAACACGATCGGCTTATAACACGATTCGTACTTATGGACCCCACCGATCGTGTTATAACGAATAACTACTGTAGATAGATGGTTTATTTCATATCAGCATAGGCCCATCAGCCTGTGTGCAAATACATACTATAGTGCAATATATACAATATGTGTGGTGTATGAGCGAGGAGAAAGGATGATATTTCCATTTCAATACAAAAATGTATCACATCTGCAGATAATAACAGGTTTTTTTCCTTTTTTTTTCATAAATTTGCAAACACTTCAAGTCCAAAATAAACAAATATAGCTAGATTATTAATAGTTTTACTGTGTTCTGAGGAAAATAGTCCAACAAATTTATTCATAGATGGTTTGGTCCAAAAATATCGTGAAATGTATTTTGATCTCAAAGCTTTTAAACGTTTACACAAAAACAAAAAATGATATATATATGAGCTATTTATAGATCTGCGTTTTAGTCATTAAAAATGATATTAAACTAGAAAAGTGTATCGATGCAGGTGTCGATGACTATGCCTCCATTGACTCTGTTGTTAACACCCCCTATTTTTTTTTAAAGACGATTATTTGTTCAAATTTGTTGTGACACCCCCCCCCCCCTGAACCAACTAAAAACAATGGAGCCTGAAGGTTGAAAAAAAAAAATTGTAAAAATTTGCTTTTACCCCCCTGCTTAATTGTTCAACGGTCAACCCATCTACATAATGCTCCGGCATAATAAAACGCATATCTCCATATCAACCCCTACAGTAGGGATTACATTCAGCTTACCATGTCCGCGTGACGGAAACGGTCGTTAGTGGATGTTTTCCCGTGCACGCACACGCACATGAAAGTGCGTGAAGGACACTTACACACGTATACACGGGCTGGCGCCACAACTTACGGAGACGACTTGGCACGGAATTCATCCCAGTGAAAGCCAGTGCAAAGTAGTGATGTTTTTTGCTTGCATTCTCACTTGTGTGCACGCTCGTCTTTAAAGTCACATTATCAGCATTATACTCATCAAATGCACGCACTCCAATGGAACTATATGTGTAACCATAACCATAATAAATGGCATCTACGGATTTGGGCCGACTCCAACAGGCAATGGCGGGGAGGGGATGTGGCGTGTCATCAGGCCATCCTAAAAAAATTGTTCCCTATTTCCGACTGCATGGGTAAAAATGAGGGTAAAAGAGGGGCCTACCGCACGGCATCCATTTAAAGGCTGATTTTAAAATTACAGACTAGACTAGCTCTAGGCCCTATCTAAAAAAAATTGTTGGGGTTCATCGAGATTCAAACTCACGACCCTCTTATTAACAGGCCCTAGTGCATGAAATCGTCCATGTCTGTAGCGACGTCTTATCAAAATCTTGAATAAGCATGGGTTTGGGAAATCTCAATTTCCTGAAATGGTAGGGGTGACCGGAATGAACTGCGCCTGGCATGCCTTGGGATGAAGTAGATGTTAACACTAACACTAGGCCTAGTAACAGTAGGTCTATCTCAGTATCTGCTTGTATCGGCTACTGCATGGACATGTTCACACCATGAAATCGGGAACAAAGATATTTTTTAGGATGGCCTTAGATAATCAGGAGTTGAGGGCCTGGGCTGACAGACTTCCACGGACTTCAGGCGACTCACACGTGGAGGAGGGGCAATTACACAAGCCTAACTTGCACGGGGAAAGGTTTGATCAAAAAGTTGTTTGTACGTGCAATCCTGTCTATTAGCGTGTAAACACGTTGACACACTTGGCTACTCGTGTCCGTATGATTCCGTTTGTGCGAAAGGAGTCCCAATCCGTGGATTGGTGTGCACGCCGAAGTACCCACACGCCGTGTAAATAATTTTTCACGGTCTTGCGTCGACGCACTCCCGTGTGTGCTTACGCACAACGGACTGGTAAGCTAGAGGACATCCCTACTGTAGGTCTGGCCTAATAACTAGATCAAATCCTGCAATCCTGTCTATTAGCGTGTAAACACGTTGACACACTTTGCTACTCGTGTCCGAATGATTTCGTCTGTGCGAAAGGAGTCCGAATCCGTGAATTGATGTGCACGCCGAAGTACCCACACGCCGTGTAAATAATTTTTCACGGTCTTGCGTCGACGCACTCCCGTGTGCACAACAGACTGGTAAGCTAGAGGACATCCCTACTGTAGGTCTGGCCTAATAACTAGATCAAATCTATAGGGTCATTTTATATAGAACGATCAGCTTATGACACAGATTGAACTATTAGACCCCATCAATCATGCTATAATGAATAATTACTGTATGTTGCATTTTTTTTACTAAATTGGTTGAAAAAAAACTACCACATTTCATCTAAATCAGAAGGTATTAAATTTTGTTTTGAGGTATCACCCCTGATAATTATTTTTAAATTCAGCCATTGACATTAACGTCCGACCGGCCGCCTGAGGCAGGTTAAAAAGGCCCACGTCGGATAAACTGTCCACATCGGCCGCCTGGGTAAAGTTTTCATATATAATATATTCTATTCGCCGTAATACTTCCAGGTCCAGTTAAAAGTCACCAGGGCAGACAAAAATCACAGTTGTACCTGCCCTGTTGTCTAGTATAAAAAAAATCCTGATGTCAATGGCTGTAAATTGGGTAGTTGTCACGGCTATATAATAAATCACCTATTGAAGCGTTTCCCTCCCTGAAACCACACATTTAGTTCTATAGTAAAGATCTAGTTATCTCACATGGTTTTCCAGATATTATCAATAATAAGGTCAATAATGGCTGCAATCGGCCATTTTCAATTTTATCAAGATGAAGCTGCACATTTTGTTTTATAGTAATGGTCCAGCTATCTGGCACGGTTTTCAAGATATTATGCGTATCAAGTCAATAATGGCAGCAAGCCGGCCTTTTTGAATTTTGTCAAGTTGAAATATTTCAGGGCACATCCCTATCTAGATAGGGCATGTCCCAAATTTTGTCTTATTGTAATGGTCTAACTACCCTGCAGGGTTTTCCAAATAGTATCCATAATCAAGTCAATTAAGGATGGAAGTAGGCCATTTTATATTGTTGAAATTTCTCAGGGCATTTCTCCCCCTGAAACTTCACATTTGTTCTTTAGTAATGGTCTAGTTATCTCGCACGGATATTACGCATATTAAAAAAATAATTTCCGATAGTCTGCCATTTGGCCGGCGTGACGTAGTTTTTGGCTAATCCGCGCCCATTTTCGAACTCATCCAAGCTATTAGTAAAATAGATAAATAGTATAAATTTTGGAGCGATACATGAAAATTGTTGAGTGAATCGCCTAAACGAGAAAATTTGAAGATCAGAAAAATATCAAGGTAATAAGAGGTCACAGAAAGGTCAAATGTGAACTCAATCAAGGTTTATTCATAATTAACCTATTGCCGTATATGAAGTTCAATGTGCATTCCAGTAGCGTGAATCAATTTGTATTGCTAGAAGTGGCGAACTGACAGACGGACAGACACACACGCCGCATTACGTCAATAGGCATCCGCTAAAATTTTGGATGAGGCCTTAAAACTAATGAATATAGATTGAAAAGATGGACACAGGCTGTAATTTTCATTTCCATTTTTCCAGGACTTTCCCAGGCCTTTAGAGGAAATGTAAATTCCATGAATTTTCCAGGTTTTCCATGACCGTACAAACCCTGCAGAAATATTTGTTTTTCAAAATTACCATATGAAGCTGCTTTAATTATGTAAACATGGCCAGTGATTACTACCATGTAGGCCCCTGCACACCGATATCAGGCACTGCGTCAGGCACTGCGTCATAGGTGTGAACGCACAACACTGTGAATGAGGATTTTTACACAGTCTGGGTGGGTTTGAAGACTATGTGACAATAATTCAGAGGCATAGCACTGTCTAAGTATTGGGAGGGCAAAATGTTGCTCATGAACAGAGACATGTTGCTCAGGAAAGGCCACATGGCGCTGCAGCATGTTAGAAATGGCTAGATGAAACACTGGAGGTCGGGGTCTGCACACCCGTACCCAGCTCAGAAGGGAGTGATACCACCCCTGCTTGTCGCCAAAATTTAACTCAGAATGTACTAAAATGCTACAAAAGAAGCATGTGAAATTCTGTTTTGTTTCTACATATAATGATAAATTGAGCTAGAACGACATGGTTTGATATGTTTGGTAGATACGAGTCCAGCAACCATGAGATGTAGACTAATGATGGTTTATCATTAGTCTGCTGTCAGTGACGCTGGGCAAGCATTCCCAGCAAACACGAGACACTGGGAATGCTTGGACAACACAAAAACATTGGGTGAATATTTCATCCTTGATGTATGAGATTTCGAATCAATGACGGTTAACCATTGGCCCACCGTTAGTAACACAGGAAAAGCATTAAACTTGCATTGATTCAACATTTCATGTTAGCTGGGTAGGCTTGTACATGTAGCTCTTACTGTATCTGTACATCCCTCCAGTGCTTGACTCTCCAGACAATCCAATATACTTGTCCTTATTCTTTTTGGCTTTTTTTCTTTCGTCTCTCAAGCGGTCATCATTTTGGATGAAATCTAGAAGATCTTTTGTTTTTTGTCGAACTGCAAGAAAAAACCAATCATCTTACAATCTAGTTACAAAACAGAATTTGTGCTGTGAATAATTAAACATAAACTTATGGAGAAAATTATCATTGATAGGAATAAGTTTTTGAAATTATAAGATTGTAATATGACTATGTCAGTTTTTTCCCTCAGCTGAAGTTAAACTAGATGTGCAGGAGACATTGAAAGCATCCCTGACAGGCATTACCAATACCAGGTCTCTCCATCAAAAAAATTGCTCGCACCCACCAGCATGGCGACAAGAATTTTAGAGCTTTTTATGTAGATTAATTTAAGATCAGGGCTCTCCCCAGAGTGCGCGCACTGTTTTATCCTAGCACTGCGCTGACAAAAATTACCTCCAGATTCTACCTGAATTCACCATTTCAAATCTTCAGTGGAATTTTTTTGGCTGGGAGGGGGGGATACCTCCGCAACCCGCCTAGCATAGCGCGTGCATCACTGGTTCAGAGCACCAACAGCACACTTTTCAAAAAGTCACACTCTCTATTTTTTTATGGGGAAAGCCCTGATGATGATGACTACTGTCACCTTTTTTTAAATGAACTCTTCCAAAAGGTTTTCAGATAGTGACAAATACCTACAGAACGATCATGTAAAATTTGACTTCAATCTAACAAACACTTCAGGAGATAGCACAATAACGTCTATTGCCGGTTAGTGCCCGCAGTTTATAACTGAAATCTGTTTGGGAAAAATCAAAACTTCGGGCTTGGTTTATAACAAGCCATCCTGAGTGAGCCATGACGATTCGAGTCGAAATAGGAGTGTATGCCAGGACTGGCAAACAACAAACAGACTGGGTATCGGCACCTGCGTTAGCGTTAGTGTGAGCTTTGTCGTCTGACTCTGAAGTCTATTAACCATCTGTGTCCCGATGTGAAAAATAAAATGATTTATATTCAAATTAAACTCAATGTAAATCATGCTAATTGCAAATTACTTGTGTGCATTTAAAAAGAATCTTTGAGAATTATTTATGTTAGTGAAATATCACGATTGGAAGATGATTTTGAACATCAAATGTAATAGAAATATCACCGTATGGTGATTGTCCACAACGTTGCCCCGGCATATGTTAGTCTTCCGTGAAAAACACGCTGACTGTTAACATGTAATATAAGATTAATGCCGGATGGCATTGACTGTGCTAATGACGAAATACCGCTAGAGTACATTAACATGTGTCTGGCTGAACTACGGGAGATACCGGGAGGAATTACCTTGATTACTGCGGCCCTGTTTCACGCTAAAGTTGGGATGCAGTTTGTAACGTTTTACAGAAAATCAAAAACATCGAAAACAAGAGGCCAGCCGGCCACCATAATTCCCCGCCCCGCCCAGGTGATAGAAATTTTACAGGGAGCATACTTCCCTGAAGTCTCACATTCTGTTCTACAATAATGATCAACCTATCTAGATTACTGTGTATATTACAGATATTGAAGTCAATATTGGTCGCAAGTCAGCATTTTTTTAGTTTGAGCAAGTTGCCATTAAGAGGATATATATATATATCCCTCACTGAAACCACACATTTCGTTTTATAGTATTTATTGGACTGGTACATATCCTATGGAATTTTTGTTCCAAGGGCCTATTTTGTTTTTTGTCTGCCATCTTGAATTTATTCAAATTTGGACAGAATAAATGTTATTTTCTGGATCAGAAAAATTAAAGACGTACAAATAACTTTTATCTTCATTATTTTCCAAATTATGCCAATTTTGAAGGTTAGAGCATCTAACTGTCTGGCACAGTTTGTCCAGTATCAGGCATATTAAAGTTAATTATGGCCGATAGTCGGTCATTTTGAATTTGATCAAGTTGAAAATTTTCAGAGCATATCCCTACCTGAAACCGCACATTTTGTTTTGTAGTAATGGTCCAGCTAAATGGCACGGTTTGTCAGATATCAGGCATATTAAAGTTAATTACGGCCGATAGTCGGGCATTTGTCAGATATCAGGCATATAAAAGTTAGTTATGGCCGATGGTCGGCCAATTAGGCAGGTAAAATTTCAAAAACCCCGAAAGGCAAATCTACACCCCCTAAGGGATGTGTGTGTCAAAAATTAAAGAAATTCTAGCACAGGTTACAGAGTTCTGCTCCGGAAACGAAATGCGGACATCCTGACGCGGGACGGACGGATGGACATCCGAGGCGACACCAATACCCCTCGCTCCCACTTCGTCGACGGGGGATAAAAATACTAGGTAAATTTTGAAAGTTTGGGGTGCTGTTTCTAACCAGGATTCGTTTATTAACCGGCAATATTTGGTATATGACAAAAATAACTAGAAAGAGTTGTTCGGAAACGAACACGAAAGCAGCCCTCCGTTATTGCTCGACCACTATTTTAAAATTATTTGCTCCCAAAAGTTAATTAGGTCAGAAATTCATAGATCAGCTATCATGCAAGATTTCCCAGATAGTGAAAAAAAAAAAAATTGGCCGACTGGTAGCCATTTTGGATTTTTTAGTGTGAAATTTGTCATGGGTTATCCTTGTGGGTTATCCTTGTTATATTCATGGTCCAATCATTTTGCTTTTCTTGAGTTAAGTAAATAAATATTACAATTTAACTGAACGGCCATCTTAAAATTGTTGAAGAGTTAATTAGGTCATTGGCTGACATAGCTGAACATATTTGCCAAACATAGTGTTAGCCAGCCACCCGTGCACCCGTCTGTTGGACGGGTATAAAGTCAAAATAACAGGCAAAAATTGTCCAAATTACACTATAAGGGAGGAAATGCACGGGCAGTTATGCAAAAATTGGGAAAAAAAGACAGGCAGTTTTCTAATTCTAGCTAAGACAGTGTTGCCAAATTAAAAGAAGATCTGATGGCAACTTTTTCCTGAAATGATCTAACGAGCATTTCTTCGTCAATGGCCATAGTAATAAAAGGGTTGATGATATGGGATCAAAATGTCACCAAAACAATTCCCCAGTGGTATGTGATGGCTATGTGAAGTATGAGAAAGCAGAAGTTGATAGATTAGTAGCTATCTTGAAAAGAAATAATTGCGGCAGCGGCGGACCGTGTGGAATAGAGTAAGCAGCCCGCCTCAGCGAGGGCTGCTTGATAACTGCCGTTCAGATATCCCGTTCACTTAGGGTCTACTTGGTGGCCATTTTGGAAAATGCCCCTTATTGACTTGATAACAATAATGCCGGTTAGTAACCACATCCTGGTTAGAAACTGCACCCCAAACTTTCAAAACTTCCCAAAATGGCCACCAAGTAGGTCCTAAGTGAATGGGATATCTGAACAGCAGGCATTGCGGTCATCATTTTTGGCACATTCAGCCACTTTAACATGTTTAAGTGAGATAAATCTTCAAGTATGTAAAAATTAAAATAAGAAAGACGAGTAAAGTGTTAAAAGATAAAGATCATATAGATAATGAATATTAAAACTTTAGTTACCATTTATCCCTTGATCTTTCCCGAATTCATCTGTAAATGTGTAAGATTCTAGCTGTCTCAAGTCGTACAAGTGTTCTCTGGAGCTTGTAACTACTCTTTCTGACCCATTCCGTATTAGATAATTTAACAATAGCAAAGACTGTCAAAATAAAGACCAGTCATGAAAAAAAAAAACATTCAGTATGTATTTAAACAATGTTTATATTTATTTTTATCTTGAAAATTTAGGAATACAAACTGGCATCTGCTGCATTGATAGTTCATTTGCCATCAGTTCAGCTCTAAAGGTCAACTGATTTCAAACCACTTTTGGTCAATATCAACTCTTATCCTGCGGATTACGAATATTGTCGTTATTAATCTGTTTTATTGGTCGACCAAATCAGTTATTGGAATGAAACATCAATATTTGCAAATATTTGTGCTCAAATTAACCAAATGAGTAATTTTCAGCCACTTGAAGTTGTGAGTCGCGGTACTGAGACACAATTTCAAGTGGGTGAAAAATTAAATAAATTAACTTAGCAGGATAAAGGTTAAACACAAATCATAGTGACAAAGTGAAGGGTTAAATGATAAGTCAAACAGAAAATCAGTCTTTTCTTAGGCCACAGTTTTTTAATTTCCTGTTTTACGGACCCGCTGACCCCAATTTTAGCAATTTTAAAATAAAATTAAAATTCTAAAATGACTTTTTTTTTATTTCCGCCGACCTAACCCATCTTGTATTTAAATAAAAAATTAATGACCCAATTTCCAAACGAAAACAAATAAAATAAATTTAGAGTGTTCAATACAGGCCGCAGGATTGCGACATTAGCGCACAATTTGCCTAAATGTCGCACTGTCGAGAAATCCCATTGGGCAACGGTGGCGCGTAGCGTAAATATCGTCTTTTTGGAAGTTTTTGTTTCTGATAGCTAGCCCCATGGTTCCCACACTTTTACAAGTACCAAATTCAAGGACTTTTCAAAGACCTTTCAAGGACTTCTCAATATTTTTCAAGGACCTTTTTTGTGCATGGCAAAATAGTGATTCGCAGATTACACAAATAAGTTTAGTCCAGAAGGTATGAAAAAAGGCAACTTGCGAGTTTTTATTACTCTTTTTATCAAATTTCAGACCATGCATATCAGTGACATTAAAATATTGTAGAGAAAATGAAATGTAGGCCTACAACATTTAGCGATATTTGTCTTTTGACTTTATATTGATAAAATAGGCAGCTACATTCCTTAACTACATCGTTATTTAAATGGGGCTTTTTCATTCTTATAACTACTAGCTGTCGCTGCTGCATGACGTTTTTCATCATCAACAGCAAAACATCACAGGTTGATCAAAATCAAGGACTATTCCCGGTTTTAAAGGACTTTTCGGCGGTTTATTTAGGTTTTTACAAAAATCAAGGACTTTTCGAAGCCTGGAATTATTTTTTTTCAATTTCAAGGACTTTTCCTGTTTTCAAGGACCCGTGGGAACCATGTAGCCCTGGAGGCAGACACCTGGGCCTTCTGATCATCGACAGCCCAGTATCAAACCTATGCATATTCTAGGGTTTGTCACCGTTTGTCATTGTGTTCACATGCATGGCTGCCCCATGTGACCGACGAGGGCCAATCAGGAACCAGCTTACATCTGGATGATTCTGGGAGCCAATCACATGCACTGTATCAAGTGTATGTGAATGATCAATCAATTAAAGATTGGCTGCTGCTCGTTTGGACCATGTTCTGTTATGTTATGACAGCAGAAGTCATCCAGTGGAGTATCAGGCTGAAGGCGTGCTGCTGCTTGGAAGGATACTTCAGGCAGGCAGACCTGTGTGTTTTGAGGGCAGGCAGGCCTACTGAGCTGAAAGGCTTTCACCGACAGTTTATTACAGACCTGTACTGATCTACAGTATAAATTAGCAAGAATAAGAATATTTATTGGGTAGAACCATTCAGCTTTTTACAATGTTACTATAAATTGCTGTTTTTCTTGGTGCCCATGCAGGATAGCAGATGTCATTCATTCTTGGTCATGCAGGGCTCGACACTAGCTGATGTCAGCTAGTAGCCCAAAGGGCCAGTAGCTTCAGACAATTACTGGCCCTTAGCCTTGTCATTCAAGTCCTTAGTGTACACAGTATCGAGGGGGGTGTAATTTTTTTGTTGCCCCCAGGGCCAGTATCCCAGGTGATTTACTGGCCCTTAGTGATCTTTACTGGCCTCGGGCCAACGGGCCAGTGTTAGTGTCGATCCCTGTCATGCCATACGTTTTTGATAGACTGTTCTTATAACTTTGCTTTAATGACAAACGTAGCAAGGGGTAGATCTATTTACTGGTCAACATTAAAAATCTCCCAGCATTTACAATTGTTGATAGTCGAATGTGTGCTATAGGCCTAGGTTTACTGCTTAGAGTATTAAATCTTCGAGACATATATTAACCCTTTATCTATAACAGTATTCTGATATTCCACTTCTGCATCAAATTCTTCTGCAACAAACAATTTCTCAAAGCTTTGGAATTTGAAAAAATGAGAGGGGGTACTTGCACCCTCAACCGGCTGCCCCCCGAGTGTCTAGCGCCCAAGTGCATATTTGGGCGCTATGTCTCAAATTGGGGCTACCACGATTTCAATAATGGTAGCCCAGCAGGAACTATTTTTTTTAATCATTTGACGAGCCCATAATTTTTGGCCCCCTTTTTAGCTCCCTCTTTTTTCATCCTGTATTGAACACTGTGCTGGCGGATGTGCGCTGCCCGCCCCGGATGGTTAGGACGAGGAACACATGTACTATAAAACTGACTATTTATGGCCTTTCTCTCCCTGCATGCTGTATGCATGACGTTGTTTGATTGGCTAAGGCTAATCCCTTATGAGTGGTGACTTCTAATTGGTCTACATACACGTACTGTCATTGTTGAAGAAAATGACGCCGTAACCTAATTTGATATATTTTTTTTTGTCCTCCGACACAATTTTTTTGATGAAAAAAATGTAAAAAGTACACAACTCCTAACTTTATTTTTATTTCGTCCTTCGACAGTCCAATCTGGACAAAAAAATCCGTAAAACAGGAAATTAAAAAACTGTGGCCTTACCTTATAGACTCTACGCCAATTTTTCTTGTTTTCATGAAGCATACGTTTCCATAACATGCCCATAACCTCAGGAAAATGTTCATATGTATATGTGTAAGATGCCACTTCTTGCATGAGGCCACCGTGTGGACCCCATTCATCATCATTTGTAGCCTCTCGCACTTTAGCCTCCACCTCAGAGTAATTCAT
The DNA here is from genome assembly GCA_964017125.1 of Flabesymbios commensalis. NCBI lineage: Eukaryota > Metazoa > Annelida > Polychaeta > Terebellida > Flabelligeridae > Flabesymbios > Flabesymbios commensalis. The sequence continues at coordinate 54,644,179 of OZ024912.1, forward strand.
CACCACATTGGTGCTGGAAACAAATTTTAACAAAAGTTAAGTAATTGCACATCAAATTATTTTCTAATTTATCAACATACCAGCATACATAGTAGGCATGATCGCTTTAAGATTGTCCTTCACAGCATTGACGAATTAAAATTGCAATTGACGCATCAATTCACATATTGTTTGCCTCCAAGGCTGCATAGGCCATGTAGCCTCAGGTTGTGGGTATTTTCACACTGGATGTATTTTCATGTCAGTTTTCTGCATTGGGCTTAGTTTTAAATGTTTTTATCAAGTTTATTGGAATGCCAATTTAGTTTTTCTTCTCTTTGCATCTGCCAATTTCGCAATGGAGAATTCACACTTGAGAAAATGGAAATTTAGCAGGTGCTAAAAGGAATTTCACAAAAGCTAAAAGCTTTCTAGCATCTGCTAACTTCATTTTCTCACACCACTAAATGTGAATTTGTTTTTAGCAATTCGCTAAAAGCGAGATTATTTTTAGCAAATTACTAAAAGTGAAAAAATTGCTGCAGCCTAGGAATTAATACTTGTAGCCAGTATGTTGAACACCAAATGAATTGAAAAAGCTGCTTTGTAGATATCAGGTTGACATGGTATGGATGAGAGGCGGCGTATGCTGACGAAACCGTACAAAAACAAAAAGCCAAAACATGTGTGAAACAAATTTATTTTATGAAAACCATTTAGTTAAGGGATGAGTTACCGAATGTAATCAAAGTACCTCTTAAAAACCTTACAAGAAGGAGAGGGGGGTTAAACAGCTTCCAAAAAACAAAAAAATCGTTACTTAATGTACAGATAAGACATACATTGAAGTAAATTTGGCGCCAAGTAAAAGAAAAAAAATTCTTACCTACCGATTGGCAAAAATGACAAAAAAAAAAAAAAAAAAAAAAAAACTAGATTTGCCTGAGGGGCAAAGCTTGCGTCTCCACCCGCCCCACATAGTACATTAACTATATAGAGAAATACAGTACTGTCACCAAATTTTTATGTAAACCATGTGAAAATGTGATTTCAGAATCACACCAAAATCTAATCAGCATATGCCCAGGGTAAGTTGCTTCCTTGAAACAAATCGGTGAAACAGTTTAAGCTCTTCAGAGTAACATGTGATTCGTCGGCCATCTTGAATTTTGTTGAAAAAATGAAAAAAGAAAAACCATTCTCCTGACTTTTTTCTTAGGGCCACTGAGCATACACAAAAGATCAAATTTGAACTGTATAACCATATTAACAAATTTTGATAATAGCCAAAATGAGCAAAACTGAAATATTGATCAGCTAAAATAAAGTTAAAAAATATAAGTTTTTATTCTCATAATCACACAAAAAGCTAATCAGCACACATCCAGGGTAGGGTGTTTCCTTTGAACCAAATATGAAACAAATCCATGAACAAAACTGAAATATCCTCTAAAATTCTGAAACGTAAAAGTTTTTATTATCAGAATCACACCAAAAACAAATCAGTACATGGGCAAGGTAAGGTCTTTCCGTTGACCAAAACATAAAACAAATCCAGGAAGCGGTTCAAGCTCTAGAGAGCAACATGTAGGGATTTGGCGGCCATTTTGGATTTTGCTGAAGAAGCTATATTTAGAAATACTCTGAGCAGGGGTGTATAGCTAATTAACAAATTTTGATGATAACAAAAATAAACAAAACTGAAAAATCCGCTAAAATTCTGAAACGTAAAAAAACATAGTTTTTATTATCAGAATCACATCAAAAACTAATCAGCACATGTGCAGAGTAGGGTCTTTCCTTTAAACCAAACATGAAACAAATCCATAAAGCGATTCACGCTCTAGAGAACGACATAGGATTTTGGCGGCCTTCTTGGATTTTGTTGAAAAAGCTGAAAATTGCCTAAAAAAATTTACAAGGCAAATTTCCTAGGGCCAATATGCATACTGCAAATATTAGGAAATAATCCAAGTAGGGATGTATGGCTATATTACCAAATTTTGATGATGGCCAAAATAAGCAAAACAGAAATATCCGCTAAAATACTAAAACGTAAAAAAATCAAAGTTTTTATTATCAGAATCACACCAAAAGCTTTCAGCTCACGGCCAGAGTCAGGTCTTTCATTTAAAACAAACATGAAACAAATTGATGAAGCGGTTCAAGCTCTAGCGTGCGCCATAGGATTTTGGCGGCCATCTTGGATTTTGTTGAAGAAACTGAAAAACGCAAAAACAAAATTTACCAGACAAATTCCCCAGGGCCAGTATGGATACTGCAAATATTTGGAAATAATCCGAGTAGGGGTTTTCGAGTGAGAGCAGAAACAAGTGGCGGCGGCGGCGGGCGGACTCGGCAAAAACAATAAGTCTCCACCACCACATAGTGGGTGGAGACCTAATAAATTTCCTACCTACCCACTGGTTTAAATGACAACAAATCGAAAAAAACATATATTTTTTTTGGCCTAAGTTTTAAAAACAGTAGTTACTGTTTTTACCTTTATGCAGGAGACTGGGCAGCCCCAAACACACACCATTCTCTCGTTCTGTGCTGTATTGATGCACATGTATCCATGTACTAACAGTAGGCAAACAGGGCGTGACTGTCATGACTGTAATACGCCTAACCATGCTAACTGTCCGAATACTGCTGGTTCAGTGCTCCGTCATACGAGAGAGGGGGAATTCCCATATTATGTTTTGCTCATCGAATACGTCACCTTGGATATGAAAGGGTGTGTCTGACACTTTACAGGATATAAAAGCGTGTGTCTGCCACTTTACAAAGTGAGATACAGATACACCCTTTTATATCCAAGGGGACGCATTGCTAGTCATGGGTGGGCAGGAGGAAGGAGACAGATTACAGACAAATTACAAACGTTACTTTTGGTGCTCTGAATAGTCATTTTTTAATATTTCAGCTTACATGATTACAAAGATTTTTCTTCTGTCGTCACTTGCCCACACCTGGAGCCTGGCTATATTAGTCTTCTGACCTTCAGGCATGAATGAAATTCTGACTCTGAGCTTCAGTCTCTGGTAATATCAATGGTCTAACTTATATAGGTATGTTATATGCATTTAAAGTTTTATGGGAGTTAGATTAAAACATATTTTATTGACCAATTGAAACAATACAGGATTGTAATACGAAGGATTCGCTCGGAAAAAAAAGAAAATGAGTGATGATTGCGGAGTCATGGTGTGAGTACTATGTGGGTGCAAATCTCGTTTGCAGAGCTAGAAAGTGTCGTAAAGCAAATGCTTGGAATCATAACATTGGCAACATGACCTCATGCCGTCAACATGACCTCATATTGCCAACATGACCTCACATTCTAGCAAACAACGACCCACAGCTAGCCGGGTGCTAGACCGATGTTGAAGATGGTGGGTCAACTCTATGGCAGTATTGGGCCGATGTCCAGCGGGATGAGTGATGTCAATGTGACAGCGCTATATCCATGTGATAACATATAATAAGCTCTAAATATATATACCATAAAATTAAGATGGAATAGCGCCATGACTGACACATCAGCGCCGTGGATATCGAAGTATCGAACGCCAATGTGTCAGACATGACAGTAACTTCCAAAAAATGGTGATTATGAGTCTTACTATTTCTTTGTTAGCAAAGCAAATCGTTTAGTGGCGGTGATAAAAGTATCTAGCCGGGATATCAATTGAAGGTCAAGAAGGCTGTCACGTGTACCATGGAGAAGCGTCTCTAAGTTGAAGTTTATATTTATTTGGGTTAAATTTTCTATTAAAACGACTCTGCGTAGATGGTATTGTGGACATTCGATAAAAAAATGATTGGTTGTTTCGTTACGTCCACATGTACATAGGGGATTATCAATAATGTTCATTGTAAAAAGATGGTGGTTAAGTTCACTGCATTCCATTCTGATTCCGGCCAAGATAATATTAAGTTTCCTTTTGCCAATGTTATAGTATGATTTTGTATTGGGCTTGTTTCTTTTTAGTATTTGTTTTAGTGACTCTTTTGATGTCAAGTCTTTAATAGAATCGTCTAGATTGTTCCAGAATTGGGTGGTGGCAGGAATATAAGATTTTAAGTTTTAAGTTATGACAGCGTTTCCGCCAGGAATGTTTGAGAGGGGGGTCCAAAAGCAGGGGAGTCTGGGGGTCCTCCCCCAGGAGAAAAACAATTCAGATTTTTCAATTTAAATGCTTAAAATGGCCTATTTTAACTGAAATGACAGCAACATATGGAATATATTTTTATTTTCACTGCCAATAAGGGGTGCTGTGGTGCAGAGGGGGGGAGGGTAGGGGGGGGGGGGGGGCGAACCACCCTAGACCCCCCCCTGGCGGAAACCCTGTATAATGACACTCGCCATTTTCAATTTATAAAACCACGTGCTGAAACACGGATAGGCCCTAGTGCATCTGACACTATTGGGATTTTATTATCTCCATATTGTGACACAGTAGGCCTACTCAGAGGCTACCTGGGTTGTAAAAAAATGAAAGCAAGTAATATACGCCTACATTATTTCTCCAAAATGGCTGCATTTTTAAATAAAACCTAATGTTATCACCGATAGCTAGGCTCAGAGTTTGTATGCCCAGACGAAACAACAACAAACACGTGAAGGACGGGACGTGAGGTCATGGGCTTGCCATCTGGTCATGTGTATGGCTGTATGCGGGACTGCATCACTCGCGTAGCTGAGGCATGTATACCTTCGCACTAAGAAGAACACATTTCATGTCATAAATACAGAGCTAGGTCACCCTCCAGTGCGCAAAAGAGTTCCAAAAGAAAACACTTTTTCTGCAATATTTTAAGATAACAAACATCTCGGGAAGATTATTAGGTTGTTTATGAATTACAATTGTACCGATTAGTTATAGCTGGATATTCAGTTTTCAATTCCTTTAACTTTCCAAATATATTTTTTGTTTCAAAATAACATAATCAGGGTTTGTAATAAGACAACCATATCTTCAAATTGTGGTTGTCCGCCTGTTTTTCTGATAGTCCGCAGGCCTTTGCTCAGGGCGGCTCCTAGCTAAGCCTAAACTTGGCGTGATATTATAAATGTATAACGACTTTAATATTCTAGTCACATCGTTGGGAACGCATTTAAGATTATAGTGGCTGAAAAATGTTTTCCGGTGATATAACTATTTTTACTGTATCTTAAATACTTTTTATGTTAATAATTTAAAACCATGTTTAAATTGGATTTCATTGTAGATATGTATTTACATACGGTGTAGTTAACATCTAGTGCACCCTTGGCTTTACAAGGTACATTACAACACTAATTAGCAGGGGACGTCAACGGTGTCAGTGTGTCGGCAAGTTGTGATAAACATCCCACTTGAAATACCTAACTTTATCAATTATGGTCTCACGGACATGTAATAAATATCACCAGAAAGCTTATTCAACGCTGAAAATAATAATATAAATTAGATAATGATAGCTCCTAAACTCGCAAAGTTATTAATTTGGAAAATGAGGCAGGTGTAACAGTCATCATCATGGGGAAAAGACGTAAACGCGGCACGCCGCCACACCGATGCCGCCATTGACGAAGATGGCCCAGCATTAGAACAACACTGCACCAACGTCTCGCGCCAACCATATTCACAACCACGTGCATTACGAGAGTGTATACACGTGAAGATAATATCTGTGCTAGTGTTGTCGGTTGTCGGTATTGTCTGTTTAACTTCACATCTTAGTCAACATAGAAGACGCCTGCCTCGCCTGTTTGCCATTGAATATTTTAATGAGAATATAGTCTACATCCTGGCATCATCCATACCATTTGTTTTTAAATTTTTATTTGGAAATGTAATATTGATCACATATCGATGCACATATATAATAAACAAGACCCAACTGCGTCTCCCTACCTGGCACGTTTATTAGGGATAATAGGGTGCATTGTTTTAATGCTGGGCCAGAATGGAACACTATGACTCAGTATTCAACCTGTAGTTTTAACTTTTCACGTTGACATCAAATAAAGTAGCCGTCACAGTCAGTGTCACATGTTTTGTGCTGTAAAGCATAGGCCTGAAATGCTTATGAAAACACAAGCCACTTCCAGTACTTCTGAATTACGTGTTACTGTTAGAACAGGCAATTAACACAGACTGTCAATTGCGCTGATCGTGTCACAACGAAAATGAAGGTGTTTAAAGGAGGCTGTCTTAAACATCAAATGCGGCCCATTTTACGTTTTTTCTAGAGTTTTTTTCACCCCTCCCAGATACGACTACCCCTTGGATGCGACTTTGGCTCTCTGGCAGTATGAAAGTCGTATCAGAGGGGGACTACTGTAGTCAGATTCACATTAAATTGAACAACCAGGATTTTTGAATTTCGCGGATTTCTCAGTCAATTCTCAACCAATTTTCATGAAATTTTACACACACTATTTCCCATTCATGTCGTGACTACTCTGAAAATTTGATAAATATTTTAGAAGTTAGACCATTTGACATGTAATAAAATTCTTAAATGAAGCGAATGGGTTTATAGAGGGCAACATTTGTTTATTTACTACCGTAATTGGTGGACGATACCACGCACTGGTCTATACTGCGCAAAAGGTTAAAATAAGCCTTTCTGAGCCTTACACACCGCACACTCGTTATTTACCGCGCAGTTTAAAATATCGCCGTGACATGGCAGTCTCTAATGCTAATGGTGTATTAGTAAGATTGATTTGTGACGGCTCGGGTCCTAGATTTATTAGATCGTGTTTAGTATTATTGTAATATATAATAATAATAATTAACAATTGATATTTTCAAGTTTAGTTAAACGTGTTGCTGTTCAATATAGTCAAGTAATTAACACGAATATAGGCATACGCACGTTTCTGTACCAGGGATCGTCATTCGGCCTCGCGAGAACTAGTGAATAGCCAGTACACATGTCTACCCCCGCCAGACGGTAATCAGGTGATTGCTGCATTAACCCTTTCAATCCGCACGATGCATTTATGCATCGCTGATTCACGGCCGCACGTTGCATAAATGCATCGCCGATCCGTGGCCGCACGATGCATGAATGCATCGTCAAATGGCCTCAAAAAGTCAAATGCAAGCAAAGTAGATGGAATAACAAACCAATAAATTACACATATAACGGCGGCGGAATTTTAATAGGTCAGAGGTCATGACGGTTCATTTCTATGTCGGAGGTCACTGCTGGAAAAAAATAGCTTTTCCCGCAGATTTCGTTGAAAACAAGCGTCGTTTCGTCGCCGATAACTACTTCAGAAATAATTACATACAGAAATAAAAAAGAGATCCTAGTCTTCCATAAAATGTTAATGAAAACATCCTGGGTCAGTTATAACGCCATAAATTACGACGTTAAAAATAGCGCAAATCGCCGATTCTGCGGTCGGCGATAATATAGAATTATAACGTCATTTACTTCGCTGCGGACCTCGTCATGTCAGGCCTTCCAGATAGTTTATTTTCACATTTATGTCAATTTAAACCTAATAGACTTGGATTAGTTAAAAAACAGACAATAATATAGACAAATAAAACGAAAATGGCAGACAATTGACATGATTTGTTATAAATTTGCAAAAGAAAATAACAATCTTGAACAAGATCAGACAATCAAAAGAATCATTTTTCCTGTTGAAATACGAATTATTTCCAATGATTGGGTTATCCGGATTGATTATAATTATGGTAATAAGAAATCGGTAATAATTTATATATATATATAATATAGTTGGACTCTATATATCATCAGCAGAAAAATGTGTTTTTTTCACAGATAAGTTACTGTACCAGCAGTTGAGTATAGCCTAGGCCTAGATCTATCTGATAAATGAAAGTGAAAGGCCTACAGTTTCTTAAAATTAACATAATATATAGAGGGTCTATATATTATTCTAATTAAATTTAAAGTCTTTATATGTTACAGCTGCATAATATGTTTGAGTGTGCCAAGCCTATTATAATTAAATCCATCCAAAATTACTTGTTTTCTGCAATAATCCAAAAAGTCTGATTTGTTACCATGGAAACAGTTCGGAAAGCACTGGCATTCTAGATTTTATAAATGTATTGTTATATTGTGCAGGAAGGTAGTCCCTGTGTGTTGCAATAATATTTTGGTGACGTGTGTGCGCAGTCTATTGACTTAGACCCTACCATTGGCGGCCATTTGAACCCGTTTAATACAAAGTCTCCGCTTTGTTTGAAATTATTTCCAGCAACATACAAACATGACAAAACCTATTGTATTGCATAAATACAGACAGACAAATATTTGAGGAACATTATAGAGGTGAAATGAATAAAATATAGTGATCCGGATTTGCTTGAATGGTCTTTCAATGGGCAAATATAGTCAATTTTGGTCGAAAAATGGAATTTAGCGCCCCCTGGTGGCCAAAAAGGTGCTTTGTTGCCATGGCAACAGCGCTATCAGGAAGCACTGGCATTCTAGATTTTAAAAATGGATTGTTATATTATATTGACTTACTATTAGCAGCCATTGGAACCCGTTTATTCCAAACTCTCCGATTTGTTTGAAATTATTTCCAGCAACATACAAACATGACAAAACCGATTATATTTGATATACAGACAGAGAAATGTTCTTGGAACATTGTATAAACATTGTATAAAGGTGAAATAAATATAATATAGTGATCCGGATTTGATTAAATGGTCCTTCAATTGGCAACAATGGTCAATTTTGGTCGAAAAATGGTATTTAGCGCCCCCTGGTGGCAAAAAAAATAGGTTTGCTACTATGGCAACAGCACATTTAACAAGCGCTGGTATCCTAGTTCTCATTTGGCAATGATTTCTTAAATATGATACCAAACATAAGTAACAGTAATTTGTAGAACCCCCAACTGTCATAAAAGTGATTTTTTATTCAAATTTCATCAAATTAACTCAGGCCACAGACAAAGGCACTTTATAATGATGTGTTTATAATGATGTATTGTACAATGTCAGTGTGTCAGTTTATTGAGCAGTTAATCCTTCTGACAAAGAGTAACAGTGATAAGTGACATGACATAATAAGGCTACACTCACGTCGTGATAACGGCGCCAACGCGATGACAAAACTATACTGACCTTTCATAGCTCTATGCTCTCACCTGGACGATCAGACATGTCAGACAGGTTAATCAGTGATCTAGTCGCATACATCGCGCACTTGTTCTATATCGCGCAGGAGCCCAAATAAATAGAAAAGTAGCGCGGTATCGTCCGGTAATTACGGTACATGTATGTCAAATGGTCTAACTTCTTAAATACTTATCTAAAATTCACGAAACTTTCAGGGTAGTCACGACATGAATGGAAAATAGTGTGTGTAAAATTTCATGAAAATTGGTTGAGAATTGACTGAGTAATCGGCGAAAATCATCCAAAATGGTTAATGTGAATCCGACTATAGCAAACACTGGCAAATGGACAGAATTGCGTAGCATTTTACTATGCAATACTGATCAAATTTTTTATTGTTTGTCAATATTTTTTTTTTATCCAAAATTTTAGATTTAGATCAATAAGATGTTGTTAAGTAAATAGGCAAAAAAAATTAGTAGGCTAATATGACAAAATGTGGAATGATAGGGGGAGTCTGTTATCTATAGACAAAAGGAAGCAGTACGACCTGTACCCACTACCAACTCGTACCCGACATTTTTGCCAACCCGTACCCTATACTAACCCGTACCCTATACCAACTCGTACCATATACCTAACACATGTAATGCGTGGTTCAGCGACCGCGTCAGGACAGGCTGCGCGAGCGCGTGCAGCAGGCGTCTCCACCCGTGATCAGCGGTGGTCAGTCCGCCTACAGACACTCCCGTACCTTAGGGTGATACCAACTCGTACCATATACTGAACCAGTGTTAACACAATACTCGTACCATATACTTAATACATGTGAGGGCAATTGGCGGCCAAACTTTGTTCTTTCATAGTAATGTGTAGTTATCTATATAAACCATTAGGCCCCTATGTCTTTATGGAATATGAGATGTAGTATCTAGTCGTTCTTTGACTAGTGTAATTATAAACCATTAATTATTATGACATTATAGTCATAGTTTAATGGTAGGCCCCAGTTCACAGTTGCATAGGCCCACGCCATGTTCAATGTCTTGAGAAATAATTTGTTATAATTATGTTATACGATATAGATTTATATGATTTGTTATTGAAATAGAATTTGGCTGACGAGATTAGCGCTATACAATCTGTAGAAATACTTGGCTGTCTAAGCACGGCTGTTGAAGCAGGCCTACAGTAGGCCCTATATTTTCAGGATTCATTTCAAGTAGGCCTAAGGTTAATTATTTCCAATAGGTCGGAATGCTTAGATTAAGGCAATATAAACGACCATGACTAAAGACGTACTGCATAGGGACTAATGGGCATAGGCACTACTCCCTGACACATATCTTCTCATTCACTGTAGGCCTAAGTGTTAAATAAACACATTTTAACGTCGCGCACCCCATGAACACCTGGAGCGTCATGTCTGCATTATATTTTTCTATGTATTTAAATACATTATTTTATTATTATGTATTATTATCTTTATTATTGACTATTGTTATGTACTATTGCATACTCCAAGCCATGTATGGCCCAAGTTTAACAAACTATTGTCTTGTCTATTGTCTTGTCATACTTCTATAAATGATCGAATCAGAATTTTTCAAGATGCATCCTCAGCTGAAATCTCACATTTCATTCTATAGTAATCGTCTAGCTATCTAGCACGGTTTACCAAATATCGGCCATGTGAAAGTGAATAATGGCCTGAAGGCGGCCATTTTGAATTTGATCAAGTCAAAATTTTCCAAGATGCATCCTCAGCTGAAATCTCACATTTCATTCTATAGTAATGGTCTAGCCATCGAGCACGGTTTACCAAATATCGCCCATGTGGAAGTGAATAATGGCCGATAGGAGGCCATTTTGAATTCGATCAAGTCAAAAATTTTCAAGATGCATCCTCTCCTGAAATCTCACATTTTGTTTTATAGTAATGGTCTAGCCATCTAGTACGGTTACCAAAAACCGGCTATATGAAAGTGAATAATGGCCGATAGGCGGCCATTTTGAATTTGATCGAGTCAATTTTTTTCAAGATGCATCTTCTCTTGTAATCTCACATTTTGTTTTATAGTAATGGTCCAGCTATCTAACACGGTTTACCAAATATCAGCAATGTGAAAGTAAATAGTGGCCGATAGGCGGCCATTTTGAATTCGATTGAGTCGAAAGTTTTTAAAAGGCATCCTCTCTCGAAACGTCACATTTTGTTTTATAGTAATGGTCTAGCTATCTAGCACGGTTTACCTGATATCAGGCCTATCGAGGTAAATAATGCTGATTGTCGGCCATTTTGAATTCGTAAGTTGAAAATTTTCAGGGTGCATCCTCCCCCGAAAAACTCACACTTTGTTTTATAGTAATCAGGTAATGGTCTAGCCATCTAGCACGGTTTACCAAATATCAGCCATGTGAAAATGAATAATGGCCGAAAAGGCGGCCATTTTAAATTTGATCAAGTCAAATTTTTTCAAGATGCATCCTCATCTGAAATCTCACATTTTGTTTTACAGTAATGGTCTAGCCATCTAGCACGGTTGACCAAATAACGGCCATGTGAAAGTGAATAATGGCCGATAAGCGGCCATTTTGAATTTTATCGAGTCGAATTTTTTCAAGATGCATCCTCTCCTGAAATCACACATTTTGTTTTATAGTAATGGTCTAGCCATCTAGCACGGTTTACCAAATAACGGCCATGTGAAAGTGAATAATGGCCGATTGGCGGCCATTTTGAACTTGGACCAGTTGAATTTTTTCAAAATGCATCCTCTCCTGAAGCCTTACAATTTTTTTTATAGTAATGGTGTAGATATCTTGAGCGGTTTTTATGATATTCCGCAAAATCTTTCAGTCGGATTTACCGATGTTATAAATTATGTCAAAGTGCTGGGTCAACTTCAAGGTCAAGGTCCAAAAACCTGAAAAGGCACAACTAGGGACCTTAGAGAACATGTATGTGCAATATGACTGTCATCGGCCCAGTACTTTTCGAGATCTGCTCCGGAAACGAAGTGCGCGTCAAAACGTCTTAATAGGTCATAGTTCTGAACCAGAAGTATGTCAAAGTTCAAATACCCCAAAAGGCACAACTAGACCCCCTAGGGGTGTTGTGTGTAAAATTTGAAGACAATCGGACAAGTACTTTCAGAGATATGCTCCGGAAACGAATTGTTTACGGACAGCCCAACGCCGTCACATCATCATTTTCTCCTCTGCAACCTTGCGTATTGAATTCAAATTAAAAATATTTTAACCTGCCCATTAGCCACCTGGAAGTAACCCACATACCAAAAATTGTTATCCTAGCTTATTTTCTTACAAAGTTATAGGCAAAAGAAGAGGCCAAAAAAACCGGAGGTAGAATCCATAGCTCCCTTCGTCTCACCTACGGTGACGGCGGGAGCTAATAATGACAACACACAAACGAGGCCTGCTATACTCATATCAATAATTGCCAAAATTTGTTTTTAATTGTTTACTGTACTAACGTTACTTTGATTGATTGTATATCAAGTCACTTCTAGCATTAGGTTGTTGATTGAGTTGTAGTGATGGAAAAGTGATATTATGTGTAGTGATTGAGGTAAGCGTTGTTTTTTTAATTAAATTTTATTCAATCTAAAACAACTAGGCCTTAGTGGTCGTTTTTGATACATAGGCCTACTATGTTAAAGCGGGAGACAATAGTTCGGAATGTTTAGATTATGGCAATATAAACGAACATGACTAAGGGCGTACACATGTCCTGACACATGGCTTCCTATTCACTGTCGGCTAAAAGTGTTAAATAAACACCTTTTAACGTCGCGCAACCTATGAACAAGTGGTGCGTCATACTTCAATAAATACTGAGAACACACAAAGTAGGCCTGCTATACTCAATAATCCCTTTGTGGATTATACTTATGGTTAGATTATTGTTTTTAATTACTGTTTACCGTAATAACGTTACTTTGATTGATTGTATCTTATGTCACTTCTAGCATTCAGTTGTTGATCGACTTGCAGTTATGAAAAAGTGATATTATGTGTCGTGCGTGAGATAAGCGTTGTTTTGTTAATTAAATTTAACTCAATCTAAAATGACTAGTGGACGTTTATGATACATAGGCCTACTATGTTAAAGCGGGAGACAAACAAAGAAATTTAACAAGTTTTTTTTATTTTCTTAAGCAACAGGAATTAGGTCACCAGAAGTTTGCAAAATAATTTATCACATCCGGGGCCCTGGTACTCACAATGTTGATGACCGCGGTAACAGTGGCACGTGGCTTCCAATCCGGAGTGAGTATTGAATAAACACCCACCCCAGCAGACACAAGACATTGATACAATGTTGGTTTAAGATTGGTCCACCGTATGCGATGCTGGACCTACATTAAACCAACATTGATTTAACGTCTTGTGTCTGCTGGGACCCATCAGCCGCTTAATTAGTTTTTGCTTATGTAGGCCCATAGATCACGTAGAGCCTATGCTTCTGTAGCTCTTATGAGACACCCTATAGACTCTGTGGACTGAGATTAAAGCAGCCCCGTTGGATGACATCAATTTTGGTTTTACTTCCGCACTGAAGTAGTGTATCCCACGGATCATGTTTTTATTTTTTTCAGAATTTTCATATTTTTACAAATATTTTTAATCAACATTTCTATCAAACCAGAAGAAACCCAAACAAACTATTTGTATACCTGAAGGACGATTGAATGTTATCACAGCATTAGGCCACATGCTGATGGCATCGGCCCAGCGCTGGGTAGACAATCAGTGCTGCAGGTGTGTCCTCCTGTGTCCCGACTATGAGACACCAATTATCCCCCAATTAGCGACGACTGCTCTGATCTTACCGTCTGATACGTGGGAATATGTGATGGAAAGTGCTTAATATTGCCGACTTGTTTTGTTTACATGGCAATATACGACTTGGAAATACAACTATTTCGCTCTTTTTTGGTGCTTTAAAATTGTTTTTTGACTTTTTCGTATTTTTAGCTAAGATCAGTAGGCTATATATTATAAATTTAATTTATATGAAGCTATAATACCCTTTAATATAATATAATATAATATAATATAATATAATATAATATAATATTATATAATATAATATAATATAATATAATATAATATAATATAATATAATATAATATAATATAATATAATATAATATAACATTTGCTTTTTGTTTCAATCTTCAGGTGGCTTACACAGAGAAGGGGACTACATACAGCTTCGTCAAGAAACTAATGGCCCTCCCCTTCATACCACATGAATACATCCCCGATGTGTTCACGGAGTTGTCCCGACAGACGGAGAACCAACAACTGCTGGAACTGATCCACTATATCAGGAACACCTGGATAGAGAGCACGGTGTGGCCTCCTGCCAGTTGGTCTGTGTTTAACCTGGCGACACGGACCAACACGACGTGGAGGGGTGGCACTATCACCTGAATGACAGAGCGGAACGAGGACAACTGTCACTCTACCTCCTTGTGCCACTACTCCACCAGGAAGCGGAAATGCTGCCGCTGCAGATCAAGTTGGTCTCAGAAAAGAAGATGAAGAGGTACCAGCGGAAAGATGTGAGAACAAGACAGGCGAGGATCAACAACCTGTGGGGGGCGTTTGTGGACAACGAGATCAGCGTGAAGCAGCTACTGAAGAGATGTTCACGTTTGAATGACCCCCACATAGAAGCATGAACTATAAATTGACAATGAAATGTAGATTATAATGCCACACCCCCGGGCCACACCATCACCCATTGAACAATTTCACCTTGTATATTCAACTTTGCTTGTACCTTTCAATCAACAAATAGGCCTATAAATAAATGCATTGTCTATTATTCCTTTGTATATATATGACCTTGTATATCCATGCACATACATTTAAATCAACAAATATAAATAAATGCATTGTCTATTATTCTGTTGTTAATTTCTCATTCTTTTGGAGCTATATCGTGTCCATATATATATCGAAAATCATATTGTCCACAATTATTGGAAATAACATATCGGCCTAAATAATAATTACAGTAATTTCATTAAGGGCCAAATTCCATTTCATTTATGTATGACATGTGAAGCACTCGTTTCATTACTCAGCAAACATACAACATTTGTATAACATTTATACAATGACGAAGACGCTTGGCCGATGTTGTAAAAATGTTATACAAATGTTTTGTGTTTCCTGGGTAAGCCTGCATGCGTAATAAAAGGGTTAAACAGGCCTACACAAATATACTGGCTTATCAGATTATAATAGCTGATAGTCGAATTCACATTAACGCTACTGGTATGGGCCAACTGGTTACTACTGTATGTGCAGATGGTGAATATTGTCGCCAATTTTTGTGAGAATTGTCAACCAACTGTCATAAAATTTTACCAGCACTATACGTCATTTTCCATTCACTAAAATTTTTACTGTGAATTTTGTAGAGGGTAGACCATTTGGTAAAATATAATAAAGGATAATAAATGAATAAATAATAAATCAAATAATAATAAATAATAATAAAGGATATAATCCAAATGACTACTATTAAAGGCATTGCCAAGACAAGCCTACGCTACTGGTATCGGCCAACTGTTTACTACTGTATGTGCAGATATGTTAGGTAGGCCTTTATGGTACGAGTTGGGAGTGTTCTGTGTTGGAGGTATATGGTACGAGTTGGTATAGGCCTACGGCAGTGTCAGCAGGCCATCTTGGTATGACAACGGCTGGAGTCGCTAGCAGCCCGCCCTGATGCGGCCGCTGAACCACGCATTACATGTGTTAGGTATATGGTACGAGCTGGTATAGGGTACGGGTTGGTATAGGGTACGGGTTGACAAAAATTTTGGGTACGAGTTGGTATTGGGTACGGGTCGTCTGGCATTCAGACAAAACAGCCCAAAACACATTTTATTTTTAGGGCCTTATCAAGTTTGTGATTCTGACCTTTTAGTTTTGGCAACCATAGGCTAGGTTAGTAGATCTAGTACTAGCAGTGTTCAGCACAGGCCGCGATATTGCGTAAATTACGCACTTAGAGGTCAAATGTCTCCTTTTTTTTCCAGGGTAGTGAGACAAATGGCCCCACCTATTTATTGCCTGTGCTGAGCACTGTGTGCCATTTACGCACTTGGAGGTCAAATGTCCCTTTTTTCCCAGGCCAGGGTAGTGAGACAAATGTCCCCACCTATTTCTTGTCTATGCTGAACACTGTACTAGTAGGCAGAAGTAGTAGCCTACCTCTTTAATAAAAGCCTTTTATTCAAAATGAATAGATCTATTCACAATCAGTATCACATAATAAAATATTGTAAAATTGTCACTGTGAATGTGATCATTTGCATTTTGCAAGATATAAAGTTATTATTTAGATTTTATATATAATGACAAAGTACAACCTACTATACTACACCGTTCTATGGATTGGTCCATAGTTTGTGTACTCTTAATATTTCACAAACAAAATATCTTTATAAAAGGGGGAGGGGCAAAGCAATATAATAGGTCTACTGAATTCAAGATGTCACTATGTGGCAGAGGGTTTGTTTACATATCGATATATTACATACACTTTATCAGCCAGCTCTCGTACTTTCCACATTTTTATAGTGGATATCTAATAAAACACCTAATATCCTAATTTATCTCATAAATCACAATATATAGCGGATGTTCGCTGATTATTTCAACGAAGTGTCATCCTAAGAATTTGTCAATTTGTTGACAGACACGGGTGTCACGTGACACTTTTCTTCATTTATTCACCAGGTGTCTCGTACTAAATTATGCCACATCATTTTCAATGAGCACAAAAAAAAGGGGGCCGGGTATTTTTTATTTTTTTTATTGTTGATATTTTGTTGATATACATAAAAAATAAATTACTAAAATTTAATGCCCTTTAGAATTAGGGACAAACAAAATCAGAAGAAATTATAATAACAAATAATAATAATAGTTCACAGGTGAAAACAAACAGTCACCAGGTGGGGCTACATTGGCAGCATGTAAGGTAACTAAGGACAAAGGCCCCATTTGGAATTTGTAAAACCCTAGAAATTATTGTCAGTCAATATAACAGCCGTTAGATTACCTTGTATCGCATGTTTTTCGCCGATTTCTCTATAATCTTCTATAGGCCTACACTATTTTCCGATGAAAATTTCACGGTAGTCACCGCCCCAGCGGGCACCTTGATGTCAAGATTTTTTTATGTCAATTTGATGTCAATGATAGCGGCCTACGTCAAGATTTCATCAAAATTTTGTAAAAAATTATCTTAACTTTTTTTGCACTGTAATTATTCTTGTTGTTAATTGGATGAATATACAAATCTAAGACGTCATACAATAAAATGTGTTTATAATGTAGGGCTTACATAGGCAAAAGTTTGACGTTCAATTGACGTCAAATCAGGAACATCAAATTGATATCCATCATCAGACATCAAATTGATGTCGATTCGAGGTCAAAGTGTTGCCCATGTATATATAAGATCCCTTCGAAATTATCATACAGTAAGTAAGACAGACAGACAGACAGACAGACAGACCGACGGACAGATTGACAAACTGACACACAGACACGTCTGACAGACAGACAGACACAACTAGGGACCTTAGAGAACATGTATGTGCAATATGACTGTCATCGGCCCAGTACTTTTCGAGATCTGCTCCGGAAACGAAGTGCGCGTCAAAACGTCTTAATAGGTCATAGTTCTGAACCAGAAGTATGTCAAAGTTCAAATACCCCAAAAGGCACAACTAGACCCCCTAGGGGTGTTGTGTGTAAAATTTGAAGACAATCGGACAAGTACTTTCAGAGATATGCTCCGGAAACGAATTGTTTACGGACAGCCCAACGCCGTCACATCATCATTTTCTCCTCTGCAACCTTGCGTATTGAATTCAAATTAAAAATATTTTAACCTGCCCATTAGCCACCTGGAAGTAACCCACATACCAAAAATTGTTATCCTAGCTTATTTTCTTACAAAGTTATAGGCAAAAGAAGAGGCCAAAAAAACCGGAGGTAGAATCCATAGCTCCCTTCGTCTCACCTACGGTGACGGCGGGAGCTAATAATGACAACACACAAACTAGGCCTGCTATACTCATATCAATAATTGCCAAAATTTGTTTTTAATTGTTTACTGTACTAACGTTACTTTGATTGATTGTATATCAAGTCACTTCTAGCATTAGGTTGTTGATTGAGTTGTAGTGATGGAAAAGTGATATTATGTGTAGTGATTGAGGTAAGCGTTGTTTTTTTAATTAAATTTTATTCAATCTAAAACAACTAGGCCTTAGTGGTCGTTTTTGATACATAGGCCTACTATGTTAAAGCGGGAGACAATAGTTCGGAATGTTTAGATTATGGCAATATAAACGAACATGACTAAGGGCGTACACATGTCCTGACACATGGCTTCCTATTCACTGTCGGCTAAAAGTGTTAAATAAACACCTTTTAACGTCGCGCAACCTATGAACAAGTGGTGCGTCATACTTCAATAAATACTGAGAACACACAAAGTAGGCCTGCTATACTCAATAATCCCTTTGTGGATTATACTTATGGTTAGATTATTGTTTTTAATTACTGTTTACCGTAATAACGTTACTTTGATTGATTGTATCTTATGTCACTTCTAGCATTCAGTTGTTGATCGACTTGCAGTTATGAAAAAGTGATATTATGTGTCGTGCGTGAGATAAGCGTTGTTTTGTTAATTAAATTTAACTCAATCTAAAATGACTAGTGGACGTTTATGATACATAGGCCTACTATGTTAAAGCGGGAGACAAACAAAGAAATTTAACAAGTTTTTTTTATTTTCTTAAGCAACAGGAATTAGGTCACCAGAAGTTTGCAAAATAATTTATCACATCCGGGGCCCTGGTACTCACAATGTTGATGACCGCGGTAACAGTGGCACGTGGCTTCCAATCCGGAGTGAGTATTGAATAAACACCCACCCCAGCAGACACAAGACATTGATACAATGTTGGTTTAAGATTGGTCCACCGTATGCGATGCTGGACCTACATTAAACCAACATTGATTTAACGTCTTGTGTCTGCTGGGACCCATCAGCCGCTTAATTAGTTTTTGCTTATGTAGGCCCATAGATCACGTAGAGCCTATGCTTCTGTAGCTCTTATGAGACACCCTATAGACTCTGTGGACTGAGATTAAAGCAGCCCCGTTGGATGACATCAATTTTGGTTTTACTTCCGCACTGAAGTAGTGTATCCCACGGATCATGTTTTTATTTTTTTCAGAATTTTCATATTTTTACAAATATTTTTAATCAACATTTCTATCAAACCAGAAGAAACCCAAACAAACTATTTGTATACCTGAAGGACGATTGAATGTTATCACAGCATTAGGCCACATGCTGATGGCATCGGCCCAGCGCTGGGTAGACAATCAGTGCTGCAGGTGTGTCCTCCTGTGTCCCGACTATGAGACACCAATTATCCCCCAATTAGCGACGACTGCTCTGATCTTACCGTCTGATACGTGGGAATATGTGATGGAAAGTGCTTAATATTGCCGACTTGTTTTGTTTACATGGCAATATACGACTTGGAAATACAACTATTTCGCTCTTTTTTGGTGCTTTAAAATTGTTTTTTGACTTTTTCGTATTTTTAGCTAAGATCAGTAGGCTATATATTATAAATTTAATTTATATGAAGCTATAATACCCTTTAATATAATATAATATAATATAATATAATATAATATTATATTATATTATATAATATAATATAATATAATATAATATAATATAATATAATATAATATAATATAACATTTGCTTTTTGTTTCAATCTTCAGGTGGCTTACACAGAGAAGGGGACTACATACAGCTTCGTCAAGAAACTAATGGCCCTCCCCTTCATACCACATGAATACATCCCCGATGTGTTCACGGAGTTGTCCCGACAGACGGAGAACCAACAACTGCTGGAACTGATCCACTATATCAGGAACACCTGGATAGAGAGCACGGTGTGGCCTCCTGCCAGTTGGTCTGTGTTTAACCTGGCGACACGGACCAACACGACGTGGAGGGGTGGCACTATCACCTGAATGACAGAGCGGAACGAGGACAACTGTCACTCTACCTCCTTGTGCCACTACTCCACCAGGAAGCGGAAATGCTGCCGCTGCAGATCAAGTTGGTCTCAGAAAAGAAGATGAAGAGGTACCAGCGGAAAGATGTGAGAACAAGACAGGCGAGGATCAACAACCTGTGGGGGGCGTTTGTGGACAACGAGATCAGCGTGAAGCAGCTACTGAAGAGATGTTCACGTTTGAATGACCCCCACATAGAAGCATGAACTATAAATTGACAATGAAATGTAGATTATAATGCCACACCCCCGGGCCACACCATCACCCATTGAACAATTTCACCTTGTATATTCAACTTTGCTTGTACCTTTCAATCAACAAATAGGCCTATAAATAAATGCATTGTCTATTATTCCTTTGTATATATATGACCTTGTATATCCATGCACATACATTTAAATCAACAAATATAAATAAATGCATTGTCTATTATTCTGTTGTTAATTTCTCATTCTTTTGGAGCTATATCGTGTCCATATATATATCGAAAATCATATTGTCCACAATTATTGGAAATAACATATCGGCCTAAATAATAATTACAGTAATTTCATTAAGGGCCAAATTCCATTTCATTTATGTATGACATGTGAAGCACTCGTTTCATTACTCAGCAAACATACAACATTTGTATAACATTTATACAATGACGAAGACGCTTGGCCGATGTTGTAAAAATGTTATACAAATGTTTTGTGTTTCCTGGGTAAGCCTGCATGCGTAATAAAAGGGTTAAACAGGCCTACACAAATATACTGGCTTATCAGATTATAATAGCTGATAGTCGAATTCACATTAACGCTACTGGTATGGGCCAACTGGTTACTACTGTATGTGCAGATGGTGAATATTGTCGCCAATTTTTGTGAGAATTGTCAACCAACTGTCATAAAATTTTACCAGCACTATACGTCATTTTCCATTCACTAAAATTTTTACTGTGAATTTTGTAGAGGGTAGACCATTTGGTAAAATATAATAAAGGATAATAAATGAATAAATAATAAATCAAATAATAATAAATAATAATAAAGGATATAATCCAAATGACTACTATTAAAGGCATTGCCAAGACAAGCCTACGCTACTGGTATCGGCCAACTGTTTACTACTGTATGTGCAGATATGTTAGGTAGGCCTTTATGGTACGAGTTGGGAGTGTTCTGTGTTGGGAGGTATATGGTACGAGTTGGTATAGGCCTACGGCAGTGTCAGCAGGCCATCTTGGTATGACAACGGCTGGAGTCGCTAGCAGCCCGCCCTGATGCGGCCGCTGAACCACGCATTACATGTGTTAGGTATATGGTACGAGCTGGTATAGGGTACGGGTTGGTATAGGGTACGGGTTGACAAAAATTTTGGGTACGAGTTGGTATTGGGTACGGGTCGTCTGGCATTCAGACAAAACAGCCCAAAACACATTTTATTTTTAGGGCCTTATCAAGTTTGTGATTCTGACCTTTTAGTTTTGGCAACCATAGGCTAGGTTAGTAGATCTAGTACTAGCAGTGTTCAGCACAGGCCGCGATATTGCGTAAATTACGCACTTAGAGGTCAAATGTCTCCTTTTTTTTCCAGGGTAGTGAGACAAATGGCCCCACCTATTTATTGCCTGTGCTGAGCACTGTGTGCCATTTACGCACTTGGAGGTCAAATGTCCCTTTTTTCCCAGGCCAGGGTAGTGAGACAAATGTCCCCACCTATTTCTTGTCTATGCTGAACACTGTACTAGTAGGCAGAAGTAGTAGCCTACCTCTTTAATAAAAGCCTTTTATTCAAAATGAATAGATCTATTGAGACTATTCACAATCAGTATCACATAATAAAATATTGTAAAATTGTCACTGTGAATGTGATCATTTGCATTTTGCAAGATATAAAGTTATTATTTAGATTTTATATATAATGACAAAGTACAACCTACTATACTACACCGTTCTATGGATTGGTCCATAGTTTGTGTACTCTTAATATTTCACAAACAAAATATCTTTATAAAAGGGGGAGGGGCAAAGCAATATAATAGGTCTACTGAATTCAAGATGTCACTATGTGGCAGAGGGTTTGTTTACATATCGATATATTACATACACTTTATCAGCCAGCTCTCGTACTTTCCACATTTTTATAGTGGATATCTAATAAAACACCTAATATCCTAATTTATCTCATAAATCACAATATATAGCGGATGTTCGCTGATTATTTCAACGAAGTGTCATCCTAAGAATTTGTCAATTTGTTGACAGACACGGGTGTCACGTGACACTTTTCTTCATTTATTCACCAGGTGTCTCGTACTAAATTATGCCACATCATTTTCAATGAGCACAAAAAAAAGGGGGCCGGGTATTTTTTATTTTTTTTATTGTTGATATTTTGTTGATATACATAAAAAATAAATTACTAAAATTTAATGCCCTTTAGAATTAGGGACAAACAAAATCAGAAGAAATTATAATAACAAATAATAATAATAGTTCACAGGTGAAAACAAACAGTCACCAGGTGGGGCTACATTGGCAGCATGTAAGGTAACTAAGGACAAAGGCCCCATTTGGAATTTGTAAAACCCTAGAAATTATTGTCAGTCAATATAACAGCCGTTAGATTACCTTGTATCGCATGTTTTTCGCCGATTTCTCTATAATCTTCTATAGGCCTACACTATTTTCCGATGAAAATTTCACGGTAGTCGCCGCCCCAGCGGGCACCTTGATGTCAAGATTTTTTTATGTCAATTTGATGTCAATGATAGCGGCCTACGTCAAGATTTCATCAAAATTTTGTAAAAAATTATCTTAACTTTTTTTGCACTGTAATTATTCTTGTTGTTAATTGGATGAATATACAAATCTAAGACGTCATACAATAAAATGTGTTTATAATGTAGGGCTTACATCATCTTGCCGTATCAGGTCTGACCGTCAGACTACCAGTCTGACCTTGACAACAGGTGTGTGTGAAGCGGGTACGAAAATGAGGGGTGCGAGCAACATGAATATTCATTATGACGTCACCGGTTTACTGACTGCAGCGTGGAGGTCACACTCAGGTCAAATTGTTTGGGCCGCCTGAATCAACTGTGAATTGGCCAGAGAGGAGGAGGGAGGAGGGGGGTTCTGAACACATAGCACATATACGGGTTATCCAGGTTCTGCCGGTGGCAGACAACTGGATAGATGAAGATGGGCTTACATAGGCAAAAGTTTGACGTTCAATTGACGTCAAATCAGGAACATCAAATTGATATCCATCATCAGACATCAAATTGATGTCGATTCGAGGTCAAAGTGTTGCCCATGTATATATAAGATCCCTTCGAAATTATCATACAGTAAGTAAGACAGACAGACAGACAGACAGACAGACCGACGGACAGATTGACAAACTGACACACAGACACGTCTGACAGACAGACAGACAGATAGGCCTAGATGGATTTATTTGACCTTTGACATAGAAACCTTACACAACAAAATATATAAATTGGTGGTCTGGAAACTCTTTTTAAGGTTGATTGGGACCGCTAGCAAAAGAGCCACCGCGATACGTTCAGACAACAAACAATTTAAAGTGAAATAAACATAGGGGCCTACTCTATAGAGTATAGTATAGGCCTAGGCTACCCCCATAATACTAGACTAGCAATAGCATAAAAGGCCTAACAGTTAGTCTACTCTAGAGTCTAGTCTACAAGGCTAGCCTGCAGTAGACTACTAAAAAATACTAATTAGAGTCTAGGCCTATAATACCATAAAAAAGTCTCTGATATTTAATTTCCGCTGGATTTCGGGATATGGGATGGTATTAAACTTAAAAACTGTATTAATATGCATCTATAGGCCCTACTATAGCCTATAGGGTCCAGCTGGTCTGACGGTAGTCTAGTCCAAGCTAAGTAAGTAAGTAAAATATTTGCTTTACTTCACTTTTCGGCCAGTATGGCCATTTAAGTGAAAATCCCAGGTATTACAATATCCTATATTGTATAGTTAAAGTAGTAAAAGAAAGACAAAGCTAATAAGTAAGTAAGTAAGTAAGTAAAATATTTGCTTTACTTCACTTTTCGGCCAGTATGGCCATTTAAGTGAAAATTCCAGGTATTACAATATCCCATATTGTATAGTTAAAGTAGTAAAGGGAAGACAAAGCTAATAAAAGCATGTTCGTACTAAAATATTCAGTTTAAAGTGTTTGATATGATAAGATGACGATGCTCCTGGCACCTATATGTAACGAGTCTGATGACATGTTGAAGCGCCTGCACTACAACACAGTTTAATGGGTATAAAAATATCAGTATAAATAATGTAAAATATGAAGTGATTATAAAATGAACGACTTTTCAAGTCACTATATCTCCATGAAATTGGAGTGATTGTGTAAAAACTACAAGTCTAAGTCGAAACAGTGTCATTGTCAAAACAAATATATAATTTATACTATAATACTATATACTATAATCAAAAAAAGTAAACCCAGTTAGACATAAATATGAATGACATAAACAATGAACAGAGAAACCATTAAGTAAGTAAGTAAATGTCTTCTTTACTTCACTTTTCGGCCAGTATGGCCAGAGAAATCATGAAACCACAAAAAATTCTCAAAAATTAAAGACTTACAGTGCCCCCACAGTTGGTAATAAGGTCTGTGATATTGGAGGACATCACAGAGCGATCACAAACCGTGAGGACACCGTAAGTCACCACAGGCTAATTGTACGGCAATGGCTTCTCTCTGACATGCTGCATTATCCGCCAGGATGCCACAGAGAATCCATTAAATCAATGAAATGAAAAACTAATTATATGGCAATGGTTTCTTTCGGACATCCCGTCCATCACCAGGATGCCAAAGAGAAACCATTTACAAAAACGAATACATACAATAGAAATACTTATGACAGTCCCGTATACTAATAGAACGTTAGACACACATCCACATACCGATTCAGATAATATTGAACATCACAAACCAATGACTATGCTCTGTATTTACCCCAAACCGATTTTATATAGATTGAAAAGTAATGCAAAATACTCTAGACCCATATGTAATAACGTGAGAATAACACAATATTAATACAACGTTTGGGTGTGCTTGGCCTTCTAAGAAGTTGCCCAGGGGGGGACCACGCGGAGGTGACACCCTTCCCCCCCCCTAGGACGTTTTTTTTTGTTAAAACTCGAAATAGATTGGATTAGATTTGAGGCTAGCCAATTGTCACAGACAGCCTCGATCATTTCGCGGTCATTTTTCGACACAATAAATGACATAAATATACCCGGTACCGTTGTTTATTTAACAAAGATCTACAAGTATTATACATCACATATCCATAACAGTAATTCTTTTAGTCTAAAGTACTCAGGTAGAAAAAGGAGGAATACTTCCACATTGCCAGATCGTCAAGTAGATTTTGAATCATTAAACTGTGATAGGTGAGAATTTATGTCTTCCATTATTGAGCATGTTCATAAAATATCACATTAAGAAAGTCTCAATCATATCAAATAATGGGATTAGACCAGACTAAATAGTGGAAGAATCTGATATTTAAATGTAGTATATAATGCAGCCATTGACTGATGGAGGGAATGACCGTTCGAAATTAATCTTGGCAAATTTATGAACTAATTCAAGACGGAAAATAAGATTACAAATAGAAGTTTTGTCTCTAATTTATACCAAATATTTTGAGTTAACAACTCGATATATTAAAAATATTATAGTAATAATGATGTAAATGTTCTGCTTATACATAAAGGCATGAAAATATATTTGTGCAGCTCTGAAGTTGAACGAAGAGAATATCAGAAACGATGCTTATACATCAACGATAAAGGTAATGTAATTGATAATCTACTAACGAATTGTAAATAAGTCACCGCCTCTGAATAGCTCTATAATGTTATGTGCAGTAATAATCAATTTTGTTGTTGTTTTGTAAAAAACAGAGATAACAGCCAAATCAAATAATCAAATTACTAGTGTATTATTATTAATTTATCACTGTCAACTAATAGCGAGTCACACAACTGGCATTACTCGATATAATACATGTAGTATTATGTTGTTCGCAGTTACATTTTGAATGTATGTTGTATTGTTTTTTGCAGAGGAAACACTACTAACATCAAGAACGATACCAAGACAACAAGCAGTAGATATTTGTGTACACGAAAAGATTAAGACATATAATGTGTGCACAACAATTCCCCCAGCTGGTCAAACAGGTATATTTGTTATTGACCTTTCATGCGTTTATAAAGAAGACATGTCTTGCGACGATTCTGGACCATATATTTCTCATTCCTGCAACACAACAACTCTTCTTGTACCAGCAACTGGGAATAGATCTATGTGCGTCAAGAAGAGAAAACTAACCGCTCTAGAAGCCAGACAATTCTCTGTGGAAGATGGATGTCGTCTGATATTTTTTGAAAAGGCAGTACAGCTACAGAGAGTCCAAATCCAATCATTCCCGACAAATAATTACATGTATGGATGCCAAATCTGGTGGTCAAGCGGGCAGGTATGGAATTATACAATACACGGAGAATGTTGTCCCACATACACCACATGGTAACTCCAAAAGCAAGGAACCTTACATTAGGACTAAACCCAGTGTCATAAAGAAAGTGAAACAAATGGGGAAAAGTATATTCATGCATTGGATAGAGATGCTGGAGGTGCCGTTTCGCTCAGTTCCCCTTCAGATGTGCTTCGTGACAGACAGCAAGCTTATAACATTTTTCGTCACATTGATGGCAAAATTAAGTCAAGAGACACGGGTCCCTCTAAATATATGCATATCGACAAGCTCGTGGTCCTTATGAGTAGGAATACCTTTCTGAAAGATGTCTCTCTGGCATGGAAGAAAGAGAGTGTGTGTCCAATTACTTTTGCGATGACGGATCAGGCAAAAACCTGGATTCAACATCATTGCTCCCCTACCTCGAATAAAGCTCGAAGTCAAGTACAAATAGACATGACTTACAAAGTTGGTCTTTTTTACGTGACTTTAATGAGTTTGGGTCATCCGATGTTCTGCCTCAAAAACGACAGAAAAAAGCATCCAACATTGCTCCTGGGTATGATGACGTCGACAACAAGAGATACTGATAATTATCAGTACCTGGCAACAAAGTTAAAGTCGTCTGGGGTGAAAACCTTGATTTATGGAACTGACGGAGAACTGGCACTTTGGATTTGAAAATGTCTTCTCAATACAAGGTGTCGATCAGCAGACAAAGAGTATTCATTTGCGTTGTTCTATGCACGTTGCCGATGACATGAAAGCAGAGCTGCAGAATATTGGTATTTCTGAAAGAAGAACACGGGAAATTATATCCGAAAAGTTATAAGCTTGCTGTCGTGACAGACAGCAAGCTTATAACATTTTCGTCACATTGATGGCAAAATTAAGTCAAGAGACACGGGTCCCTCTAAATATATGCATATCGACAAGCTCGTGGTCCTTATGAGTGGGAATACCTTTCTGAAAGATGTTTCTCTGGCATGGAAGAAAGAGAGTGTGTGTCCAACTACTTTTGCGATGACGGATCAGGCAAAAACCTGGATTCAACATCATTGCTCCCCTACCTCGAATAAAGCTCGAAGTCAAGTACAAATAGACATGACTTACAAAGTTGGTCTTTTTTACGTGATTTTAATGAGTTTGGGTCATCCGATGTTCTGCCTCAAAAACGACAGAAAAAAGCATCCAACATTGCTCCTGGGTATGATGACGTCGACAACAAGAGATACTGATGATTATCAGTACCTGGCAACAAAGTTAAAGTCGTCCGGGGTGAAAACCTTGATTTATGGAACTGACGGAGAACTGGCACTTTGGATTTGAAAATGTCTTCTCAATACAAGGTGTCGATCAGCAGACAAAGAGTATTCATTTGCGTTGTTCTATGCACGTTGCCGATGACATGAAAGCAGAGCTGCAGAATATTGGTATTTCTGAAAGAAGAACACGGGAAATTATATCCGAAATTCTTGGCCATGAACACGAAGGTGTCAGAGCTGCAGGACTTGTGGACTGTGCTGATGGTGAGTTTGATGAGAGGTTGGCCCAACTTAGCGCAGCATGGCCCGACCAATTTAGAGAGTACATGGCCAGCACCCGACTCCGCATTCGATCCCTAATAGACACCTTGCGCCTTTGCATGAGCAGATCAACAAGGGTGGCTGCCGGGCTAGGAGACCCTCCGAACAAATACGAAAGAAGAAACAGGTCATGTGAAAGTGGACCAGGTGGTGCTACACGAACTGGTCGAATTGAATGTTGTTCAACAACAGCTAGCCGAGCTGAGCAAAGCTCTGTACGGCATGGGAGAATACCGGCTGGCAGCACCATATGACCATCTCCAGAAAAATCCAGTTCAGTGGAAAACGATGAAACCTGCACAGAGGCAGCAGTACATAGATAAGATCTTAGGATGTACTGCTGCTGTTTGTGATACTTATAATCCTAAATATCCCGAAACTACAAGGAAATTGTCCATTCAGCCGGACAAATGTTCTGCAATGAATAATTTGCCTCTTGGAACTGTACAGAGATTGTGGCAATCTGCTGAATCCATTTTGCACCACTATGGCATAAAGGAATTAGAGTCCGGCGACTTTGTTGTTTGTGAATTTGATAAAGCAAGTATCATAAGGAAAACAAGTGGTGGCCTGATATGTGAGTGCATGGATTTCAAATCTGGCTTGGGTATATGGCAGGTTCCACGATAATGTGTATCACCAACCTACTGAGTGGACCTGAAAATAAAATAGTGATAATTTTGACGTTTCAATGTGTTTGTAGAATGAACAAACAACATGTTTTTGATAAATTTGATATAACTTATACATTTTATAATGTTAAAAAAACATTTATTCGTGCAGTCTTGCAATGGGAAATAGAGAGAAATTTTGTTGTTTTAATAACAGTCACTCACAAATAATTTACGTGTCACCGATACATGAAAATCACATATGGTAACACAAAGTATCATAATATCACCTTTATTTTGCTTAATATTTTTTTGTTTAATGTTGATTTAGTAAAAACCAAAATGCTAACGTGACGTTTTAAGCTGTCTTGGGCGTACATCTGTATGTAATCACGTCAGCAGGCCCTACTTCACATAATACGGTCTAATAATAATATGATATATTTATATGGCCCACATATCCAGCCTACAGGCTACATGACGACTTAAATTATATTATCCCTGGTCATTGGACCTGTTAGGCCTAAATGATGTACCATTTCAACTCCCCGGGGAGCATACATCACTGCAAACGTTTTGCGCTATTGATCTTTTTTATTATCGAATATATTTTCCATCTCTATCCCACCAGGTAATCCTACTCATCCACACCTGAGTGAAATGAAGCATGTGGGGGCACAATTGACACATCAATGTCCTAGGGTGTAGAGAGAAGAAACATTGACATTTCTTTGAAAATTATGCCAAAAATTATGCACCAAGCGAGCCTTAAACTCGCAAGGCAGGCATGCAGCGGCGAAATGCAAAGTTCTACGCTTTATCCATTGCATCACGTCCCACACATCCCTAAAACAGTATGTTCTGGGTATGGCTATTGATCAATTTGGCTACTTTTCGTTTGAACTGTTATTTTTATGAGTGGTAGATGTTTGTTCTTTCATAATTACAAAAAATTGATAAACTTTTCGCTTAAAGAGGTTGGTCTTTTTGCAATTAACATGCACATAGATTGTTTCAGAGCAATTGTGTGTTCAAGATTTAATTGCTCTTCAATTTCTTTAGGTGGAATGTCTCAACATGCGCTCCTCAAATAAATACAAACTACTTCAATTTAATCATGTTTATGAAGTAGAATATCACCAATAGGCCTACATATTTTTTGTAGCCATAACAGTGAAAACATCTATATATCATAACGTTCACAGGCAAAAACATCCACAAAACATAACGTTCACAGTGAAAACATCCAATTAACATAACGTTCATAGTAAAAAACATCCAAATAACATAACATTAACAGTGAGAAACATCCAATTACCATAACGTTAGCAGTGAAAAACATCCAAATAACATAACGTTAACAGTGAGAAACATCCAATTACCATAACGTTAACAGTGAAAAACATCCAATTAACATAACGTTAACAGTGATAAACATCCAAATAACATAACGTTAACAGTGAAAAACATCCAATTAACATAACGTTCACAGTGAAAAACATCCAAGTAGCATAACGTTAGCAGTGAAAAACATCCAAATAACATAACGTTCACAGTGAAAAACATCCAAGAAATATAACGTTAGTGTGAGGCTTGTCCAGTATCCATAAACGATAGCAACACAAACACAAATGTGTTTAATTATAGCCTTGACTGGTACAAAGCATAACATTCGCTGTAATGAGATACATTATTCCATTTTCTATGAAGAGGTACAAACTGGGCACTTAGCAGGCTTGAATTGTCAAATTTACCAAACCAAAATGCTAACGTCACTTTCTCATTAATCACAGAGATAGTGACGTAAATTTTTACCAATACATTTTAGAAACATGCCTACCACATAGCGGTATTTTTCTGAACTAACACGTGCAGGCAATAGCCACAGATATCAAAACCATGTCACATGGGCAGCTAGTATACAAATCTGTTGCTGTACAGTGCGTAAACTGTAGTGCTATTGTTATGCAAAATAGGACAGCGAATTCCGTGACTGACAAATCGATGCCACTATATCTAGACATTTATTATTTTAACATTTTGTGTTATATATTTTAGTAGACAAACCAATTACCTGGTCAATTGTTCAAGTTCATATTAATGGTGTAAATAGTTTTGATGTACGAACACTTTTAATTTTGCTAACGTGATGAATACATCTTTGATGTACAAAATCACATTTTAAGTGTCAATTTTAAACATCCGTCAAAAAATGCCTCGTGGTAAAATAGACTTTTAATAATCTTAATTTGATATATTGTTTTAATGATGCAGCATAATGCCAGCTAAATTAATTAAAGAATGTTGACAAAAACGATGTATAAAAACATGACGTTTTATTCATTTTAAGTTTTCACGCTTTGTCTTTATCACAGAAATTTTGTACACTATATGTCAGTATGGTGACCTTTAAGCACACTTATTTCCTCTTTCGTATACTAAAACAATAAAATGTAATTTGCAATCATAATAATGCTAACGTTATGGTACACATTATCGTGGAACCTGCCATATGTGCTCATGTTCTCGCAACGTCAGAAACAAGGGGTCACCTGCCTGATTTACTTGAAAGATTCTCATATAATCCATCGCAAGCGATGCACAAACAGCGTAAGAAAGGTGCGGGTGACAAGCGATCAAAGAAACCCAGAAGGGGAAGGAACAATGTAGCGTCTGCCCCAGTACACACAGAAATAAATAGAGGGTTAACCACCAGTACTACAGCCTGTCATGCAGATATATCCTATCAAAGACCTGTACCATTCAGCGAAATCTTCCATGATAACAATCAGTTCCATCTAATTTTCACCAGAGATGTCAATAAAAAGAAAGGGGGCATTAGATTGTGTGAAAGCTGCAAGGTCGAAATGCAAAATAAATCTGTACCTCCATTTGACATGGCAATATCACACAAAGAGAGGTATCGTTATCCTGTCCGCGATGATAGAGGAACTGTTCTTCGTTACACAGCTACAATAATTAAATTAGCAACGCGGTATTATTGCGTCGATATATAGTGTCTACTGAAGAGACATCCCTACTTCTGGGTCGGTGTATTGACCGTAGAAGATGCGATGTTAGCATCTTTAGAACAATGTCATCTAAACTATTTAAATGAACAACTTGGCTACATGCCTAATAATCTAATAAACAATAACTGAACAGTCCCTTACTATGGAAGGTTGCTATACTTGAATACGTAACAAACACTACGATTAGGCCTATGTCATGGTAAATATTCTGAAAACAACTGACTCAGATATATTTTACTTGATTAGATGGACAGCTCGACCATTCAGACCTAACATGTGAGTCATCCACATTGAAAATACTGTATCAGGCCAGTTGAATGATAGGCATATACTGTGCGCAACCATGGTGGGTCCTGAGAAATGCCTGATAACCCCCCCCCCCCTTTAGAAACTTAATTCTCCAAAAATTGCTCTAAAATCAATATTTGAAACTCACAATAATTTTTCTCTGGTGGGGACATGAACTGGCATTTGTCAGTTGAGAGACCCGAAATGCACTGTTTAACACTTAAATTAAAAAACTTACCCGATGCCAACCAATTTCATATCATTTCTGATAGATCTGCTCCTGGGCAATATGACCCATCTTCCCTGTTGCATGTATCATCTTGTATGCTTTTATTATAATTAAAGACATGTGGATTCTCCTAAATCACATCTATTTATTTTTATACATGTACAAAAACAATAGAAATGTTACATTTCTACATAAATATATATAGTTTTAATCTCCGATGCATGGTCCGGTGTTGCACGGATCGTTTCGTTTCGCTTCGACCTAGTCATATATACAGAAATAATGTGTTATTTTTTATTGCTAATATTTCGGCTGTTTTTTGAATAGCTAGATCAATAGGATTGTTTTCTGTAACTCACATAATGTATCAGGTTATGTATTTATATAATTTGAATTATATACATAAAGGCCCGTGATTATCTGAATAAAGAGTATAAGACCATACTGGTCATATTTTTATAGTTATCATAAATGCTTTCAGGAATTATTCTCATAGTCCACGGTGGACTATGGTAATAATTCCTGAAAGCATTTTGTAACAGGGTGGCACCCTGTTACAAATCGCTTCAGGATCAGTATACATGTACACGAATGTAATACAGTTGTTAATAATTATTCTAAATGTGTGTTATAGAGAACTTTTAAACGCAATAATTTAAACGCAATTATGTATTTGAAAACTATCACACCACATTGTCCCAATGTAATCGAAAATTGTTGTGTCTATTTAGAACTGTTAACCATATTCACTGTATAGTGGCCTGTATGGACATTTTCAATGCAGTTCATATTTCAAAAATGCTGTATGTCTAACCAGAAGTAAAGTGGAAATGATGTAAGTTTAAAATGAAAACACAGCAATACTAAGCTACACGTATCTTCACCACTCACTTTTGTAGCATATTTGGTAGCACACTGCATTAGTGTCTAAAGAATAAAAAAGTAGCACAGTAGCGTTTTGCTACTTCAAGTTTTCCTATCCAAACAAGTAAAATTACCTTTTGTTTATTCACATTATTGTCTAGGAAATGTTGTTTCTTTGTCTTTATTGGCTTATCGCCGTTAAACAGTGTTAAACATTGTTAAACATTCAGCATCAACAACACCACCTGATACGCAGAGGTATGCCATATATATTTCGTAGAATGCCCTGCTATATAGACATCAAGTACAATGTGGGCTATATCGGGAGCCGTTTGGGATGCGTTTTTTAATTATCATTGTCTATGACAACCAAATTATCATAATTAACATTAATTCAAAGGTTTTTGTTAAATAATGTTACCATGGTAACCTCACATTTAG
This sequence comes from Flabesymbios commensalis, assembly GCA_964017125.1. Lineage (NCBI taxonomy): Eukaryota > Metazoa > Annelida > Polychaeta > Terebellida > Flabelligeridae > Flabesymbios > Flabesymbios commensalis. Next base: position 54,678,040 of record OZ024912.1, read on the forward strand.
ATATAATGTCTTTCATCTGTTTTATTAAATAATTATAAACACAGTTTATCCTATAAATATTATGTATATGTAAATACTATAACCGAGAAGTGTTATTATGTTACAGGTGTGTGTCTAAAACCTCGGTCTGCGGCCAGCGTGCGCAGCACTGAGGTGAAGCGACCTTATATTGATGCCACAGGCATTTAACATATGTATATATATATATAATATATAATATATAATATATATATATATATATATATATATATATATATATATATATATATATATATATATACATGATCTTTATACACACATATCATACACACATATTTAAAGATACATATATATATATATAACATATGTATGTATATATATATATATATATATATATATATATATATATATATATATATATATATATATATCTTTAAATATGTGTGTATGATATGTGTGTATAAAGATCATGTATATATAATGTTATGCATTGAAGTACTATTATGTGACAGCATTGTGTCAAGAACGTTCGGCGAGCAGTTGTCGCCAACTCTTCGCCAAACGTTTGTCTGGTTGAGTGTATGATATGTGTGTATAAATACCATGTATATATAATGTTATGCATTGAAGACAGAAGTACTATTATGAATGTGACAGCATTGTGTCAAGAACGTTCGGCAAGCAGTTGTCGCCAACTCTTCGCTGAACGTTTGTCTGGATGTTTTGTATAAATATAGCTTAATAAAAAAATAAAAATCACTTGTCTGTATTGAATTCACACATTACCAGTTATCAATCGTATCGCGTGATGTAAGCTCACCCTTGGGGCTATATAACATATAAGCAAGCAACAACACAATCCAAATTGATTATAATAATCGGGTCAAGAAAGAGTATCAGTCTTTGTATAAACACAGACCATTCTACGAGTTTTTCTGTTTTTTACGGATTTTTCCCAGTTATAAAATATAATTATGGATAAATATTTACTTCTACTTATTTCCAAGGATTTCAAAATATATATTTACAGCTTCACAAAGCCTTGTTTTCACATTTTCGATTATTCATAGCGTGGCAAATCCTGATCATGCGCGCAATTAAAGTTGAATTTTTTTAAAAATGTTTTTGTCGAAAAGGGAAGCCCTGCCTCCTAAATACACATTTGCTAACACGTCGTTCATATCAGATTTTTTTTAATTGCCATTCAATGCATTAATTATAGTATTGGATTTATTAATTCTTACAGCGCGGGGATCGACTTTAGACGTCAGAATCTAACGTCTGTAGACGTCAGATTAAGACGTCTAAAGTAGATCCCCGCGCAGTGAAAATAAAAATATTTCTAATGGCCGTAGACCCACAACATAGGTATTTAAATGAAGCGCTAACTTAAAGGGACTGGCCCAGGCTAAAGTCATAAAAAAATCGGTGATTTTATTTCGGGTTCTTAATATGACCATATGATGTAAACATGTACATAGACTAGAACTGCAAATTTTTATAATTTTTGTGCTGCGCATTCATCAGTTAGACTAGATATAGAGACGAAATTCCCGCATTTCCTATTTTTGACATGGTTGTCAATAATTAGAAATGCGGGAATTTCGTCTCTATATCTAGCCTAACTGGTGAATGCGCAGCACAAAAATTATAAAAAATTGCAGTTCTAGTCTATGTACATGTTTACATCATATGGTCATATTAAGAACCCGAAATAAAATCACCGATTTTTTGATGATTTTAGCGTGGGCCAGTCCCTTTAAGACATTTACGTCGATATCAAATTAAAAAAAACACTTTGGCCTGCATTGTTTATACAAAAGTAAGTCCGCGCTTTAAGGGTTAAGCAGCTTCAATCACAACACTCTTTCAATTCCTAATTTAACCAGCCGTGTAAATGTGCATCAAAGTAGATTGTTTACTCTGTTTTGCTCTTTTTTTTATTTGATGCAATTTGATGGTAAAAGTGAGATCTATGTTAGTAAGACGTTCGTTTAGACTAATGTCAAACGTAACAAATTGTGTCGAACATAAATCGGCTGCGCAAAATACAGTTACCCAGTAGGGTTACTGTAAAATGCGCAGCCAACGCAGCAAGTTTAGTGATTTTTAAAAGTTCTTAAACACGACAAAGTTTAACCGATTAAAATTCATTTATTTCCCCGAAAAAAAGTAATAATTAATTGTTTCTAAATTATCAAATAATTATAGTGATTTCAAATTTGTCATAAACACAACAAAATCTAACCCATTAAAAATGATTTATTAAGTTTTAATGATCTATAATGACTTGAAAATTAAAATTACAATCATATTAATATGACAACCCGAAAGTGAATTATTTTCAAAAAAAAATGGTAGATGCAAAATGGTGATGGTGACACTGACCGTATCAAAATGGAAATGGTTGTATCTTTATTATGCGGAGTAGTATGATTCATAGTTTGTTACAGATGAAGGGAAAACAATGAGCAAATAACTGTGGAAATTTGAATCCAAAAACGAACCTCACAAAGATCATAGCTACTCCGACTATTTGCCTCGGGAAACTGTTTCAGCCAAATAGGCCCTACAGCTTATAAGAATATCAAAAACAAATCGGCTGCATTTGGCTGCGCAAAATACAGTTACCCCCTTGGATAACTGTAAACTGCGCAGCCAACTTTTCAGGCCCACTAGTTACACGAGATAAGTCATGGTCAACAAATTAAACTATGGTCATAGCATAAACATTAGAATCCCTGTTGGAAATCAGATTAACTACTCACAAAATCTGTTTTAAAAGAAGTAAATTTGTTGTCCAAAATATATATATATAAAAAATCAAAATTAAATCGGCTGCGTTTGCTGCCCAAAATTTAGTTACCCAGTAGGATTATGCCTACTGTAAACTGCGCCGCCAACTAATCGTTTATAATTCTAGTTATTTTAAAATGTTTATAAACATGATAAACACGAGAAAATCTAACCTATTAAAAATGATTTATTTCCCCTCAAAAATAAATAATTATTTTCTACATTGTCAAAATTATTTCAGTGAGTTTAAAATGTTTTTAAACACGACAAAATCTAACCTATTAAAATTATTTATTTCCCATAAAAATAAATAATTATTTTTTGTTTCTAAATTGACAAAATTATATGTCCCTCTCTCACCGTCACAAAATAATATAATGGGACATAATGATTTACAAGCTATATTGATCTACAATGATCTGCAGGTTAAAATAACAGCCATATTAATACTCATAGGACAGCCCAAAACTAAATTATTTCCACAAAAATAAATGATGCGAAATGGTGATGGTGTCGCTGACCTTATCATGTCTGGAAATGGTTGTATCCTCATTATGCAGAAAAGTAAATAGTTTTTTTTACAGATGAAGAGGACAACAATGATCAAATAAGGTGTGGCCTTCCAAAGATTATAGGTACTCCGACTATTTGCCTTGGAAAAGATGTAACATTGTTTTAGCAAAACACAGTTCATAATAACGTCAGGCTGCGCAAAATACAGTTACCACCTGGATAACTGTAATCTGCGCAGCCAAACTATGATGTGTTATTTCTATTAAGATAACGGACTGACTGGTCTTAATAGCTGTGGATCAGAAGTAGATAATGTAGCTAAATTAGTGTTGATCATTGTTGCGTATAAATTATATTTAAAATGAAATTAACTCAATATTTGTCTTTGAATGTATAAAAAATTCGGCTGCGCAAAATACAGTTACCCTCTAGGATTACTGTAAACTGAGCAGGCAATTTTGTGTTGATTATTCTGGTTCTTGTGTGGAATTAAATCATCTTTAAAAAGAGATAAAACAGTAGATTCAAATCAAAATATATTCTAGAAAAGCTTTAATAATCAAAACATATATCACCAACAAAACAAATCATAATAAAATGAAAAGTCTGAAGTGGCTACAGCGTTTTATCAAGGAAAAATATTATTCTTTTTAAATATTGTGAATAGTTCGACGAATTCAGTAATAAATGATCAGAAAAGACATAAACAAATAGTTTTGTTGTATATTTTATATGCATTACAATTAATAAGCTGTATGTATAGCGATATATTTTTTTGAGATGACCCCCAAAAAGTCGGATGCATTTGGCTGCGCAAATTACAGTAAGCCATTTTTTCAGTAATGACAGCACTAATTTGCACAATATTTTTACTGCAACACATCAGAGCATGGTTTAATTGTCTTTATTGACTCTCAAAACATGGGGAGTAGATACTATTTTTGTTGCGCGATCTGGGATATTGACAAAGCCATAAAAAATAGTTTTATTGTCTTCTTTGACCCTCAAAATATGGCTGTAGACACCATTATTATATCGTTATCTGTGATATTGACAGAGCTATAATTGAATATTCCTTTTTTTGATAATGGTGGTACAAATTGGCATAGAAACATGTGGGACATATTCTCAGCTGGTTAACAAAGCTAACCATTTTCTACGGGGTTTTACAAGCTCGATACACCGAATAGAAGTATATTTCCGAGGGTGCACAGGAACCCTCGCAAATATACTTAATCCCACTAGACTACACGTGACGGCCCCAAGTCGCTTGAAATAGGATAATAACTGCATACATATATACAATTTGTTGTTCTAAGATATTCTATGCTAGCCAATAATATCGATTTCTTGATACAGCATCAGCAACTGGTAACATACAAACTGCCGGACACTAATAAAAAAGGCAAGGCTTGGAAAACATTCACATTTTGTTTTTTCACAACCATGTGGTTTTCAAAGATTAATCTAAATTTAGGACAAATGGAAAATAAATTTAAAAATAAAACAGTGAGGTTGAAATCATAACATAATTGTGTGTCATCAGATTGGTGATTTTATGTGAAATATATGTTACATAAGTAGTTGCGACAGCTTGTTTTAGGGTTTTTTTTTGCTAAAATATCGCAAATAATGCACTTTTCGGAATAGACAGTACCCTACTTCAAGGTCAGATTACAAAAATCCCTCTAAGCTGCGGCCTTAGCACCATCACTTTTCTGAATCCAGAGATGCTAAGCCTTAATTTGGTATAACACTCTGCTGCTGCACTACTAGTATACCAGGGAGCAAATAATGCCTTTTGACATTGCACAGACAGAAGTTAACGACAGAAATATGCCTGGAAAGTCAACCTAAAATTTTGTCGACAGAGTTGACAAACTAAAAATGTATCTGTGCGGACAACCCAACATAATGCCTCCGGCAGCAGGCACAAAAATTGCCAAAGGGATGGAATGTTTGTATAGATTTATTCTGTTGCACCATCTTGGTGTAGTAACCAAAGGGGACGACAAGGTAAAAAACCATTAGTCTCCATGGTTCAGACAAAAAAAAATAATATAAACAAGAAAGAAAAAAACATCTTCTTAAGGATTTTCTTAACATTTATTCTTGGGCTTTATTTACAATTATTATGACGAAGACAGGATCTTAGGCTACCTGAAATACCTCTCAATCCTGACTAAAATGATTATATAAATTAAAAGATTAGTCTAATATACATAATACACAAAATATTCTCAAAAGAGAAATTAAAAAGTTACCTTAAATTATCCAGCACTATTAGCCTGGAACTGTTCTTAAAGCAGATTGAAAATTTAAAATGATTGTTTCATGTTACTTGAGTGTAAACTGTAAAGATGTGAATAAAATATATACTAACATATATCTAAACAAAAAATAGTCGCTAATATTCTGTGCCCATGAACAATTCCAGCTTTATATCCATCAGAAGAACTGATTAACCAAACTGTGACATAGCCTGGTAGTGCAAACTTCTAAACTCTCCTGCTTTGGCACAGGTGGGTGGACTCAGTACTAAAATAACACCATGTGATGCTTTTGTATAAGTTGTATACATAGTTATTGTACAGTCTCTGCCACAGGCAAAAAAATAAGTCCAGATGTATTCACAACTTTCACATCAACATGGGCTTCTCAATGTGTTTCACACAGTGTGCAAGGATTTTTGTTGAAGAATAGGCCCATTGGGGATGAAAGAAACATGCAGTTTGACTATAAGATCGAGAGAGTTAATCAGTAGGAAAATAGAGTAGAAATGTAATTTCTTTTTGGGAAAAAACAAGAGGTATATATAAATCTATATAGAATTGGTTGTACTGTTCCATGCGAGGACAAATATCACATTATGCCACATAGAAAATGTGGATTTACCTCTTGTTTTATCTTACTTGCTAAGTTGTTCAGGCAAGCATCAGGGCATGGTATATAATATCCGATATTGTTAAGTTACTACACTACCTCCCAAACAAATTGCCAAGTTAGTCATTCTTTGTACCAGCTCGGCTGGAGTACCGTTCGCGTGGTAGTAAGCTAGAGGTCCAAAAGAGAACTGCTCATCAGAAAATACCTTAGCACTGATGTTTCCAAGTAACACCACTTTTAACACATTTTTTAGACTGCGTACAGTTTTGCAACTTCCCCCTGGTTATTAGTTTCAATTGAGCAAGCTATTTTTTTTGGCGAAGACGTGTCTTTGTGGCAGACTTCACAGGACTAATGGTTGCAGCCTTGCCACGAGTCGACCTTCCCTGTCTCTTCACCGGTGTGACTTTATGTGAAACTGGAGATTTAACGACTGTTTTTCCTTTGGTAGATTTTATAACTTTCTTAGGTGTTGGAGTTGAAGGCTCCGGAGATGAGATCAGTTTGGATTTCTTGTTTCGTGTAGTTTTGGGCGTCTGTGGCTTACTTGTTTTCTTCACAGGACTGGCAGCTGCTACAACAGGCTTCCCACGTGTTGCCCTACCCTGTTTTTTCACTGGTGTAACTGTATCTGGAATAAGAGACAATATTTTTGAAGCAGTCTTGCTTTTAAGAGGGGATTTAGAAGCTTTCTCTGGTGTTGGAGCCACAGGTGATGAGATCAGTTTGGTTCTTCTACCCTTTGTAGTTTTAGGTGTTTTCGCCGTTCTAGGTGATTTTGATGCTTTGATTGGAGTGGTTAATTTTCTTCTATTTGTTCTGGTCTTTAATGGAGAAACCTCTTTTGCCACTGCAACAAAAGTCGTAGAAATATAATAAACAACAATCTAAAAATACATCTTGATGAAAAAAAACCTTAAATACCTGTTAGTTTTAAATCAGATCATACTAACAAACTCCTTAGATATGAAAGGGTGCATCTGCCACTTCTTAAAGTAGCAGATAAAACCATTCATAACAAAGCTATTGTAGATTATTGAGTGAACTGTGGTCCTTTAAACTATATCTTAAATAGTTGATCCTATGTGTTTAACTATATTTTATGATACACATTTCCAGACACAACACCCTTTGTAATTTGTATTGTAAGCAATGATTTAGTGTAAATCACAACGCTTTCGCTTCGTAGTGAACCAGAAAAATTGGTTTCGTTTCTAGGTCTAACATCATGTGGTTATATAATATCAGTGTTTCATCTAGCTATTTCTAACATGGCACAGCGCCATGTTGCCTTTTGAGAGGGCCATGTTGGCCTTCATGAGCGCCATGTTGCCCTTCATGAGCGCCATGTTGCCCTTCATGAGCGCCATGTTGCCTTTCTTATATTCAGAAGGTGATCTGCCTTTTTGAAATATTGTTACGTAATAATCAACCCACCCAGGCCAATGTGACAGTCAAAAACACCCCAGTCACTGATGTCGCGCGTTCACACCTATGACACAATACCTGATAACGGCCTGTGTGTACATAGTGGTAATAACCGGCGATGTTTACACACTTAACTGTTTCTGTTTGTACCCTTAATTGGTGAGGGTTGGTGTTGGAAATGCCCACCAGGGTCAGTTGGGTGACCGGAGTTCATGATAAGGTGCCCCCAAATGATAGGTGGCGCCATGCCCCTTTTGAATCCTAGATGAAACACTTCATATTATATTTCCTTCAGAGCAAGGCTTATAAAATGGTGTGTCCAAATGCCTGGGACTGTCCTGCTTGATAGCTGGGCAGATAAAACTTCGCACCAGACAGTCAAGTCGGGCTTTGTTATTCAGACACTCATAATGCATTGAATTTGTTGTTGGGCATAACACCTTTTTGGTTGGCCAATGCATTTCCAAAACCCTCTTCCCAATGGTCAAGTGGATATGTCTTATTTATAAGCCCTGCAGAGCTTACAAATCATCATAGTAGTAGTAGTAGTAAATCATTGCTTTAAGTCACTTTTCGGCACAAAAGGTCTTTTAAGTTACACTATAATACGATAAAAACGTTGTAGTCAATTGATGAGATGAATGATGTACAGATGATGATGTGAGGGTGGGGGGATAGGACATGGTGGGTTATATCATATCATCATAGCAGTCATACCCAAATCATTAGCATCTCTGCAATGGTTAAAATACAGGTTACAGGCGAACATCGTTATCACACGATCGTTGGGGTCCAATAACTCAAATCGTGTTGTAAGTGAATCGTGTTATACAGGACTGAATCGATCGTATAGCGATAACAAATTATCATGGTCATATTTGAATGTTTCTAAAAAGTATTAAGGTTATCATGGGTTATATTAATACATTATTTATAGTATGCCTTTATTAAAATACCGGTAATAAAAAACAACTTATAAAACAAAATGGGAACATTTATTGATTACGTGTGCTTCCTTCATCTCGCACCATGCCATACCAATGTGCTATTTCGTCTTACAATTACGGCAATATGCTTGAATCATAGCATAATATTAGTTATCATTGTGCGCAGTGTGTAACACGATGTATTTAATGCCTTGATTATCTTTTGAATGAATGAATGAAATCTTATATAGCGCATGTATCCAGACGGTGGCAGTTCAGAGCGCTTAACATCGAGAGTAACTCAGCAAGGCCTGTTATCATTCAAATTCCAGCTCAGTCTCCTGGGAGGTATATACAGCCGAGCTGCCATTGAGGCGCATCAAGCTATTTTTCTTTCCAAGCAAATTCGCCTTATGTGCCAAGTACTCACACATTGTGGATTTTCTGTGGTCTCGCCGGATGGAAACTGCGCCTACGTCCATCGAGGTTTTTTTACGTCCAACTCTAGTCCAGTCAGACGAGCCATCTGATTTACGTGGTTCTCTGCGCCCCACGACACGACATCGCTGCACATGTCCTAGTGTATACAGCACCTGGCAGTCCCAGGCGGTCACCCATCCAATTATGAACCGGGCGCAACGTTCCTTAACTTCAGTGATAGAGCCAACACCGATGAGCGAACGCCGTATCCCGTATGTCTTTTGCATGTAATACTACGCGAGCATTATTATAATTTAATTGTACACAACATAATAAATGTGTATGATATATCGGCAGGCGCCATGTCTGTCACTGCTACATGTATCACCTCTGCAGTTGATGATTGACATCACGGTCCTCATGCTGATCGATTCAGACAACCCCTCTCATTCTGACTCCTCCCATGTCAAGAGGTTGGTCTCCAAGGTCATGTGCAGGTGATTGCCAGCTTGCGCACTCTTGTACAATCTTGTCAGAAAATACCTCACAAGAGCTTGCGAGATTTGCTCAGTCTGTAGGGGCAAGTCTCGACAACTCTGGCGGTTTCAACACTTCATCAGGTGTCGTTTGTACAACACTCAGTACGTAGTCTCTGTGGGGGATTAACCCTTTCCTTCGATTAGTAGGCCTAACAAGACATATTTAGTCCACAAACTTATATATATATAATACGATTACGATACCATCGTTATTAAATATATAGCACTATCTACAAATGGATTTTTTTTCGTGCTATAATCTGTATCTGTGAGCTCTTTCTTAAATACATAACATTCTTTACTTTGTGTACATAGCACGATTTAAATTGTATACCAAAAATATAATCATGTTTTGTGCTATAATCTGAAAGAATTATAACACAATCTCTAGAAATTTATAACACAATCTTCAGACTAATAAATATATGTTTGAATGCAATACGTTCTTTACAAATTTATAACACGATTTCTATGAAATATTATTATGCGGTATTATATTATACAAATATATTATCAAAGCGTCTTCAGCGAGCAACTAATTCTCGCCTCATTGCCGGGCATTATGACAAAATAAAACACGATCTTTTGAATTTATAACATGATCTTCATAAATTTATAACACTATGTTTAGACTGATTATAATAATTATATGTTCGAATACAATACCCTCTTTACAAATTTGCTATAATCTGAATTAATTATAACACTATCTTCAATAATTTTATAACAAGATCTTCAGAAATTTATAACACGATTTTTAGGCTAATAATTATCTCTTTAAAATTTTATCACCTGATTTCTATGTAATAATTATATTATGCGGTATTATATTATACAAAGATATCAAAGCGTCTCCAGCAAGCCACTAATTCTCGCCTCAGTGCTGGGCATTATGACATAATGAGGCACGCTGTTCCGCGTTTACATGTGTAGACCCAGCGTTGGCCAAACATCTCATCGCTGGGTCTTAGCCGAGTTAACATAAGGCGTGTTGGCGTCGATATACACGATGCACATACTGTTTACTATTTCAAAACTTGTAGATTCGGAAATTATAACACGGTATTCTGGAAAAAAAGCTAGAAAAGGGGGCCTAAATTTAGGGGTCCATGACCTTACAGTGTTTTAACAGATCCGTGTTGTAACGATTCGTGTTATAACGATTTTTCAGCCATTGTTATTCCAGCCATTAAAAAATTGACCCAGGATAGCAGAGCTCAGCCTGGCGGTAATAGGTTCAAATCCCACAAATAAATATATGTTTAAATGTTCAATAACTTTTTTTTAAATACACAAAAGGTAAAAATGCTTATTTACCAGCTGAAGATTCAACATGTGATGTAATTTCGTCCACTGGTGCAACCCTGAAAACAAAGACACTGATTCTAAATTACATTTTCATATTCAAATTAACTGAAAAAAACTCAATTCAAATGTGGTCATGAATAAAACTAGCAACATCTATTTAAAAGAAGATGAAAGATGATATTCATTGTGATCCTATTAAACCTCCACTATGCATCAAAGCATATCTTCTTATCTCCGATTCCTACACCTATGGAATGTTTTAGAACAAAAATTTTCATGAGACTATTTTAACCCTTTAACCTCTAAAGTATTCAACTGGAATTTTCACCCACTTGGAGTTGTGTCTCTCTGATGTGATCCACAACTTACAAGTGAAAATTATTCAGATTTGACAAAATGGAGGTCAACATGTTCAAATCCTGCTGATTTAAGTCACATTTTATGTTTCACATGTTCAAAAGGTGATACTTGATGTGGCTATAAAAAACGAATATATTCGGGACTGGCGGTCAAACGGTTAATATTACTTTTTTTTTCCTCATTTGTCACCCACTTCAAATACCAAATTACGGCTGCATTTCGCGGCTTGTAGTTGATGAAGCCGACAATGGTAAATTCTAGCTTGAAAGGGCTATTAGGAATGATAACAAAAAAAAAATAGGATGTGTAGGCATTTTTAAAACAAAAAAATACTTACGGTTTTCTGCCTCGAACTCTCTTGGCAAGTGGTGACATTTTTGAATCTTAAAAAAGAAAAAATATTATTATTAAAATGTAGAAAAAAATCAACAACAGTATAATTTGTGTAATTTGCAATATTTCCAAACAAATTACACCCAATGTTCGGCATGTTGGCTATCGCCCAGGGGTCTTAAGTGAAGACAAAAAAGTTAAATAACAGCTTTATAACAACTCACCAGGTGAGCTGAGCAGTCTCTTTTTAGACTGTGATTTCTTTTCTTCTCCAGCAATAATTCTGCAGAACAAATTGAGTCAATATATAATTATGTACAGATATATTTATATGAAGTTTATATCAACAATATAAACTGTGCACATAACACAGATCAGGGTTTGTACACATGTGTGGAATTAATTTTAATTTTTTCAAATAAAAGACTGATATCGTAATATTGTAAAATTTCACGACAGAACATGGCATACAGTAAAACAATGTATTTTCGGAGATTGCATTGTTGGGCATCTAAGCATATTTAATTATAATTCAGTAGTTGGTATTATTTGATCACACAAATCCAGGAATTTGCTGATAAAAGAAGCTATTCAAGATTTTCCGAGGCTTGTACAAGCCTTGACTGACTGTCAGTACCTAAAAGATTATAAAAACAATTTTTTTCAATTCACTTGATGTGTGAAGAGCTTTATCAAAATATTTTCTTTTTGAGAGTCACTTAAATACTAATGGATGGACAAAGAGATACTGAGATACTAAGAGGTACTGGGTATAAAATATAGTTTACAATTTTGTCACCTAAAGTATTAAAGAGTTGGGTGGCAATACAGCACTTTAAATACTTGGGTGACAAATTGTAAGCAACAATATTTTGCACTAGTAATAGTAGACTTTTAACCCTCCTTACACCCAGGAACATTTCCTCAGTTGCTTTGAAATCCAGATTTTAAATACCTAGCAAACAGGAGCTCAAAACATTTTTATTGCGTGGAAAAAATGATTTTTCACATATATTTTTCAGTTAATTAATTAAATTGTCACTTTGTGCATCAATGAGAAAGGGATGTTTATCTGTAAACGCTCACAAATAATTATTTTCATTAGCTGTGTCATTATTAAATCAATCACAATCAGTCAATGAATGAATGAATGAATGGAAGGAAATTCTGTAGCTCCACCAAGGAGCTAGCGCGAGAAAGCCAGATCAAATAGGTGAGTATAGTTTAGTAGAATATCACTTTTTGGCTCTAATGGTGAATAAAGTGACGTTGTAATACAATAAAAACAGTGCAGTCCATTGACAAGATGAATGATGTACAGATGGTGACGTCAAGGTGGGGTGATAGGGTACGGTGGGTTATTGAGCGAGTTTTCTTTCACTTGTATGATCAGGGGATTTACCCCCAGATTGCCAGAGACAGTCAAAAGACAGCTCAGAAAATAGGTTGAGAAGTAATTTCCGGAATGTTAAAATTGTTTGGCCATTATGTATAGGCACAGGCAGAGCATTCCACAAGGACGGGTCGACAATAAAGAAAGCTCAAGAGCAACTCAAGAGCTGAAATACGCTGATTTTAATTAGGCCTAGAAAATGGTAAGAATTGGGCTGATAGTTAAAACCTAAATGCTACACAAAAGTAATAAGTCTTGATATAAATTAAACTGCGACTCATAAACTGGCCATGGACTGAGAAAAATATTAGACTTACAAAGTGTTTGTGTCCACAATTGGTGCTGCTGCTTTAACAGGTGATTGCTTCTTTCCTCTTCTGGAAACTCTGGGAGACTTCACAGGACTCACAGGTTTGGTTGGTGTCGCAACTTTCTTCCCTCTTCTGGCAACAGCCTTAGTTATTTTCGCAGGGCTGGCATCAGTCGGACTTGCAGCTCTCTTACCTCTTTTGCCAATGACCTTAGGTGTTTTCACAGGGCTGACAGCTGGACTCGCAGGTTTGGTTGGTGTTACAATTTTCTTTCCTCTTCTGCCAACAACCTTTGGCGTCTTCACAGGGCTGGCAACTGGACTTGCAGCTCTCTTACCTCTTCTGCCAATAATTTTTGGTGTCTTCACAGGGCTGACAGCTGGACTCACAGGTTTGGTTGGTGTTGTAACTTTCTTCCCTCTTTTGCCAATAACCTTCGGTGTCTTCACAGGGCTGACAACTGGACTTGCAACTTTCTTCCCTCTTCTGCCAACAACCTTTGGTGTCATTACAGGGCTGACAGCTGGACTCACAGGTTTGGTTGGTGTCGTAGCTTTCCTCCCTCTTCTGCCAACAACCTTCGTTGTCCTAACAGGGCTGACAGCTGGACTTGCAACTTTCCTCCCTCTTCTGCCAACAACCTTTGGTGTCTGCACAGGGCTGACGGTTGGACTTGCAGGTTTGGTTGGTAAAGCAGGTTTTTTCCCTCTTCTGGCAACAACCTTTGGAGTCTTTACAGGACTGGCAGGTGTAATTGATGCAGCAACTGGAGCACATAAATCATACTTCATAGATACTAAACATCATTCTACTTTCAATCTTTGATGTATGAAAAACATTTGAAACAGGTTTCATACTGCCGGTGCAACATTAAATACAAGCACTTTCAAGGTTAATATAAACCACTTGAATAAAATTTCCACTAGGCATTTGTACCTATTTACTTAAAAGCACAGAAATGTACATCCAGCGTTCTGGATGTACAGCCAATAAAACAAGACTACATAAGTCCAGGAGCTCCCGCGACGAATTAGAATTTGATTTAAGCAATTTTGTGTAGGGTTTTTAATGTAGTCCTAGGCTAGGTCAAAAATCAAGACGCAAGACAACTAGGTCTAAGAAGCTCAGTCTAAGAGTAAGATAAGAACTAGACAGTCTGTCAGAGATTGCAAACCTCCATTGAAATTAATGATCCTAATCAGTATCCCAGTAATGGTCTACCTATCTGGCACGGTTTACCCGATATCAGGCCAATCGAGGTAACTAATAGCTGATTTACGGTCATTTTGAATTCGATATAAACTAGTTAAAAACTTAGGGTGCATCCTCCCCCGAAACCTCAAATTTTGTTTTATAGTAATGGACTAACATCTAACACAGTTTGCAAAATATTGGGCATGTGAAAGTAAATAATGGCCGATAGGGGGCCATTTTGAATTTGATCGAGTCAGAATTTTTCAAGATGCATCCTCAGCTGAAATCTCACATTTCATTCTATAGTAATCGTCTAGCTATCTAGCATGGTTTACCAAATATCGGCCATGTGAAAGTGAATAATGGCCTAAAGGCGGCCATTTTGAATTTGATCAAGTCAAAATTTTCCAAGATGCATCCTCAGCTGAAATCTCACATTTCATTCTATAGTAATGGTCTAGCCATCTAGCACGGTTTACCAAATATCGCCCATGTGAAAGTGAATAATGGCCGATAGGAGGCCATTTTGAATTTGATCAAGTCAAAATTTTTCAAGATGCATCCTCTCCTGAAATCTCACATTTTGTTTTATAGTAATGGTCTAGCCATCTAGTACGGTTACTAAAAACCGGCTATGTGAAAGTGAATAATGGCCGATAGGCGGCCATTTTGAATTTGATCAAGTCAATTTTTTTCAAGATGCATCCTCTCTTCTAATCACACATTTTGTTTTATAGTAATGGTCCAGCTATCTAACACGGTTTACCAAATATCAGCAATGTGAAAGTAAATAGTGGCCGATAGGCGGCCAATTTGAATTCGATTGAGTCGAAAGTTTTTAAAAGGCATCCTCTCTCAAAACGTCACATTTTGTTTTATAGTAATGGTCTAGCTATTTAGCACGGTTTACCTGATATCAGGCCTATCGAGGTAAATAATGCTGATTGTCGGCCATTTTGAATTCGTAAGTTAAAAATTTTCAGGGTGCATCCTCCCCCGAAAACTCACACTTTGTTTTATAGTAATCAGGTAATGGTCTAGCCATCTAGCACGGTTTACCAAATATCAGCCATGTGAAAATGAATAATGGCCGAAAAGGCGGCCATTTTAAATTTGATCAAGTCAATTTTTTTCAAGATGCATCCTCATCTGAAATCTCACATTTCGTTTTACAGTAATGGTCTAGCCATCTAGCACGGCTGACCAAATAACGGCCATGTGAAAGTGAATAATGGCCGATAAGCGGCCATTTTGAATTTTATCGAGTCGAATTTTTTCAAGATGCATACTCTCCTGAAATCACACATTTTGTTTTATAGTAATGGTCTAGCCATCTAGCACGGTTTACCAAATAACGGCCATGTGAAAGTGAATAATGGCTGATTGGCGGCCATTTTGAACTTTGACAAAATGATTTTTTTCAAAATGCATCCTCTCCTGAAGCCTTACAATTTGTTTTATAGTAATGGTGTAGATATCTTGAGCGGTTTTCATGATATTCCACAATATCAGGCCTGTCGAGGTGAATAATGGCTGATAGGCGGCCATTTTGAATTTTATCAACTTCAAATTTTTCAGGATGCATCCTCTCCTGAAACCTTACAATTTATTTGATATTAATGGTGTAGCTATCTTGAGCGGTTTTCATGATATTCCGCAATATCAGGCCTGTCGAGGTGAATAATGGCCGATAGGCGGCCATTTTTAATTTTATCGACTAGAAATTTTTCAAGATGCATCCTCTCCTGAAACCTCACAATTTGTTTTATAGTAATGGTGTAGCTATCTTGAGCGGTTTTCATGATATTCCGCAAAATCTTTCGGTCGGATTTACCGATGTTATAAATTAGGTCAAAGTGCTGGGTCAACTTCAAGGTCAAGGTCCAAAAACCTGAAAAGGCACAACTAGGGACCTTAGAGAACATGTATGTGCAATATGACTGTCATCGGCCCAGTACTTTTCGAGATCTGCTCCGGAAACGAAGTGCGCGTCAAAACGTCTAAATAGGTCATAGTTCTGAACCAGAAGTAGGTCAAAGTTCAAATACCCCAAAAGGCACAACTAGACCCCCTAGGGGTGTTGTGTGTAAAATTTGAAGACAATCGGACAAGTACTTTCAGAGATATGCTCCGGAAACGAATTGTTTACGGACGGCCCAACGCCGTCACATCATCATTTTCTCCTCTGCAACCTTGCGTATTAAATTCAGATTAAAAAAAAATTTTAACCCGTCAATTAGCCACGGGAAAGTAACCCACATACCAAAAATTGTTATCCTAGCTTATTTTCTCACAAAGTTATAGGCAAAAGAAGAGGCCAAAAAAAAACGGAGGTAGAATCCATAGCTCCCTTCGCTCACCTACGGTGACGGCGGGAGCTAATTAGGGATATTTTTCACCAGGATGACGATCCAGTATTCAAGTTGCAAGTTTACCAGACATCAGAATTTTTTCTTGGACAAGAATGTTTCAGTGAATAAGGTCACACTTTTCTTGCCGTTGCTGAAATTTTTTCAATTATTAAGATCTATAAATGTCATCCAACAGGTCAGGCAGGTGACTAAATTTTAATCGGACTATCATTTCGAATTTAATCCACTGTGCTAAGGGACGTTAATTTTATCCCTCATCAACCACTGCTTGTAGGCTAGTATACTATATTATAATATTATTGGCAACCAAAAAACAATGGACAGGCTCCGACCATAGAGATAGGAAGGTCTTTCTTTACTAACTCTATGTGACGAAAAAAAATGCCCCCATAACAAGAATATTTTGCAAAATATGAACTTTTCACATCGATTTTTGCCCTCATTTAAAATTATTTCATACTTTTTAGTAGGCCTATACGAAGTACAGCCCTAAAAATAAAATAAAAAATTTGACAAAATGACGGATTTCTATTTCATACCCTAGGGTACCGCATTGAACATCATATACATCTAGATGCGGACATCATTCACTGCCGCTGATTAATGTTCATGTTATCATCACCCCTCTCATCTACGGGTCTATTATACAGGTGTTGCCAAGGCTAAATCTCTGATCTGCATGAGTCGAGATGCAAAAAATTCATACCCGAAAAAAAACATTGAAATCTTTAAAATTCAAGCACTTTTAGGGCCCTAATTTTTTTTAATTTATCACCTCATATTCAAGAATAAAAAAGCTTCAATGTGGTCTGACTAGTTTGAAAAAATGTGTACCCTTTATTTTTTAATACAGTTGAGTAACTTGAGTATTTGAGGACCTAATAATATATGGGTAGAAAATATAGTTAGCTTTACGGAACTTTTAATGTTGTACATAGCATACGAAATAAACACCTTGTTTTTTAATTTAAATGCAGTACTATATGCAGACATTTTTAAAGCAAATTGAGTAGTCAACATTTTAATTGAATATTGTTATGCAATGCATTTTTTTTGTTGAGATTTTGTCATTTTTTTGTTGATTATTTGTATATTATCTGAAGCACTGTTATTTAATCAGTTGTTTAATCATAATTTTCCAAGTTTACCTCTTCAAAACCACAATTAGTGAAAATGATTCCACCTGGTATACTGTATAGAAAAGGTTTATTTTTAGATTTCTACAAACTATACTAACCAGGTGATTTAGCTCGTCTTCCTGTCCTTGCTGTTTTCATAACTTTGGGAGAATCTGATGTACTGAGTAATAGATGAAAAAATGCATTAAGAATTTCAACACATTAGTTATTGTAATTACAGTTTTAGGCACCATGACCTTTCCAAAATTGTGGTGTTCTAAATTGCAAGGTTCTTAAACTTGGCTGCAGATAAGTCAGCACCAACATGCATTTAAATTTCAAGAAATGAATACAGAAGAGTTATCTTAATAAAAATGTTGTGTGTAAAATGAAGAATGCATGCGGAAATGGCTAATAAAATTGCCATAATCTTGAACAATTTATTCCACTTACATTTCATGCACAGCAGGTGCTTCTTTCTTTGTAACAGCAGATACTGCTTTTCTAGGTTTGCCTTTTGTAGACTTGGGAGATTTCAAAGGAGTTGGTGCTTTTCTTACATTTCTTTGTCTGGTAGGCTTTGGAGATTTTACCAGCGTCTTCACTGGGGTTAATTCTGTCTTGCCACGTCTCCCTCTGGTTTGTTTAGGTGTTGGTACTTTAGAAGTTGCTTTTTCAACAGGACTTTCAACAACTGGTTTTGGAGTTGTCTTTTTAGGTGAAGGAATCACTTTTTTTGTTACACGGGGAGTTTTTTGAGGTGAAGGAGTAGCTATCTTCCCTACTAGTTGAACTTTGGGCGTAGACTTTTTGGGTGATGGAGTTGCTTTCTTCGACACAAGTGGAGCTTTAGGGGTCAATTTTTTAGGTGAAGGAGTCGCTTTCTTTGTCACAAGTGGAGCTTTAGGGGTAGTCTTATTGGGTGAAAGAGTTGCTATCTTTGCCACAAGTGGAGCTTTAGGAGTAGACTTTTTGGGTGAAGGAGTTGCTTTCTTTGCCTTGAGTGCAGCTTTAGGGGTCGACTTTATGGGGGAACGAGTTGCTTTCTGTTGCTTTTTGGGGGTAGACTTTTTAGGTGAAGGAGTCGCATGAGGAGTTAATGAAGCTGACTTTCTTGGTGTAGCAGTATCCTCAGCTGAATTTTCAACTGCAGGAGACTTCCCTGCTTTAGGAGAACAATTTGATTTCTTAGCTGGACTTTCCCATTTAGGGGATGCTGCAGCTTTACGTTTTTTGTTGCTCTCTGGAGTTTTATGAGTGACTGTCTTTTGCAGAGCTGGAGATTCAAATAACAAGGAAATACCTCCTAAAGTTGGAGATCTTGTCTTGGGCGAGTGCATCAGTTCTTTAACACCAGTCAGGTTTGGTGAGCCTGTTGGTTTAGGAGACTTCATTAATTTTCTCACACCCGACAATTTCGGGGATGCTTGCACTTTGGTAGATTTCAGTAGTTCTTTAACACCAGTAATTTTGGGAGTCTTACTACTCTTTGGTGTTTTCAGAAGAATCCTTACTCCATGAAGCTTGGGAGAAGTTGTTTGTTTTTTCTTTAATTTTGGTGTTTTTACCAGTTGCTTCACACCTTCTAGGATAGGCGAAGTTTTTACTTGTTTTTTCTTCAGCTTTGGTGTTTTCACCAGTTGTTTCACACCTTCTAGGATAGGTGAAGCTTGTACTTTAGGAGATTTCTGCATCCCTTTGATAGATTCAGGTGATTTATTTTCTTTCATTTCTGAGGATAGTCTCTTAGGTGTCAAGGCAACAGGAGATCCCAGCATACGCTGAACACCACTCAATCTCAAATTTTTTCTCACTTTAGTTGAAGATAAAGGAGATACAACCATATGACCTGGACCTTCTGGTGTGGGTGGTAAATCCATGTAAGGACTTTGCTTTGAAACCTTAGCAGGCATCTGAAAGAAAAAAATAAGAAAGTTCATTAACTACAGATCTACAGTATATCAGACTGTTTTCATGTGTTTGCATTGCGTACACACAGGGTTCTTCCTCCTGGATCACATTTTGTTCCCTACCACTTTTCCATGGTCAAATCTTAATTTAAAATTCAAGGACCTTTTATCTAGACAAATGACCCAAGATCACGTGCTTCGAGAAATGTTTGTAAACAAACTGGCACAACTGAATGGACTACATACCACTCCCACATATCCTGTAGATTGATTTTTTTGTTAAAAATGTTGGTGTGCCTTTAGTTTGTACAACACGTTATGCCAATTCTAACAAGAGCGCACTCGACAAAAGCCCGTCGCCATCATTGAACCTATCCGAGAACTGGTTATTAGCCACATGCAGTACAAACTTGATACAAGGACAATATTATTGAAGTAAAATGTGAAAAATCAAAATAATTCAGCCATTTTGATATTTTTCAGCCATTATTGAACTTGTCTGGCTAGGCCAAGACAAAAAAATAGTTTGTTTCCGGTAATCCGACTGACTGACCCTAATTTTAGGGTCGATCAGTTTTTTTTTAAGATCTGCCGACCTACTTCTTTTAATCAATAAATAACAGAGCTGAACTTTTTTTTTCAGCATTCTAATCGGCGCACAGTATGAAAAACGGTACTGTTTATGCAGAATTTGTTTATTTTGCTTTGCTGCACAAAAATAACCAACATGTGAATTACCTAATAGGGTGTTGGATAAAAAAGCAAAAAAAAAAATCCGACCTACCTACCCTATTTCTAAAAAGTCTGTTACCGGAAACATACAATAATTTTTTTAGGCCTCACAAATATTAGTAATATTCATCACAAGTTTGAGCAGGTCATTTAAACTTGGTATTACGTTAGTTTTTTTCACTTGATAAAAACAGGATTTTTTGCAAAACCAGCAGCAGAAATTACAATACAGTTTCAAACTTACCTTGGCAACTTTGGGAGTTTTAACACTTTTTCTAGATGGCTTCCGCCCTCTTTTTATGACAATAGTTGCAGGGGAGTCTGCATGACCTGTCGAGCCAACAGCTCCAACAAAAGCTTTAGCTGGGGTCCTTGCTCTAGTAATCTTCTGAAACAGAGATTGTAATATACAGCTTTAACTTATGCATCATAGTCTTATAAATGAAACTAGAAGGGTCTAGTTTTGTAACAAAAAAATATAGAGATTTCTCCCCTCCAGCAGCATAATCATAAAGGTTGATAGCTAATAGATGTAGTGTCAATGGCTTTTGTAATTAACTTTAATAAATGGCTCCTGTGGACAGTAGAGACTATGTATTAAGCGGGATTATTATTCCGTTCTGTAATCACGCTGATGTGCAAAACACAATGTAGCTTGTCAACACTCCCAGCAAACACGAGACGTTGACCCAATGCTGGCCCACCATCTGAGGCTGCGTTCAATAGCACTTTGGTCTGGTAGTGCTTACTGCTGGCGGCAAGACACCGACCCAGTGTCTGTTAAATACAAGACTACATAAGTCCAGGAGCTCCCACTCCGAATTAGAATTTGATTTAAGCAATTTTGTGTAGGGTTATTAATGTAGTCCTAAGCTAGGTCAAAAATCAAGACGCAGGACAACTAGGTCTAAGAGACTCCATCTACGAGGAAGATAAGAACTAGACAGTCTGTCAGAGATTGCAAACCTCTATTGAAACAAGACTACATAAGTCCAGGAGCTCCCGCTCCGAATTAGAATTTGATTTAAGCAATTTTGTGTACGGTTATCAATGTAGTCCTAGGCTAGGTCAAAAATCAAGACGCAAGACAACTAGGTCTAAGAAGCCCAGTCTAAGAGTAAGATAAGAACTAGACAGTCTGTCAGAGATTGCAAACCTCCATTGAAATTAATGATGATAATCAGTATCCCAGTAATGGTCTACCTATCTGGCACGGTTTACCCGATATCAGGCCAATCGAGGTAGCTAATAGCTGATTTACGGTCATTTTGAATTCGATATAAATTTAGGGTGCATCCTCCCACGAAACCTCAAATTTTGTTTTATAGTAATGGACTAACATCTAACACAGTTTGCAAAAATTTGGGCATGTGAAAGTAAATAATGGCCGATAGGGGGCCATTTTGAAATTGATCGAGTCAGAATTTTTCAAGATGCGTCCTCAGCTGAAATCTCACATTTCATTCTATAGTAATCGTCTAGCTATCTAGCACGGTTTACCAAATATCGGCCATGTAAAAGTGAATAATGGCCTAAAGGCGGCCATTTTGAATTTGATCAAGTCGAAATTTTCCAAGATGCATCCTCAGCTGAAATCTCACATTTCATTCTATAGTAATGGTCTAGCCATCTAGCACGGTTTACCAAAAACCGGCTATGTGAAAGTGAATAATGGCCGATAGGAGGCCATTTTGAATTTGATCTAGTCAATTTTTTTCAAGATGCATCCTCTCTTGTAATCTCACATTTTGTTTTATAGTAATAGTCCAGCTATCTAACACGGTTTACCAAATATCAGCAATGTGAAAGTAAATAGTGGCGATAGGCCGCCATTTTGAATTCGATTGAGTCGAAAGTTTTTGAAAGGCATCCTCTCTCGAAACGTCACATTTTGTTTTATAGTAATGGTCTAGCTATCTAGCACGGTTTACCTGATATCAGGCCTATCGAGGTAAATAATGCTGATTGTCGTCCATTTTGAATTCGTAAGTTAAAAATTTTCAGGGCGCATCCTCCCCCGAAAACTGACACTTTGTTTTATAGTAATCAGGTAATGGTCTAGCCATCTAGCACGGTTTACCAAATATCAGCCATGTGAAAATGAATAATGGCCGAAAAGGCGGCCATTTTAAATTTGATTAAGTCAAACTTTTTCAAGATGCATCCTCATCTGAAATCTCACATTTCGATTTATAGTAATGGTCCAGCCATCTAGCACGGTTGACCAAATATCGGCCATGTGAAAGTGAATAATGACCAATAAGCGGCCATTTTTAATTTTATCGAGTCAAATTTTTTCAAGATGCATCCTCTCCTGAAATCACACATTTTGTTTTTTAGTAATGGTCTAGCCATCTAGCACGGTTTACCAAATAACGGCCATGTGAAAGTGAATGATGGCCGATTGGCGGCCATTTTGAACTTGGACAAGTTGAATTTTTTTTAAATGCATCCTCTCCTGAAACCTTACAGATTGTTTTATAGTAATGGTGTAGATATCTTAAGCGGTTTTCATGATATACCACAATATCAGGCCTGTCGAGGTGAATAATGGCCGAAAGGCGGCCATTTTGAATTTTATCAACTTCAAATTTTTCAAGATGCATCCTCTCCTGAAACCTTACAATTTATTTGATATTAATGGTGTAGCTATCTTGAGCGGTGTTCATGATATTCCGCAATATCAGGCCTGTCGAGGTGAATAATGGCCGATAGGCGGCCATTTTTAATTTTATCAACTTGAAATTTTTCAAGATGCATCCTCTCCTGAAACCTCACAATTTGTTTTATAGTAATGGTGTAGCTATCTTGAGCGGTTTATATGATATTCAGCAAAATCTTTTAGTCGGATGTACCGATGTTATAAATTAGGTCAAAGTGCTGGGTCAACTTCTAGGTCAAGGTCCAAAACCCTGAAAAGGCACAACTAGGGACCTTAGAGAACATGTATGTGCAATATGACTGTCATCGGCCCAGTACTTTTCGAGATCTGCTCCGGAAACGAAGTGCGCATCAAAACGTCTAAATAGGTCATAGTTCTGAACCAGAAGTAGGTCAAACCTCAAATACCCCAAAAGGCACAACTAGACCCCCTAGGGGTGTTGTGTGTAAAATTTGAAGACGATCAGACAAGTACTTTCAGAGATATGCTCCGGAAATGAATTGTTTACGGACGGCCCAACGCCATAACATCATCATTTTCTCCTCTGCGACCTTGCGTATTGAATTCGGATTAAAAAATTATTATCCTAGCTTATTTTCTTACAAAGTTATAGGCAAAAGAAGAGACCAAAAAAAACGGAGGTAGAATCCATAGCTCCCTCCGTCTCACCTACGGTGACGGCGGGAGCTAATTAATGATCCTAATCAGTATCCCGGTAGCCTAATGGTCTACCTATCTGGGACGGTTTATCAGGCCAATCGAGGTAAATAATGGCTGATTTACGGTCATTTTGAATTCGATAGAGACTAGTTAAAAAGTTTCAGGGTGCATCGTCCCCCGAAACCTCACATTTTGTTTTATAGTAATGGACTAGCATCTAACACAGTTTGCAAAATATTCGGCATGTGAAAGTAAATAATGCCCGCTAGGCAGGCGGCTATTTTGAGTTTGATAGAGTCTTAAATTTTTCAAGATGCATCCTCTCCTGAAATTTCACATTTTGTTTTATACTTAATGGTCTAGCCATCTAGCACGGTTTACCAAATAACGGCCATGTGAAAGTGAATAATGGCCTAAAAGCAGCCATTTTGAATTTGATCAAGTCGAAATTTTTCAAGATGCATCATCTCCTGAAATCTCACATTTTGTTTTCTAGTAATGGTCTAGCAATCTAGTACGGTTTACTAAATAACGGCCATGTGAAAGTGAATAATGGCCGATAGCCGGCAGTTTTAAATTTGAACGAGTCAAATTTTTTCAAGATGCATCCTCTCCTAAAATCTCATATTTTGTTTTATAGTAATGGTCTAGCTATCTAACACGGTTTAACAAATATCAGCAATGTGAAAGTAAATAGTGGCCGATAGGCAGCCATTTTGAATTTGATTGAGTCGAATGTTTTTAAAAGGCATCCTCTCCGGAAACGTCACATTTTGTTTTATAGTAATGGTCTCTAGCTATCTAGCACCAAAGCTGGGGTAATGTCGGCCCGCCGTCTGTGATGCTGGCCCACATTCAGCGTGACTGTAACAATACTGGGCTAATGATGGCTCAGCATGAGATGGTGCCCCAACATTAGCCCGACATTGGGTCAACGTCTTGTGTTTGCCCACCTGCACAATATTAAGTGCTGGACAGAAATGAATGGGACACACAAGACTCACAGAACGCAACAGAAACACTGAGCGGACGGAGGTAAACCAACATGTCCCCACCTCCGCGTACTGAGGAGACATAATAATTGGGATAATATTAATTCAAAAATGCTATAAGCCATCGCAATAAATTATATCCTACCAAGACAACTCTGATCATTATGATATGTGGATACTGACGTTTTTCATAGGAAAGCCAAATATTCAATCCGGTATGGACCTCACATTACTAAATGTGCGTTTTTTCTTTATTAATTTTATTTTGTCTGAGTTTGTGTCCTATTTAGGGGGGGAAGAGGGGTGCTGCCCTGTGTGTGGGAAACTGTTCACATTTTCTGTACACCAGTAAGGGACAAATTTGTTTAGTATCGCATACCAAAATGTCATGCAATTCTGCCTATTTGCTAATCAAATTTTTAATTGATTAGCAAAATATTTATACATGGTCAATTACGAAGATATCTAGCAACTTTGATGAGAAAATTGCTAATCAATATTTTTCAAACAAATTTTCCCCTGCCAGTCCTCATGAACATGTGCAATAATAATGTTTCAGGTCCTTAGGTTAACTACTTTTGTCTTTAACAAGTGTTCAGAAAAAATAATATTCTCGATAATATTTGTGGTTAAGAGCTTTTAAAGGGTTTTGGATGGAATAATGTTGGCCCAGCGTCGCAGACTGTGGCCCAACATTATTTCACAAGTGGGCCAATGTATCGTGTTACCTGGGTAGTGGCCTTTTTGGTCACGTGGAATGAAAGTGTCACCCGTATAGCAATTGCCGCAGTGCTGTGTCGCAAAGTAGGCCTATGTATACAGAATGCTGGGTTGTTGTCAGACACGTTGGCCATCGTCAGACACGTTGTGTGAACCTTAACCCTTTCACCACTGAAGCCCGTTTATATGTGCTGAATGCTATGGCATTCAGCACATATAAACGGGCTTCAGTGGTGAAAGGGTTAAAGCAACATTGGTTAGTTGTCCAGTGGTTGCTGTAGACGCTGGTGTAGAAGATTCATGCGTTGGGTCAGTAATGGAGTAGTGTTGAGCCAGCGTCATACACTATTGACCTGCATTGAATCAGCAATGGGCAGCGACGTTGGCCCAACATTGAACCGGAATTTGTTAGGTAGGCCTACATCCTCTGTACGAGGTAAATCACAGGTTAGTATTGAATGAATGTTGCCAGCACAGGCGATGGTGGTGGAAGGATTATATGATAATCTCCTTCCCAGCAGACAGAAGACGTTGGATCAATGTTGGATTAAGGTTGGTCCAGGATCTACAACGCCAGCCCAATGTTAAATCAACATTGATTTAATGTCTTGTTTCTGCTGGGCTGGTTCTTTCCATAATTATATCCTAGGCCTAAAAAAAAAATTTGTTGGTTTCCGATCGCCGACCGACCCTTGCCTATTCTTGACTCTTTAAATTTTATGCCTGTCAAAAATATAAAATAAAATTTTGCCGACCGTCCGTCATTGAACGGTTAGGCTTCATCAAAAGTATTTGCAATCTCCTTACAAGAAAATGAGTCCGTTTATCGGCAGCAGCAAACTCGGCTATCGTCATGTGATGTTTGTTTGTTTGGGATAGCTAGCCTCACATAAGGCTGCCAGGGCCTTTCGTCATCGTCGATCTGTCACTAGGCCCATCTCCCGCCAAGGATCGAATGTATCTCGTGTTTGTTTACAAAATAATGATACGAAACAGCTCACTTCCGACAACAAAGATGGCTGTTCCTTGCGGCCCCCTCAACAGTGCTCACTGCATCACGATGTCTCAAATGCTAATTATTAGCGGCAGCCACTATGGATGAACTAAGTAATAGCCATGTGAAACTTTTTAGTTTTTAAACTGAAGAAATATCATACTAAAATCTTCTTTATATCAACAACTATTTCATTATTCAAATCAAATTAAAACAACTTGTTTGCCACAGGATTCAGCGTTTTTCAAAGTGGCGTTGAGTGTGAAAGATCGACATCCCAAGGTCCGAAAAAATCCAGCAACATCTAGGCTATATATCGGAAAACGGCCGATTTTGTGTTTTAGTCACTGGGTGACACGCCAGACTTTAGCAGGCAAGTGCTGATCAGAGTTGTGTGTACACTGTAACATCAACATGTGTAAGCCAGAATTTATAACATAGCGGTACACTCGTGACAGTAGGAGGCCTAGGCCTATGCTACACACTCTTTGAAGTAGGCCTACTCTGATTGCTGCTCATGAATGTAATCGTAGTCAAAAGTTGTTGTCAACAAAATTTAGGGCCTATATTTTTTTTTCTGGGAAGACTGATGTTATTGACTACGCAAAATCACAAGGTTCCACAAAATTAACTGTGACTGGGCAATTCATGCAGACTGATGCTGCATGGGTCTGCCAATAACAATGTCAGCTATTTAACCCTTTCACCACTGAAGCCCGTTTTTATGTGTTGAATGCCATAGCATTCAGCACATAAAAACGGGCTTCAGTGGTGAAAGGGTTAAACCTCTCATTTCAATTCGGGGTTTTAATCTTTTGTTTTAACTCTTGAACCGTATCAATGTACGCAAGGAAATTGAGGAAAAAGTAATGTAAAAAAATAAAATTATCCTACCTACCCTAAATTGAAAAAAAAAAAAAAAATAAGGAAAAAAAAAAATTGCTATCTACCCTGTTCTATTTTTACAACCAATCGGAAACCAACAATTATTTTTCTTAGGCCCTGGACAATTAGGATTCTGGCCAATGAGGAAGCCCAATACACTTATCATGTTTAGAAAATAATAAGCTAATTTTTTCTCTATAGCACTCAAACAGACTAAGCTGGGTCTTGGTGTTTAAGAACTGCTGTTCTAGTTTTATTATAATAAAATATAGAACTATATCTCAGGCCTAAAATAAAATAAGCTTGTTTCAGATTTCCCGGCCAGGTGGGTATAAATGCTGCGGGTGAAAACTTTTTTTGACGTTTTCTACAAACAAATTTTTTTTGCAGTCTTACCGATCTCGTCCCGCCATTTTCTGAAAATACAGATATCAGTCTCAGGGGTAGAATTCAACTTTGAGGGCTTTCCAATCCACAGGACTTGCAAGTCAAGGAAACTGCCATTCCTGAGTAAAAACTGTCATTCCTAGAAATGCTCTTTGTCCTAGGATGGCCTTAAATTTGCCAGTTCATCGGAATGGCTAATAACAAATGTTGCCATTCCTGCACATTTTTGGCAGTACCGGACTGAAGGGATGCCCTTATTTCGAGCCCCGAGTCTTTACCATTCAGTGATCAGGTTTCGTCTAAAACTCAATCGTCCGAGCATTCCGAATAAAATTTTGAAAAATGGCGCTGGCAAAAACGTCAGTGTTCGGCAGTTCAGTGTTTTCGAACAATACCCATGGAAGATCAGACTACATTACCTGGCCAAATAAACGGGACAAAATAATAAGTGTTTTTCAACACTGTTACGTTGTTTGTTGGTTACTTTTTAGTCTGAAAAGCGAAAAAAACTCATAATCATGACTTTTTTACCCACTGCGAAATCCAAAATAATTTTTTTTTCAAGGTCTGGTAGGAAAAACAAACAAAAAACCCCTCCATCCCGCATAACTTTTTTTTAGCTAGTGTGAAATCCAAAACTAGGATATTTTTAAGGCTGGCCTCACAAGAAAAACTACAAAAAATTCCTACAATATGGCACAAATATTCGAAATTGCAGATTGGTTATATACCATATATCACTTTAAGGCTGGTGTTCGATGAAATTAAAATTCCGATTTTTCAAATACATTCTTTTCGTGTTCAAAAAAAGAAATAAATAGGGTTCAGGCACAAAATTGAATCTCTACGAGTCAGTGTTTCTTTGAAGCTTTGAAGGCCAGAGAGAGTTAGAAGGGCGTTCTCCAATTTTCTAAGCAGGCAGCTTTAGCCACTGCACCAGGGCCCCCACCCTATTTGTGACATTCAGTAAGTATAGTCATATATAAAGTTGAGTAGGAAAGTTAAGAACAATCATATACCTTTCAAATGGCATAAAAATTGATTCATTATAATTATAATTTAAATTTTGATCAACCTGGAAGTCCGGTCAGGGCTTCTTCCTGGACAACATCTAGACTGCATGTATTTTATTTATTTTTAATTAAGTATAATATTAATAATTTTATTCGAACATTTATCTTGCTAAACTAAAAATTAGTGTATGACTGCATGGTCTCCTGTGATGTTAGGTCACAAGTGTCATCAATCATCATGACAAGATTTTCAAATTTACTAGAGCTCCGATTGCTTCATCCTCACATACGAGACCATTCATCAAAATTATCTTCTACGTCTGATCCAACAATAATATAACTTCCCTAAATCATTTGCCATCGCCATCAATAGCTTATACAAAGGACAAAAATAACGGTTCTGTAACTAAATTATTTGCAATTTATTTGACAACAACAGTGCACTTAACAGTAGTCTGCAGCCATTATTGAATTTGTATGAGGTTTGAAGTCATCCCGGCAAATTGAATTAAAATGCAAAATCGCAATAAATCGACCATTGGGTTTAACTCCCATGAAGACACAGAATTCCAGGACTTTTCCAGGACCTAATCAGAATTTTCAAGGACTTGAAGTGAACACAATAACTCAATATTTATTTCCCACTTACAAATTAAAACTATATTTTCTATATCTTTTAAAAGACAATTTACATATTAGACCCTAGCAACATGGAACTCACTATTTAAAATTCCAGGACTTTCAAGCACTCTCTCAACAAAATTCAAGGACTTTCAAGGCCTGGATTTTTTCTTTTTAAATTCAAGGACTTTCCAGGACCAGTGCGAAAAAACAAGTGAAAATCGGGGAAGCCCACCTTCAACAATGATGATGTACCAGTAGTATGAAATGCCCTGGCTCGGCCAATGACAGCTCCACACACACATTTTTGGTGGCCAATCACAGCAGACAACACTAATAATGTTGCCAGTGCCATATGAGCGCATATCTACACACATGACTTACAGTTCTAACCAAAACAAACAAACTATGATCGAGGTTGTATCCCATCAGAAATGGTAGACTACGACCGCAGGCGTATTACGTTGGAAATGAGCTAAGGTTGTTGTTCTAATGATTCAATGATGTATTATACTTGAGCATTTTGACATTCACTTTGAGGTGGAATTGCGGCAGCAATTCGTATCTCAAAGTGATTTAGAAAAAAAATACCAGAATGCTATGTACACTAGATGCACAAAAAAAATGTAACTTACAGCTTTCATTTTTGTAGCCTTCACTTTCTTCAGAACATGTTGTGCAGCCTTGGCCTTTGTAATTTTACCAATTGATCGTCTCTTCACACCCTTCACTGCAATTCCCTTCTTCACAACATCTGCCCACATTGTTTTCTTAGCAGATTTAGGAGTCTTAGATGATGGTTTCCTGGCAGAACCAATAAGCTTGGGGGTCATTATCTTCTTGGTAGATCTAGGAGTACTAGATACCCGGGCAGACTGTTTCTTTACAGAATCTGGAAGCTTAGGAGTTGCTAATTTCCCATAAATAGCTCTTAAAGCAACTGTTTTACCAGGAGTGCTCATAGAATTAGAAGATTCATCTTGAGTTACAGTAAGAGATTTTCTAGACAATTTAGTTTGAATAAGCTTTGGTGACTTTCTAGGACTCTTTGTTTTCTCAGCTGATTTACTCAATCTTTTCAGCTTGTCCAATGATTTAGGAGTAGTTGTTTTATTAGGAGTTGTTTTCTTTGGGGTTTTCTTTTGAGGTGTAGATTTCTTTGTTGGGGCTTTTTCCTTCCTGGGAGAAAATTTAGTAGGAGAAGGTTTCATTGGAGTGGATTGCTTTGCAGGTTTCATGGGAGTGGATTTCATAGCAGAAGCTTTATTGGGAGTCAACACTGTTGCCAGAGGTTCAATAGTAGATTTTGTTGCCAAGGTAGATGTTCTTCTAGGGGTGGATTTCTTCACGGGAGAAGACTTCTTCATGGGAGATTTTTTCACTGGAGACTTCTTCACGGGAGAAGACTTCTTCACGGGAGAAGACTTCTTCACGGGAGAAGACTTCTTCACAGGAGAAGACTTCTTCACAGGAGAAGACTTCTTCACAGGAGAAGACTTCTTCACAGGAGAAGACTTCTTCACAGGAGAAGACTTCTTCGCAGGCGAAGACTTCACAGAAGTGGATTTCACAGGAGTAGATTTCCCAGGAGTAGAATCCTTCGTGGGTGTAGATTTAATGGGAGTAGTTTTCTTAATGGGAGTAGATTTCTTAATAGGAGTAGTTTTTTTAATAGGAGTAGATTTTTTTCCTGGAGTAGATTTCTTTCCAGGAGTAGATTTCTTTTCCGGAGTAGATTTCTTTCCCGGAGAGGATTTTTTTCCTGGGGTAGACAAATTCTTTTCTGGAGTAAAACTCTTTTTTGGAGTAGAACTCTTTATGGGAGTGGACTTTTTCTCTGGCGTGTAATTTTTAATAGGAGTGGACTTCTTCTTGGGAGTGGGTTTCTTTTTGGGAGTGGACTTCAAATTCTTTCCAGGTGATTTTGGAGACATTGTCACAGTTAACTTTTCAGATGTACTTTTGGTTGGACTATTTTTAGACGCTGGCAAAACTGCAATAGATTTGCGCTTTAGTTGAGCTTTAGCATTTGCTTCAACTTGTAAAGGAGCTGACAATCTACGAGGGGTGGCTCCCTTACGCAGTGGTGTACTTGGTGGCATGTTCCTGTCAAATTGTTCTGGGCTTAAAGGTGGACCAAACATAACACTTCTCCTCTTGGACACAGACTGCATGGGAGAGTGGTCAGTCAGCTTTCTTTTCCTAGATGGAGTTGGAGTTTTCAGTGTTTCTGGAGTGTGAGCTTTGGGTGTTCCTGAACCTGCAATAATTGTTTTAAATAGCTTAGATAGGAGTTTCAACAATGACAATGCTTGCAGAGGTCATTTAACAAACGGCAGAGTGTGTGTAATGTTCAAAAGTTCAAACAGACAAAAACCTTCTATGATGCCGTGTCCGCAGGCTTGCGAAGGCAACCCGAATGACAGAAATAATATAGACTTTCGAGAAATAAAAAGTTTTTGAATACCAAAGATTTTTAAAATTGTGTAAAATGGCTACCTACGAATCTCCCTTATTTTGTCAGCAAAGACATGGACAAAGTAGCTATAACTTTTATTTATATTCTACATCAATCAAAGAAATACTGTTAGCCTGAGAAAAATGGTCAAATATGCTATATAATGGGGGATTTTCCTGATTGAGGTACCGTATTGAATAATGTAAAATACCTTTTTTCATGGGAGTTTCTTTCATTTCCTCTGTTTCTTTAACAGGTTCAGATTTTCGTCTAAGTCTATTTATTCCAGTTTTTAAAGGAGTTCTCACTGGTGTTCTTGGACTTCCAGGCGGCAAAGACTAAAAATAACAAACATTTATGACAAAATGGAAAATAAATTTAAAAATAATATTTAAATAATTCGTAAAAAGTTGATATGTATAATAATTTTCACGCAATAATGTAAGAAAAATAGAATTCACACTGACTTAATGAAACTGCTGTATTTGCAGAATTAAGAGGTCACTGCAGGGCTCGAAATTGGCCCCGTCCTATAGTCCTGGGAAGGACAAGTTCAGTTTCATTGAGCTTGTCCTTCCGGACGAGTGCCCCTGATTCACAATTAGTAGGAAGGACAAGTGATAATTTTGGGAAGGACTAGTAGATTTTTCAGCCAGCTGTCCGACTGGACAAGTGGAAATTTAGTCCAATTTCGAGCCCTGCACTGACTGCTGTGGTAGCTTTTTTGAATTTCGAAATTTTCTAACTTGAACAGGGTGATGAGTCAAAAGAATGGATCTAGATTATTTACTTGAATTGTTGAAGAAAAATAGACAGCACTAACACAGTGGTTAGAGACTTAAATTAACAAGAGCACACTCGACATAAGCCCGCCGCCATTATTGAACTTGAAGTCATTATTGCGGCCACAGGGTCAAATTATTGACGTAAAATGCGAAAAATGACAATAAATCAGCCATTTTGATTTTTTTTCCAGCCATTATTGAATTTGTCCGAGAACTACTTATTAGTAACATGCATAACAAATTTGAAGAGGATACGTGAAAAACTTTTTCAAGTTATCGCGCCCACAAGGTCAAATTATTGACGTAAAATGAGAAAAATCGCAATTAATCGGCCATTGTGAATTTTTTTTCTGCCATTATTGAACTTATCCAAGAACTACTTTTTAGTAACATGCATAACAAATTTGAAGAGGATACGTGAAATTATCGCGCCCAAAAGGTCAAATTATTGACGTAAAAGGCAAAAAATCGCACTAAGTCGGCCATTTGGTTTTTTTTTTGGGCTGGCCATTATTAAACTTGTTCGAGAACTGGTCATTAGTAACATGCATAACAAATTTGGGAAGGTTACATTTAAAACTTTTCGAGTTATCGCGCCCACAAGTAAATGTTAACGCCGACGACGCCACACTTCAATTGCAATAGCCCACCTTTATTAATTAAAATTATAAGGCGGGCGAAAAAGTAGTTCTATGTTAAAATAGATACCTTCCTGCCATCCTTATTTGCAGCTTGTGGTGTAGGCGAGACTACCCCGATCGGTCTTGGCATACGAGATGGAGATGGTGCATTTGTAAATATACTACTGGTATTTAAAGCTGCAAGATGGTCCCCACTCTGCGCATCTTTCTTTGGAGATTTTGTAGACATTTGCATGGGAGACATTTTAACTTTAGGTGATTTAACTTGTTTATTCTTAGGAGATCTATCAGACACTGCCTGAAAAAAAGATAATCAGAAGATATTTTTAAAATTAAATAATATTCAAATAAAAATGCAGTTGATAACTTTCAAATTTATTCAGTTTTATCTGCAGTGCCTACAATTTTTTAAATCATAATAAGGACAAATTCAAATTTTTTAAGAAAAAAATATACATCATAGTACAGCGCTAGGAATAAAATTAAATGTTTACTGAGCGGTCCAATTACAGAAGCTCTCAAGCTTTTTTTTAAAAACCTAAACTGTTGAAAATAATGATTTTTACAGATTTTCTACTTGAAGTGAATTTTAATTACGGTACTTGGCAACCTGTATTTATAGATTCTAAGGAAAGAGTTGATACTGAGCTGTTAGAATCCTGATTTTCATAAGACAATCTAAAGAAACTGTCAAGAAAAATTATGTCAGATAGAAAATGTAAATATTGGATGCAGGGTCATATTACATAATGTCAGATATCTCAGGGCTGGCCAAAAGTTGCATTCATTGGCGCTCTACACTGATTAAAATGGGCACCAGAAAAAAAATTTGTGAAGCTTAAATGAGGACTTGGATCACTTTGTATCCATAACATTCTATTCTGCAGCCTGCCTACATGCATGGGGACTATTTCTGGGGTCATTTCTTGTCGCGCAATATTAACCTTTTGGTGCGTTTTTACCTTGCTTGTTGCTCAGATGCGCGACATAGCGATAATTGGTCAGCCTTGTATCTTCAAAAAGTTGTGATTACAAATGTACTGGGATGCCACAAAATTACAAAAACTAAAAATCCTGCCAAAAATGGAAAGTATTAGTATTTCATGACCCGAAATTTGGCACAAATGAGTGAAGGGACGACGCTGGGGGTTTACAAAATACCTTCGGGCTAGATTAAAGTACTGACCTTTTCCTGACTTTGCCTAACATTTGTATGAAAGTAAAGGTTTTTCCTGACAATTCACAGCCATTGACATTAACGTCCGACCGGCCGCCCGAGGCAGGTTAAAAAGGCCCAGGTCAGATAAACTGTCGCCATCGGCCGCCAGGTGGTCGGGTAAAGTTTTCATAGTTTTAGCCCTATGTAACACTTCCAGGTCCAGTTAAAAGTCACCAGGACAGACAAACATCACAGTTCACCTGCCCTGTTGTCTAGTATAAAAAAAATCCTAATATCAATGGCTGAATTCAGGTTTCTCATAAAGGAGTTGTGACAAAAATGAAAAGTATTAGTATTTCAGGACCGAAATTTGGCACAAATAAGTGAAGGGACGACGCTGGGGGTTTACAAAAGACCTTAGGGCTAGATTTACCCCTATAACACCTAATCCGCCCACGGTCGATTTCCCTGAACCGCCCATATCCGCCCGCAGTCTAAATATGTTGATTTGTATAATATACAAGTGGCAAATCCCCCAGGCACTTGTACAGTCGAGGCGAGAATCAGTAAGAGATGTACATATAAGGGCAACATAATTCTCACCTCATTTGCATATTACCGCACGTGCAGCACATATTTTGACGGGGGAGCATGACATCATAGTATTTGTCAAAAGCAAAGGCTATAATTTTGTTTCCATCCATGGAACGATAATGAGTGATGCCACATTGCAAAGGAGACTTCTTATTAATCCAATAAAATAATTAATATTATTATATTTTGAAGACATTGTTATGACTTATGTTAGATTAATTCACGTGAAATGACAACATTGTGGGACTGACTCTTCATCTGATCACGTGACATGCGTGGTCATGTGACACACATGAGCCATAGGCCTGTCAGCGCTAGTTCTTGTCATCTGCTTCAGGAAAATGTAGCTCTTCCATAAATATAAATTATTTGATAATACAAAGGTGTAATATTATAAATATAATACTAGTTTTATATTTCTAAAGTTTTATACAGGGTTCATACTCCCATGAAGAAACAGAATTCCAGGACTTTTCCAGGACCTAATAAGATTTTTCAAGTATTAAGTGTACACAATGACTCGCACATTTATTTCCCAAAAAACTACATTTTCTATATTTTTTAAAATTGATAATAAAATCGGGCAGGTAGATCTATTTTAACTTGTTCTGAAAAAGGTAACTTAATTTTGTTGACAAATATGTTTAGTTTGCTTACATCACACTTTTTATTCAACAGCTGAAACCAATATTGTGAATGGTGTAAATTTATGTTATAGGGTTAAGTCCTGACTTTTTCCTGACTTTGCCTAATATTTGTATAAAAGTAAGGGTTTTTCCTGACAATTCAGGTTTTTCATCAAGGCGATGTTGCAACCCTGAATGAGGAATAAGTCTGTATAAAATTCTTGTCACCAATGAATATCTATCTAACTATCATCAATGTTGTATAACTAGCTGCAGCATAAGTAATTGACATAAAATAATAAAGGCTACCCATGGGATATGTTCTCTGCCGGATCAGAATGGCTATATTTTGATCAATAATACTTATTGGCATAGGTACAAATAAACATCTACAGCCATTGACATTAACGACCGACCGGCCGCCTGAGGCAGGTTAAAAAAATAAACTGTCCATATCTGCCGCCTGGTGGTCGGGTAAAGTTTACATAGTTTTAGCCTTACGTACCACTTCCAGGTTTAGTTAAAAGTCACCAGGGCAGACAAAAATCACAGTTAACCTACCCTGTTGTCTAGGATAAAACAATCCTAATCTCAATGGCTGCATCCATTTATGTGATGTTAAATAAGGAACTATCATCAAAGCTGATTTATCTCACCTTAGGTGTAAAAACTTTAGATGGAGTGTGTTTTCCCGGACTTCGTCCCGGTTCAGGAAAGAACTCGAAGCGGAATGAGCGGTCGATGATTGTAAAGACATCTCTGTGACCTAGCTGAGTTGTCTCCATTACACTACTTTTGTTCATTACAGTAGGATTAACTTGACTTAAATTAGTCAAAAAAATCTGGAAAAAAAACAAACCACATTTCAAACACAAACAGAAAAGCTCATCTAGTGATAATCTGCAATGCCACATAACACAGAATAGCTCTATAAATGCAATTATTCTGCTCAGGCAAAAAAACTTTGCTGCCGACCGACCCTATTTGCTTAGAACCTAATTTTTTTTATAGTAATTTTAATTTTTTTTATAATTAAAAATTAATATTTAAAAAAATAAATATTTTATATAAACCAAAATAGCAGACGAAGTTACAAGTTGAATAATACCACAAATTTTGCGAGTTAAAACTGTTAATGTCCATGTAGCTATCTTGCGTTGACCTCATGACCCTGCATGCATAGCGTGACACATACTGAACAGCAACATGATTGGTTTCCACCAGAAGAGCTAGCATGGCAACATACACAAGAGTAATTTAAAAGCATAGGTACCGGTGCTGATTAAATGTCTTTTTTTTAGATCACAAACAATGTTCGGAGTAAAAAAACTAATTAAGAAATTATGATTAAAGACAAATCATTTTCATATGAGTTTGTCATGTTTATAGCGACATAAAGCATTAATAACATGACTTAACATCAATACTCTTTAAATACATGTCACTGTGAATTTTTTTTGGACCAAATGACAGTTAGATCGGCCGAGTAAAGAGCCAAGGTGTGTTAGGACACTGAAGGCCATTCAGTTTTTTAAGAAATACTGGCCCAGATAAAACTGATACTTCCTGCGCACTGAAAAATTCATGCCATCCTAAAAATATGTTTGTTTCCGACTGTATGGCACGGTTTGACACAAATTTTTTCGAGCAGTGGTCCACAGGACCACCAGCTCAAAGAATCAGGAGGTCCTACAATTTTTCTGGTGGTCCTGAGAATAAGGTCTCAACACACAAATTCATACGCGTATATCATTAAAAAGTGGAACAGTTACAAATTTTTTTTAAATTATGTAATGGGGGGGGCATTGCGGATCAGTGCGACAAGCTGACAACTTGACCTCCCATTATATTGATCCCGGCAATTTCTAGTCAGGGAGCCAGCATTTTAAATTTTGACAAAAAGTGCCCGGCAAGATCTAAAATTTTGGCTGTTGCAGTCAGTTAGAGTAATGTCTCAAGATACAAAAAAGTGATGTTGGACAGTTGGAAACAATTGCAAAACATAAAAAAACGATAAATGTATATTTTATTAAAAACAAGAATGCTATTTATGTGATACAATCGGCTATTTCCAAAAATGTAACATTTGCCTTCCGTTTGTGCGTTTTTTTCAGACAAAACATAATCTTTTAGTGTAAGTATCCACATTGGTGTCTTAGCAATGTTTTGAGTGAAGTAATTATAAAAAAACATCAAAATATCAAATTTTAAACAGATATAAACGTGCACGCTTAAACATTTTAATAGCAAACGCGCGTATTACATGATTCATTTGACCGTCATATGTGACAGAGAGTTTCAAGTGGGTAAAAAACCCATCACCATTGATATATCATCTACTGACATAGATTAAAAGATGTATATGTTAATTTGCAAAGGGGAACATACATAACTTGAATAATAGGGTGACAATATGAACATAATCGTAACTACATCACACCGCATGGCCATACATACTAATACTAGTCACTATGCGCCATCTCTTGGGCGTGGAAGATTCATCATTAAAATTTTAGTCATCAACTGAAAGAAGCATTATATGACATTTTTAGACAAATGCTTATGCGTTGAATACCTACGAATCTTAGGTAGGGGAGACCGGGGCTAGTTCGCACAGGGGTTAATCAGTACAGTGCCCATAATTTTGAGAGTAAGTGTATTTTCGTTCTGTGCTGCCTCCTAGTGAAGGACTGTATCATTACCCTTGACTTAATTTTCAAAGGTTTTTTTTTCAAAACAAATTATGAAAAAGTAAAAAGACTTGTTCATTTTGAGGGGTCAAAAGTATTTTTTTGCTGTCACACAAAATGCTATTTTGCTCAATGTTTGCCATTGAACCTGACAGTTTCAACTCCACTAGCTGTAGAGTCCTAACTAAAGCTAATAATCCTTTATACATGTTAGGTTGCCTTCTATGGTGTTAGTTCTAAATATAATTTTTTTCAAAATG
The DNA here is from genome assembly GCA_964017125.1 of Flabesymbios commensalis. Lineage (NCBI taxonomy): Eukaryota > Metazoa > Annelida > Polychaeta > Terebellida > Flabelligeridae > Flabesymbios > Flabesymbios commensalis. The sequence goes on from OZ024912.1 coordinate 54,716,705, forward strand.
CGGCCATGTGGGGTTAGCTCGAACAAAGAACAAATCAAATGGGGCTAGTTCGACTGTTCAAACTAACCCCACAAATATCTGGTACATCCAACACTGTTCAGACACACCCCATCCCATGTTCGAACTAACCCCAAGGGTGGGGTTTGTTCGAGCATGTTTAACATGCTTTTCTCACTCTACTTTGTTTTCAATTTGGGAATAATGTATGCTAAAAATAGCATCTATAGTTGAATACTTCTGGACAAAAATATCAGTCTCCTAACTTCTTTATAGAAAAAATTAAATCATTTTCTCAAAATTGTGTTCGAACTAGCCCCGGTGTCTCCTATTACTTTATGTTGAGGAGTAACATGATTAAGGTGCAGACACATACATATAGATAAAACGAAAACGTCATTGCTATAATATTTTTGTTCACAATGTCAAGTGTCTATCTCCCCCTTTACATCTACTTAGGTATGCCAACATCAGTTCGGTATCAGAAAAGATATACTCATCCACTTGGATATGGAAGGGTGTATGATACACCCTTTTATCCAAGGGGACATAATGTTGATAAACATAAAATGGATGTATTCTTTAATATTGTGACCATATATATGTACATTGACCAGTACATTATCTTCTTTATACTGGCATATGTTGTGGATAGTTGCATGCATTGTTACACCAGTAGGTGTGTGCTCGTGAAAGTCTAAATTATCAAGTGCATTTTGTGAAAATCTGCCACGAAGAACCCCAGATGGTGCAAATAGCCCTTCATCTTCTGATTGCATGCTGATATGTTTTGCCTCTATTGTTATATACCTACCATCAGGTCCTGGGATACATCTAGAAACTTCTTTCTTTGATTTCACCCTTCCATTTTCTCTCCAAATTCTGCATCGGATTTAGTTATGATCCAAGCAATGTGGTTGTAAATATCCTTTGGTATGCAGATTCGCCCAACTGCAGATTCATATGAGATCTCTAGCTCTGAGTTTTGAGAAGCTGTATAAGTGTAGGGATGTGGTAAAGGTTGAACCAAAATTGAATCATTGTCACCACCTTCAGTTTGATTGTCCCCATCATGATCACTTTTTGTAGCTAACATTTGAGCTGTTTTTCTCATCTGCGATCTAAGATGTTTTGCGACGCCAAAAGAGGCATTTTCACGTCATCAGCTTCAGGTAAAAGCTCTGAGGCAGCTACTTCCTTCTGTAATTTTGTTGCAAGTACACACATTTCAGCTACTGTTATTGAGGGTGAACAAACCAAACTTGACATTCACCCGTGTAGCACAATTTGCACATCATTCCCAAATCGATCAGTTAATCTTTTAGTCATTCTGCTCTATATGACATAACATTATCTGCACCGATCCCCTGTAGGATTTCACGATATTTGTCACGCAGTTGAGTGATGTAAAAAGCAGATCTGTCTTTAAAAATAGGCTCAGAAATTTCAGATGCAAGTGTAGTCCTGAACGCTTTATCATACATGATATTTTGTGCATCATCACTAACTAACCTTGGTTCCCTTTCACCATGCATGCTCCTGAATTTATCCATACAGGACTTGTGGTGGCAAAAATCAAAGGAATCATAAATACTGGTTCTTTTCCATGACCCTGTATTGTGAGCAATATTGATTCATAATTAATTTTTGCAAATGAAGCAGCGTGATTTGTATGTGACTTTACTGGCCCTTAAACTGCTCCTCGTTTTTAAATCTTCGGCTGTTCCATGAATATTTTCTTCTGATTTCGTCTTTTTGATACTTTGTTTTGCAATTGTTTTCTTGTGTACTCACTTCGACATGTCCTATGGCAGATGGGTGCCATCGATAACAATGTTTCTTCATACTGCATTAGCGTCCATAGTCTGTCATATACATCATCATGACGCTGCTCAACAGCATGTCTAAACAGTGTTAAATGCACCAAAACCATTTGCAGTTAAGTTAAGGTTATGTTCAGTTGTGCTTTGGCAAATAATACACCTAGTAAAGTCTGTCTCATTAGATAATTGTATTTTCATCACAAATACAGGCTCCATTTCTATTAGTATCTACAGGTCATATTCTATTTTAGTTATATTCACTAGGCCTACATATTCATGAGTTCTAACTATACTATGACAACACCATCGATCACGAAATGAAATTACCCAGACTAGAGTATCATTACTGTTAGCTTTACATATCTGATATGAATATGTGGACAATTGTTTGACTAAATTCAGCATTCTGGACTAGTGTACAAAAAAGATAATGAAAATGAATGAATGTATATCAAATATAAAGATTCATCAGCTTCAGGATACATCTGGAAATAACATGAAATATTAATTATTATCAATATTCACATTCTGTGTCATTGTACCAACATTTTGGTGTATTTATTGTTGCCATGGCTATCAAATTATAAAAATTAGAGTCATTTGAGCATTTCCCGTAGCGGAAAAAAACCCTATTTTGCGGCGGATAAATTGACCATCACCACTTGTGAAAACACAGTGTTTGCATATCTTTTGCAAGAGCTATAGAAAAGCCAACATCACTTTTCTTACTCTTGAATACCTATAGTATGACTTTGTGGGGTCAAAAATTTTAGATCGGGGGCTGTAAGGTTCAACCCTTTTTTTGAGAGATAGAGAACGCTGGCTCCCTGACTATTCTGGATGCTGCGACCTGATGTTTCCCACAGGAATCGTCACAACTGAACTGATGTTTACAGATGGATTCCAATATTCAAACAAAATGGCCGCCGTTTATACTGTTCATACCAGCTCGATTCGAATTTCTAATTGTTTATATTTTCCTAACTTGACCTTAAAAACTTCACAAAAGTGGACACTTTTTCGGCGTTACAAATTGACTGTACACCACTAGACAGTCAGATGAGGGCTGACAAACATCAAACTGGTGCCTCGCGTGTTTTTTTTAATAGGCCCTGCAGCTGGTCAGCCGGTCTGTGACCGGCGACCTCGTCAGCTAACTACATGTATCAGCTGGTCCATTCCACGTTACTTATGTTACAGTTCAGAAGCAATTTCCATGGTTTATAAGGACATCAAATTGCATGCAAACCAGATAATCATTGGATTATCAATGCTAATCAGGCCAGGGTCATAAAAGTTCAATAAAAAAATAAAACTTTCACTTTCTGACAAGTATTTTTCATGCAATAGCCAAGTTTGAAGCGTTAATATGTTACATTCACACAGAAACAAATATATATTTCAATTTAGAAAATTGTGTGAATTGTGTCAGACGAAATACATAAATCAGGGATATTGTTTTCTCAGATAGATGGTAGTATCAAATGATAATTCGGTTGAAGTATTTCTGTTGACTGATTTCTGGTAATTCGAGCATTTCTGTGTTACGTATGTTACAAAAAAAAGTTACGTATGTTACGCGTCTGAAATTGACTAGAACAAAAGTTATTTTATTGTTTATTTTAACAGTTATTTATATGATTTTACAGATATTTATAGATAAATAAGTCAACACTGTCAGGTTTTGCTTAGGCTTGGTGTATTAAACAGTAACTATTTCAGTATATCCTTTCCACTGCCGGGTAGATATACCACAGCTATGCCACAGCGTATCAAAACGGATGGAAAAATCGACCCTCTCACAAACACCGCACTCATACCAGAGCGTTGTAGTCCGTATCCAAAAAGTGGCCTTCTCTCACGCATAGCGTGAAAATCCGTAATTTATCTCAAAATCTCTCTCATTCATGTATAGAGCAGCTACCACTATTACGTATTTTTACGCTACGGCAGACATGCGAGGTGAGATATAACGATTTGTTACGTTATAGGTTCCCGTCTACACAGCGTACATGGTTACTCTACATAATGCATCTGGACCGCCTGTGATGCTGGCCCACCATTGGAAAGGCATCAGGGCAACTTTTTGCATTTGAAGGGAAAGTAGAATGGTGTATCATTCTGACCTCAGAGATTATATCTCTGATACCACACGCTCATTTCGCCGCATGCACGCATGGCGATTGACCAAATTTATCAGCCGTTAGTGAGCGTTACCACGTGATTTTATAACCATTCTTATAACCAAGGAACTATTTTGGTGCTCACTTCAACTCAGTACTTATCCTTTTTTCAATATTTAATTTGATTTTAAAGTTTGTTACAGGTAAGGGCTATTTATTCTGTTTAGTAGTGGATAAATTGAATCAGCACAATTCGCATGTCATTCAGTAATTTATATTTGCCAGTTTTTTGAAGCCGATTGTAAATTCTGTCAGAAAAACGTAAACATGGACCTTCTCACAGCAGCGCGTAGGCAGAAAAAGTAATCCATTGAATGTTTTCTATTTCTATGTGAATATAAACTCATATGTGGCGGAGTAGTGGTGTTTTATATTTGCCATATATATTCAGGACACTCAAGCGTGTTTATAAGCCCACAAATGTTATATCAACAAAACTGCTCAAAATGAACAGTTTTTGTCGAAACATGGCGTGTGGTTACAGAGAGAGAGTGGGGTTGACCTGAGCGACATCTATGTGTTGAGAATGATGGTGTATGGCACCCAGTGTAGTCTTTTGTCATGAATCCACATGACTATGATTAATATAATTAGCAGGGAGTATCAATATTATAAACCTAATATTTGCTGATGAGACATCCAACAATAAAGGTTGAATTTACATAGCCGGGTATGTTAAACATATATCACAATATTTAAGGTGTGTAGGTCTAAAATTGTTAAGTCACTTAAGTTTAAAATTAAACTCGCGTGGTTGGATCAAGGTATCGCAAATATGACTCATTTTCTAGAGTTCTATGTTTTTGGTTGCGTTTCTTTGTTTATTAGTTTGTTTATCCGCCTGGGAAAATATATCACTGCACATTATTATAGTCATCTATCCAATGTTCAAGTTTAAAGAGCATCATAATATAGGTTACAATTGACAACAATGCCGACAAACTTACCAGAACGAAATGGTTGACTGTTTTTTTGCTATCAAATTTTACAAGTGTGAGTTGCTTAGGCCTACCACATTGGGAAATGTAGTTCTTCTAATGAAGACAACGGCATAAAGACAAAAATACTAACATGTCCTATGATATGCCGTAATTTACTCTTGTTGGAATGTACTAGAATAACAGAAAGGTCAACATGTCACGGCCGCGTAGATACACACAGAGATGACAGCACTCAGCACACACGATACTAGGCTCAATGCTAGATTAATACTGGTCCAGTATCAACGATGTGACTCAGCATTAAACCAACATTGTGACAATGTATCGTGTGTGCTGTGAGTGGCTGGCATGTATCAACGCTGTAACGTATTGTGCCGTGGTGATGAATACACATTAAGTGCTACAGGGCGGCTGGGGCATAGCTACGCTACAACGTATTAAATCGTAACCAGACGCTGTGGCATGTTCTGTTATTGACCCCCCTGTTCATTATCAAGATAATGTGTGTAGAATTAATTAAAAAATTAATGTTATGAAAACCAAAATGTCTTCACAAAACATAAAACTAAAGGTTGCAGGTGTAGAATCTGGTATATTTAATTCTATGTCACAACATTTAAAGCATGTAAAAGTGATGAAATAGCTTATTTCACATAAACTTATAACTATCCATTTATAATTGCTAATTAGTAAACATTATGATAGGTTAGAAGCATGCCGACAAGTTTACTTGGAAGAAATTGGGAAATACTCTCTGTATATCTAAGCTTACAAGTGTGAGATATTTACCACCTTAGCAAAAATAGTTTTAATAATGAATAAAATGGCATGAGGATGAAAACTACTGACAGGTCTGCGACATACGATGGTGTTTGTGAGAAGGCCGTTTTCTCACTACGATCCAGCACGCTGTGGCATGCCTACACTGTATGGTATTGTTACTGAGAGGGCCGCAAAAACGATCCGGTTTAATACGCTATGGCAGTGGAAAGGATATAACACATTTAGCAGACCTTGTGTTTGTCAAGTTTGTTGCCTAAATGCAAAATATGGATTATTATGCAATGTTACTTTTTAACCTGTTAAAATGCATACAAACTAATGGCCATTATTCACCAGAATATACCTGATATCGGATAGCTTGACCAATAAGTACTATAAATTGAAATGTTTGGCTTCAGGGAGGGCTATGCCCTGGAAAATTTCAACTTGATCAAATTCCAAATGGCCGATTTTTACATTTTATTATGTGTAATTTCTGAAAAGTTGTGCCAGATATCTCAACAAAATGTGTGGTTTTAGGGAGGGATATACCCTAAAAAATTTCAACTTGATGGATAAAAGGCAAGACTATTGGTCATTATTTACTCTAACATACGTAATATCTTGCAAACCATGCCAGATAGCCAGATCACTTGAGAGCTATAAAAAAAAATGTGCGGTTTCAGCTAGCTGGGTTGATGGTCTATCTCCACCTCAATAATTAATTCATACCCCGCATGACTATGAACATATACATATCTTTAGTTCCGCGGAATGGGGGGAGAGCTGATGGTCAATCTCGACCTCAAGAATTCATACCCCACTTGATGATCTCAACCTCAATAATTCATGCCCTGCACGATTACAAACACAATGTTATGCTCCGTGAAAAGGGCGAAAGCGGTAGTACGGTTTTTATTGTATTATCTGGGGGTCTCGGACCACCGGACTTTTGTGTAGTAAAAGAAAGCGTTTCCACCCGCACATGTCAAAATCGGCACATAAACAAAGTTTTTATTGCAGTCAAATACAATGTCTTTAATGCTGTCAAATTTTTGCTCTCGCGTCTGCTTCTTGAATCCTAGGCCTAGCCTGGTTCACGTCGAGAAAATGGCCGCCCATGCCGGCGAAAACGAAGATTGTGTTCCGTTTCTCAATATTTTGTCAAAAAACAAGTGTCTTGTATGAAATAGATTTATTCAAAATTCGTGCAAAACCCAAAAAAAGGTTTGTCGCAATTCAGCATGGAATATTTGGCAGTCAAATAAAACTTGCCTCATGGAATTTTTGACAGTCTAAAAGAAAACTTTTTCCGACCTATCGCATAGCAATTTTCACAACATTAAATCGGAAGCAAAGATATTTTTAGGATTGCCTCAGTGCTGGCCATAATATTCGAGTTGAAAAATGTTATGTTCAGAAGTATTTGATACCTATAGGCAGAACAAACACCAGACGGTCCTGTTTAGTTTCAAGTCATATTAAACGTCTGGACACTTATACTGCATTGCATTAGATTCTACAAATGTATAAGCCCAGGAGGATTAAATGTCACGTTGTCAGAGAAATATGCTTGAAAAAAAAATGATTGACAATTTGCTCCATCAGGGAACATGTTGCTAGAAAATCATTGATTAGCGCTTTTTTCCAGCTTTGACGTGCACAACACCCTCATTAACCCTTACACTACAGCAGCAGCAGAGCTTTTTCTGCAAGGTCTGGCAGGAAAAAAACAAACAAAAAACCTCCCTACCTCAAGATTTTTGAGCTGCTGTGAAATCCGAAACAAGCTTATTTTCAGGGCTGTCCTTAGTAATATGCATATCAAATTTGCGCAGAATACATGGAAAACTTTTTTAAAAGTTAAAATTGAAAAAATTGTCGTCTAATTAGAAAAATTGCAATAAATAGCCTATTTTTGACTTTTTCAGCCATTATTCAACTTATTCGAGAACTGTTTTATAAAGTAACAAGCATAACAAATTTGAACTACAGCCTTTCCAAAGGCCAAAACAAAATATATGTTTGTTTCCGATTTGTTGTCAGTTTAACCAGTGGGTAGGTAGGAAATTTATTTTATTTTTTATTTTATTTTTTGTCACTTTAACCAATCGGTAGGTAAGAATTTTATTTTATTTTATTTGGTGCCAAATTCACTTTCATGCATGTCATAAATCTGTACATTATGTAACGATTTTTTGTTTTTTTTGACACTTTTTGACCCCACTCCTTTTCGTAACGTTTTTCAGAGCTACTTCGACTACAGTCGGTAACTCATCCCTGAACTTATTAATTTCCTAAAAAAAAAAAAAAAAAAAAAAAAATTTTTGGGGGGGGAAATCCATAAAATAAATTTGGGTCGCACATGTTTTGATAGGGTCGGTCGGAAATCGGAAACAAACAATATTTTTTTTTAGGCCCAATAACGTCGGACCGACCCGACATGTCTGGTAAAACAGAGGCAGGTCCGACAAAATATCCAACCACATCGGACCTACAATCCGGATATTTTATTGTCAGTTTTGTTTTTTGGTCTCGCAAGGTAGGAATGGGCCATTGACCACCTACTGTCTGGTGATTTTTTTTCTGGTGCGGTAAAAAATTCAAATTTACAGGACCTACTGTCCAGTAACATCTCGAGCATAATGGGAAAGACTAGAACTAGATCTATACTTGAATTTTGAATAATCAAAATACAAAGTATTAATATCAAGGTAAAATTATTGAAGTAAAATGTGAAAATTGCAATAAATCTGCCATTTAAAATTTTTTTCAGCCATTATTGAACTTGTCTGAGAACTGGTTACGGTACCAGCAACATGCAGAAAAAAATTGTGAAGGATATATGAGAAGTTTCAAGTTATCGTGCCCACAAGTAAATGTTAACACGGACGCCGCCGAACTTCGATATATATAGCCAACTGTTTCTTAATATAAATACTGGCTAATAAAAAATAAAAGTAGCAAACCTGTCCATCCTGGTTGACATCAATTCGAGCATGCTCTTTGCTCACGTTGGGCAACTGAACTCTAATGTCACAGTCATTAGATCTGGCAAACAGAAAAATTGATTTTAAAAATGATGTAGAAAATGTATATCAGGGTTCAATTTATTTTGAAAATTTTGTATAGCTTTGTAATTGTAGCCAAGCTCCAAATTCATTGGGTTTTTCCTATCCTTAAGCAGTGTTTTCCCCAAAGCGTCTTAAGTACTGAAAAACTCTTTAATTCCTAATTTCTTTCGAATTGGCCATGAATTCAACCACAAAACAGCATCTTCCAGAAAGCCGTACTTTTTTGACAAATCCTGGGAAAAACACTGCTTAAAGATGAAATATTTCGCTTGAGTGCAAATTTATTAATTAGCAATTAGTCAAATCTGTGTAGCTTTTTGCCATGCGTTACTGAACAATTGAACCCTGTATATTATCAAGCGTGATGTTGTCACCAGCAAAAAAGGATTTTAAACAGATCTCTGTATTTAGTTGGGCATCAGGGTTTCCGACAGGGGGGGGGGGGGGTCCGGACCCCCCACTCAGCACCACAGGGGGGGATATCCCCCCCTTGTTGGAAGAGAAAATAAAAATATATTCCATATTTTGCTGTCATTTCAGTTAAAATAGGCCATTTTAAGCATTTAAATTGAAAACTCTGAATTTTTTCTCCTGGGGGAGTACCCCAAGACTCCCCTCCTTTTGGACCCCCCCCTAACATTCCTGGCGGAAACCCTGGGCATGTTCAGAGACTTCATTTACAAAAAGCCAGAATTCTGGAAAAATCAGATCCCTGAAAACAGAATTATAAAAAATTATTTTAGAGAATTTTTTCTATCATTTTATGTTTTGATATATTTTAAATAATGAAACAAAAGCACTTGGAAGCAAAATCTATATTTAACAATTAAAAGGTGTCATTACCTTCCCAATAAACAGGATGAGGCAGTCAAGGGGAAATGAGCACCATCAGCCCCGTTCCTTTTTATCACGATGATCCTGCCATGGAGTGGCATCCTGTAAGAAAAAGTTTATTATTTAAAGATATTTTTTTATTATTATGTAAATACAGTACAAACTGTTATGTAGAGCAGCCATTCTTATGTAAGGCCATTTAGCCACTCCCCCAGGGATGGAAATATACGCTCATCGCGCAATTATATCAACTGACAGCCGAATCGCCCTGCTGGCAATATGATATTTATTTAGAAGGGGGTCAGTCCATGTCAAATCAACCAGTTTTCAGAAAAGTCCCCGGGTGACCACCTCAGAATCAAAATGATATTCATCTATTTCCTGAAGTTTTAATCGCATTAATCCAGCCGAGACGCTCATATTTTACCAATAATAAACTAGTGATAAACCAGTGTTTGTGAGAAAGGCGGCCCAGCATTAGAACAACACTGCCCCGACGTCTCGCGCCGACAACATTCACGTGCATACAGATAGCATCTGTGTGCGTGCATTGTCTTCAACTTCAATGCTGGGTTAACAACGAAGATACCAGCCCAGAGTTGACACTGCCTGTTTGCTATTGGATGTATCAATGAGAATGTCATCCATACCATGTTTTTTAATTCTTATTTGGCAATGTATTATCGATCAATCCAGGTGTTCCGGGTAGAGTTGGAGTGTGATGTGCAGGGTTGCACTCGCTAATTCTAATCCAAGAGACACATTCGATCCTTGCGGGGAGTTAGAGAGCGATCGACAATGTCGGAAGGCCCGGGCAGCCCCATTCAGGGCTAGCTATAGTATACAAAAAAAAACTGTGGCTGTGTGTAGATCTACTGTTGCCGTGTTGGTCTGTACATGCATAGCGTACTGTTCGCTATTTCCAAACCAACAGGCAGGTTACTTTCAGTTTCACACCGATTCAATTCCTTGTCAAAAGTAGACCATCGTGTCTGGTGTCTATCAGTTTATCTTATAGTTTGTTTGTCAAGTGAAAAAGAAATTTAAAACTAGTTTTGTAGGGGAATATGTCCAGATATGAAGTGAACCTTCTGCCTCTGGGCAAAAGATATTATAGGCATTTAGGTTAGACCAATAAACAGAGCTCCAGATAATTTTTTGGTTTAAGGAGTATTTCACTCATTAAAATTGGTGATGAGGAGTGAAAAAATAAACAAGGAGTATTTTTATTCATACAACAACATGAAATCTTCATTGATCATTTTTTTCTTACACCCAGGTCACATAGTTCTGCTGATTGTTCACGTACAAAATACAACAATCGTTTCATCTTGTCTGTTTCTTTTACTTTGATGGGTATTTAAATAGTTTTTTATGAGTAATATTACTCCTCAGACTTTCCGTCAATGAGTATTTGCTGTTTTTACATGCGTATTTTACGCATATACGCATGTTATCTGGAGCTCTGAATAAATCGTATGCTTCTGGTTAGTATACATGATGATGAAGGATTGTAAGCCACAGTGAACCACACCAATTCTATATTAATAATTTTGCTAATGTAGCCGGGTGTGTGCATGACGGACTGGAGTGATTACTACTCTGGCCAATGAGTCGACTCTTTGGCTAGATGCGTAGCACTCAGGCATCACGATGTCAGGGTTGGTGGTTCGGTCCCCGGGCTGGGCAGTTTCAACACTGTTACAATGGCGCCCAATGTCGGTTCTTCTGGCCTGTAGTGCCCTAGTAGGATATTCTAGGTTTGTAGCCAACACGGTTGCAGTAAAAATGCATGAGGTATATAGATTAGGCAAGTTTATTACAGATAATTATTAATTTACCCCACCCCCTCCCCCAATATCGCGACACTTTAGATGAGTTGATTGTCTACTATATATATATAGGCTATAGCCCAGTAGGCCTAGACTACATGCTTAAATGCTTAATCTAAGCTGACTGCACAGAAGAGATGATTGGTCGTGACAAACAGTAAAGATAATTTAAAATTTACCCCACCCCCTTCCCCACAAAATCATTATCTCGACAAATTTTGGGATTTGATAATAGTCTTAGGCTATATAGACATATTGTAATAGGCATATGAGCCTAAATTTAAAAATTTAAAGCAGACTATGCTAAATAAATGATTAGTCTCGACAACCAGAATAGATAATTATTTTTTTACCCCACCCCCTACCCCACAAAATTATCACTCACAGTGTGTCAGTGCATCATTGTTCATCTCTGATTCTGGAGTTCAAAGTTAAAAAGAATCTTAGTTGATTTACAGTGTACACCATAATGATAAGCAAAAGGGTGAAGTCCCCCCCTCCTCCACATTAATAATTACAGAATGACATAGTCTAAAGCAATTTGTTATTTAAAAAAACACCAACTCTGTAACGAGTACGAAAACTGCATGAGCACATCATGTCCAAAAAGGCACATAACATTTTGACTGACTGACTGAGTTTTGGGGGGGGCCAGGGGAATCCCTGATGTTAATGATGATATGAAAAGCAGTAACAAAATAACAATACAAATATCAGGATAATATATTTATATTTCAAGCGTACAGAGTACACTTGTCTTGGACAGTGGTGGTGTACTGTTATGTTAGCACCAGCAGCATGCAGCTATTGATTTTATCAACGCTCATTAACTGAGTGATGACCTTTCTTGATTAAAAAAGTACTATTACCTGTATTATTCATGTAAAATATACATGAATGTCCGTTTTGTCAAGTTCCGAGGCTTTCAAGCACTTGAGGCTGAAAATCCCGATTTCCAAGCACTTTTTTTTAAGGCTTTGAAATTTTTTTTTTAATCAAGCACTTTCAAGGTTTTCAAGCACCCATAAGAACCCTTGACCTCGAAAATTTCGCAAAATTATATAGGCCCTACGCCCCTAGACTTATCAAAAAAATTTTGTTGTGCAGGGATCGACACTAACACTGGCCCGTTGGCCCGAGGCCAGTAAAAATCACTAAGGGCCAGTAAATTTCATGAGATACTGGCCCTGGTGGCCAATGAAAAAATCACACCCTTTTGATACAGTGTAAAATAAGGACTAGAAAGACAAGGCTAAGGACCAGTAATTATCTGAAGTTACTGGCCCTTTGGGCTGCTACCTGAAATCAGTTAGTGTCGATCCCTGTTGTGTATTTTGGAAGTTAGACCATTTGGCATGTAATAGGATTATGGTTTCACGGCGAAAGTGTTCAAGAGAGCTGTAGTCTAGTTTTGAAAAATTATTAGAATTGACTTACACATGCCAAATCAGGGATCGACACTAACACTGGCCCGTTGGCCCGAGGCCAGTAGAAATCAGTATTAAGGGCCAGTAAATCACATGAGATACTGGCCCTGTGGGCCAATGAAAAATACCAGCCTGTGTGCCGCTTTATTTAATTTTAACACCCCAATATTTATGGTTATTTTATGAAAACAAGGCAAAATTTACAAATGAGCCTGTGGTTGAGTATTAAATGTTGATTTAAATTTTGTACCATACCGTTACATTATTTTTCTTGTGAAACAGTGTATATGTTAAGGACTATCAGACATGGCTAAGGGCCAGTAAATATCTGAAGCTACCGGCCCTTATGGCCAATACCTCAGAGCAGTTAGTGTCGATCCCTGCCAAATGGTCTAACTTTGCTATACCCGCCGTCAGATTAACTTGTATCGCATGTTTTTCGACGATTTCTCAGTCAATTCCCAACCGATTTTCACAAAATTTTGTATGGACTATTTGCGAGTCACTCGGCGACTACCGTGAAATTTTCATCACAAAATATTGTTTAGCTAAAAAGTTAGACCATCTGGCATGTGATGCAATTCAGGGCTAAAAACAAACCTTAATTTGACCAGTTTAATGGGTTTATAGAGGGACGTCGTAATTTCAAATTTACTACCTGTCAAATGGTCTAACTTTTGAACTACATAATATTTTTTGATGAAAATTTCACGGAAGTCGACACCTGACCCGAAAAAAGATTAGTCCTTGCAAAATTTCATTAAAATCGGTTGAGAATTGACTGAGAAATCGGCGAAAAACATGCGATACAAGTTAATCTGACGGCAGGTGTAATAGGGCCTAGTGGCTACACGAAAAAAATCCACCAGATTTTCAGGGATGTTGGGTAAGGATTAAAAAATAATCATAATGTGAGAAAATTTTTGTTAAAAAAATTAAAAAGAGCGATCAAACAAATTGGAAAAAGGCTAGACTACTCCCAGGTTCTGGTGAAATAGCTAAGACTTCAGCGCTGACCCGTTCCGGGTCAGCCACTGCTGGGGCTAGGCCTACTGGTGAAACAGACAGTATAAAAAGTCTTAATGTCGTTAGGATTTGAATAGAAAATGGCCTTTGCAAAATTTCACGAAAATCAGTTCAGAATTGACGAAGAAAATCAGAATCGCCGAAAATCAAGCGATCCTGCCTCCTGGTTTATTGTGACGGCTTGCGACTTGAGTCTAGTCTATGAGTATGACTATATACTCAAAGTCACATTAAAAGTGATCAACCAGGATCGCATGTTTTTCGCTGATTTCTCTGTCAATTGTCAACAGATTTTCAAGAAATTTTGTAACGATTATATCTAACAGAATCCTAATATCCCTGAAAATTTCGTAAAATTATATATCGTATTTCAAAAGTTAGACCATTTGACATGTAATAAATTCAATTTACGACGACCCTCTATAAACCCATTAAAGGTACACACCTCGAAGTAATAAGACTCTAAAATTGGCTATAGGGCCTGATTTTTCTATTATGATATTTATTTTGATAAATATCGCCGCCAAAACGACTTTAAAATGCAGTATTGTCATGCAACAATTCTCCAATGTGACCCACAAGTTGCAGGGCACTATCAATCAACGATAGAATCATGCATGTCATGTGCCGATCATGTGATCACTGGTGATGTGGCCGTGTCTATTTCTGACAGTTCATCAAACAAACTTAGCAATGGAATCAATGGCTGAGCATTTTTTCAAGTCAAAAGTAACCTACACTAGACAGGGTTATTACGGTTAGATGCTAATTGTGTCTTACTTGAACTGAGATGTTAACATATCTATAGTTTCAGAAACCCGATGTGGGGTCGGTACGCTATAGGCCTACCTGTGGGGTTATCTGCAGGGGGTAGGCCTACTGTCATGACTGTTGGCAGATTCCCGCCTTGCGGCACAGACTGGCGGTAGCGCGCACCGGGCGAGGACGACCCTGCCCAACAACACGAGGCATTCACCCGATGCTGTTTTATTGTTGGGCCAGCGTCAAAGCCGGTGGACCACCATTGAAACAGCATTGGGTGAATGCCTCGTGTTTGCTGGGCGTGTATTGGCGCGTATTTTTCATACACATATACCACCATACAGCTGTCCACATGATAGCTGCACGCGGCTGCATAGGTGTGGGTCTGTGGTGTTGTCTGGTTGTACGTGTATCTGAGCCGACGTGAGCTGGCAAACTATCAAGCGTGTGTTCTCACTGGGCACAGCATCTCACAATCTGAGATGACGATGAGTTTTTGTCAGGCATTTTTAGGTAAACTGTTATAGGCTAGTAGGCCCTATATTCATTCTGTGAGAAAGGCAATATCTCCCTATCTCCCCCTACAGGCTCGTGGGTGTGGCGCTGGTGACAGCATGATGTGGTTGATGTATTTACAACTGAACTTTGTCAGATTCTGTCGGTTTGCGTACGCCACGTTCACGTGACCAAAATTAGCATATGGAGTGTTTACAAAAAATTCAAATGGCGACAGTTTGAATATCATTCGGCCATACAATCATTAAAACATCTTATATCTGTATATGAGAGTCCTGAATCATGATGCAGTGTGGCAACATATACACGGCATTCTGTATAATAATTAAATTGAAAGCAGAAAGGCATGTTTTGGAAACTCTATACCAGAATATACTTCAATGTGGGAACCTTTAAACTAATTCTAGAATTTTATTACATGTCAAATGGTTTAACTTTTGAAATAATAAATATAATTTTGAGAATTTTTTACCGTTGTTAGGATTTAAATAGAAAATGGCCTTTGCAAAATTTCAAGAAAATCGGTTCAGAATTGACAGAGAAATCGACGAAAATCATGCGATCCTCCCGATTCCTGGTTAATTTGAATTTTGACGGCGAGTAGACCTAGGCTATAGGCTATAGTCTGTTAGTGCATGTAATGTGTTCATATTAATTTGTTTGATGTCTTCTAACATGTCTAACGTGATATTTGTAATGCTATGTATTTAAACACAGCGCGTACATTTGTACACGCAACACGGCGCGCCACAACTGTCCCACGGCACAATCAGATCAGCGAAGTCGCCGAAGCCTCCGAGTCCGAAGGAAGAGCGGGGCGACAGCTTTTATTTCTTCTTTAAATCTAGACTAAGACCTTACAACAATAAATATTTGTAGCTCAAATAGTCTCAACCACGTTATTAATAATTAGTTAAGCATGAAAATTATTTGAGAAAAGAAAAAATACTATTTTAATACCTGGCTTCTTCTTGCTGGAGCGATCCGCTGCTTGTAACGCTTAACTGATTTGAAGCAAAATTTCGCGGTCTAATTCAGGTTCCTGTGAACTGTCAGCGTCACAAATAGTTCCTGTTGTATAATTCGTTATTTTTTCAATATGTTTACAAATAATTTAAAATGTTGTGAATATTGTAACAAATGTACAATTGAGGTTTAATTAAGTGTGACTTGTTGAATTTGACTGAATGAAATTAGCTTAAAAAATATAAACATTATGCGTATGAATATATAATTTCAACATAGTGATTTTGAATTTCGTGCATTGTCAATTCAACCAATCTAAATACAATAAACTGTCACGTGACATAAAGCTTGGTCAACAAGCCGTGAAAGGCGGGGTGTACAAACGTGAACACATTTACATCACTCAGTACATTGGCCTCTACACTTTTTCTGTTGTTTACTGTAGGCCTAGGTTAAAATTTGTAAGTGTTGATTTGATTAATGTTATGATAATTTATGTGATAGGAGCTTGTTATTGTTATTGCATGTATTGACACTTGTCATGCTGGTGATCTGCTGACCACACTCCACCACTCACCAGGCAGCACAGCCGGCACAGGCCACAGCACAGGCCACAGCCTTCCACCACAGCTGGCACAGCCACACTCTACAGGCACAGCTGGATGGGTTACGCAAATAGTCCATACAAAATGTCATGAATATCGGTTAAGAATTGACTGAGAAATCGGCGAAAAACATGCGATACAACTAACTGTTACAAGTTAATCTGACGGCGGGTAGTCTATAGTCCATAGTATAGAGTATAGTATAGATAATACTATATAGACTTGCAGTCAACTTCCACCAGCGTTGGGTGTTTTTCGCTGATTTCTCAGTCAATTTTGAATCAATTTTCATGAAATTTTGCAAGCATCCTTTTTGACTATTCCGGCGCCTACCCTGATAATTTTGTGAAATTTGAATAAGTATTTCAAAAGTTAGACCATTTGACAAGTAGTGGAATTTCGTGAGTGAAGCTGATAGCGTGCAATGGGTTTATAGAGCAGCGTCATAATTCGCAAAAACTACATGTCAAATGGTCTAACTTTTAAACTACATGATATTTGTCCCTGGAATTATCAGGGCAGGTGCCGTAAGACTAGAATCTAACGCTTGTCAAATTTCATGAAAATCGGATGAAAATTGCTTGAGCAATGAGCGAAAAACATGCAACGCGAAAGTGACAGATTTAAGGTGACTTTTAGTTTAATAGAGATAGTTTTAGTATTTCAAAACTTAGACCATTTGACATGTTACGGAATTCTGAGAATAAACTGTAATGAAATTAATTTGAACTATCTAATATTTTTTTACGAAATTTTCAGGATCGATGCCAAATGACTAGAAAATAGGGTTTACAGAATTTCATGAAAATCGCTTGAGAATTGACTGACTGGATACCGAAAAATAAAATGAAATGAATCAGGCTTTAGGCCACTTTTGTGCACATATAGGCTGAACTGGATACCGAAAAGCTAACTTTCATTTTGGACCATCCTCCACCGTCGTACAGACTTTAGGTCATGTAGGTCAGCATATCATATCATATGATGATATGGTGATAGGTCTATGCTCATTGGTTTTCTATACAAGGTCGGTAACTCACTGAAATCGTGGAAGCAGCAATCTCAACAAACTAGGCCTATTTGCGCCTGCACGCTCAACATAGTCATAGGGGCTATTCAGCACCACTATGCTATTGTGTAAACCCAACAAAAGGCAGTAGGCCTAACTTCTTAATAAATTATAAATATTAGTAAGCTGAATACTGCAGTGTATTATTCACGACAAAATTTCATAAAAATCGCTAGAGAATTGACTGACTGGATACCGAAAAGCCGGTGCGTCCATACCCAGAAAAAGACCGAAAAAGACTAGAAACCCCGAAAAAGACTTTATTTTCAACCGAATTTTATATTATATGAAACTATATACCATTTGATATTACTTTATATGCTAGAAATATGTATCCGGCGTATTTTGATGGCATAATACATGAAATAAACCGTAACCTAGCTGGCCTACTACTAATAGTTGCATTGTTTATAGATCTGGCTGGCGTATTAAATACCGTGACTGTGGGCCGAATCAAATGTTATATGCACTTATATATGCTTAAATATATATCCTGCTTATTTTTAATGTGAAATAAACAGTAATATACAACACCACATTAATAGGTCCTGGTATCAGTTGCCTTGTTTAAAGAGATCACGGCGACGGACTGATGGCAATTAAATGTTGCCGTGAGAGATTATATAATATAAATGCTTTAAATACAACGAAATATATATATATAAACGATGGGTTTGTTAAAACTGCTAACGTCTACAGGCGCTGTATATAATACATCTAAATTATAAAATCACTTTAACAAAGAGCTAGGGTTATGTGTGACAGGTGTTGAGTTGTTCAGGTGCGAACCCAGACCGCCCACTTTGCGACATTAAGGCCTAAAAAAAAATATTGTTTGTTTCCGATTTCCGACCGACCCTATCAAAACATGTGCGACCCAAATTTATTTTATGGATTTCCAAAAAAAAAAAAAAAAATTTTTTTTTTTTTTTTTGGAAATTAATAAGTTCAGGGATGAGTTACCGACTGTAGTCAAAGTAACTCTGAAAAATGTTATGAAAAGGAGAGTGGGGTCAAAAAGTGTCAAAAAAAACAAAAAATCGTTACATAATGTACAGATAAGACATGCATGAAAGTGAATTTGGCACCAAATAAAATAAAATTCTTACCTACCGATTGGTTGAAGTGACAAAAAATAAAATAAAAAATAAAATAAAATAAATTTCCTACAGGTCCCCATTGGTTAAACTGACAACAAATCGGAAACAAACATATATTTTGTTTTGGCCTAAACCAATGTTGGCCGATGTTGTTCCGTCGTCTTCCGCGCTGGCCCAACATTAAAAAAAACATTGGTTCACTGTCCCGTTTTTGTTTGTAAGCCTTCTAAAAAGAACACAATTATATGAGCGCATATGTGTACAATTATTACAACGAAATATTTTATATTGTGGGTGACTGGCTGATATACTTGGAGTAGGCCTATTTTACTGAGATTGTGTGATAACACCTTCACAATGCATATCGTATTAACTAAATATAGTGTTCAAGTATCTATCATTTAAACATTAATTATAGTCATTATTATTATTATTCCTATAAGTACATCAAGTTTAGCATCATATCAATGTTCATATTAATGTCAAGCCCACAGCATTTTGCTCATTTAGCTAAAGATTTTGTTCGTGATATGACATTCAACTGATAACATTAGTATAAATTTATAAAGAGTGAGTTTAGTGTATACGTTGTATATATATGCTTATTACCCATTAAAGCTTTAAACATTTGCAAATTTTAAACACGCATTTTGTTTCAATAACATCGATTTAATCGGCTACTAGAAGGGATTGAAAACAATCACAGTCGTGTTTGGCGGTTTAAGGGTTAACTGGAGCTGGCACATTCACACGAATGATTTTTTCAATAGTTTTATTTATACATACCCCTTTTTATATTTTAGGTATGGATGAACATTTTCGAACGAATAATTTTTATAGCCCCTTTCGAAAGATATAATTAAGACACAACATAATCAAAAAAGACCAACACAAGTTTTCGTTATGCACTACCAGTATATTTTATCGCATAATAAATTAGACTTTCATAGCGCCTTTCGAAAGATATAATTAAGACAATTAAACAACTGTTTTTTTAATAATAATTAGCCTAAAGGCCCTTATGCACTTGACAAAACCTACATGTCATCGCCTTACTGAGTGTTTTCTCGCCTCAGGTGAGTTGTCATCCTATTGGCCCAGCGTTGCTTTACTGTTGCCACACCGTCGACAACGTTGGCCCCACAGTAAACCAACGTTGGGCTGATGTCTTTTGTGAGGTGATCGAGGTGTTTTCCCACCTCATGTTCTTCGATATTTCCGGAGTTATTTTGTCGCTATGAGCTCCTGATCCTATACCACTATCTTCTATCACTATCTTCTATCATCGTTGCCGCTGTGAAATCCCCCAAAAAGGATGGGGTATATAATAGGGGGTGTTTTCGGGTGATTATCATGCCCTAAAGCAAAAATAAAAGACAGGGCCTTCTATATATCTAAAGAAACTATTAAACTAATTAAATTAAAAAGACAGATCAGACGTCAAGCCCAAAAGACACAAGACCCCAAACTTAAAAATCTATACGACCAGCTAGACACGCCAGTCAAAAAAACAGTACAAGATGATAAAAGAAAAGAATGGGAAAAAACCACTAAGCTCCTAGACGAAACCAAAGATTGTAGATTATATTGGTAAACTATCAATAATATAAACGGAAATAAATCAAAGGGTGTCTCAAAACCTATTATTCAGGAAGATGGCTCCTTAACAAAAAACGACCTTGAAAAGGCCAACACATTTGCAAAAAGCTTAGGAAAAATACATAACACACACGAAGGAGATATTTTTGAGAAAGACTTCAAAATTGAAGTTGAAAATAAAATCGACCAAAACTCCAACCTATTTTCACCCCTTAGCGATAAAAAAAATGAGCCAGGGGACGACAATCCAATCATGAGAGAAATCACAGTATCTGAAATAAAACTTCAATTAAATAAAACTAAAGGTAAATAAGCGCCAGGCGCCGATGGAATACAGTATCCAATTCTGAAAAAAATGTCTAAATATAGTTTTTGAAAATCTAGCACATATTTATAACCAATGCTTAAATATCGGTTAGGCCTACTTCCCGAAAAAATGGAAAGAAGCCACAGGTACAATGATACCCAAACCTAAAAAAGACCCAAAAATAGTCACAAACTACAGGCCCATAAGCCTACTTAGTTGTGTAGGAAAACTTTTCGAAAAAATATTAGCCAACAGAATACGAAGTAAACTAGAGGAAGAAAATTTCTTTATTTTATGGCAGATAGGGTACAGAAATAAAAGATGCGCAATGGAACATGTACTAAGACTAGTATATACATATGTACTGACATTGTACATTGACATGGCACCCAGATACCAATGCGGTGATTTATAATAGATCTACACATACAATATATGACCAATCACGAAATAAATAGGGCCCACAATCATTAATGAATTCAATTAGCCTACAAATAGCCCAGCAAACACGAGACATTCACCGATTGTTGGTTCAAAGCTGGTTCAACGCTGGCCCAACCTTGAACCAACATGTATTCATGTATCTTGTTTGCTGAGAGGCCAGAGTAGAGATATAACGTTGAGTTCACCAGGTGGCGCATTAGTGCCAAGTGACAGGACTAGGCTACTGTAGACTGTATTACAATCATTCACATAAAATAAACTTGCAAATGCATGTTTGGAACACATACTAATATATAAAATAGGATTATAGTAACATATAAACAAAATTTTGTTGAAAATAAAGTCTTTTTAGGGTCTTTTTTCGGGGTTTCTAGTCTTTTTCGGTCTTTTTCGGGGTATGGTCACACCCCCGAAAAGCTAACTTTCATTTAAGACCATCCTCCACCGTCGGACAGACTGTATCTACCAACTCGTACCACTATGTAGGCCTAAGTTCAATACCATATATAGACATAATTTATTAATATAACTTATGCAGTATATAATATAATATCAAACATTTAGTAAAGATATCTTAAGTATTTAGTCTATCTAAATATGTTATATTTATATTATCAGGCCATTTTCTCAACTTGTACAGAGCCGACATGCGTTCAACATAGCCTAACTTCATATCAGTACAAATTAACATCATGCCTCTTTACTATAATTAAACATGTGTAATATAGGCTAATATTACTTTGAATGCACAAAATAATTATTTGTGATGTTTTTATAACTTTTTTTTATTTTAGCCTTGAAAAAAGTGAGACGACCGTTAGATTTAGCATTGATGACCTTACTCCCTCAAGAATATATATATATATATATATGTTATATATATATCTGGGCTCGAAATTAAGGGTAGTCCGCTAGTCCGAACACTAGTAAAAATAGCTGCAGACTATTAAACATTTTTGTTTACTAGTACTGCCGGTCTAGTAAAAAACAGCGCCTCAGTCATTCCATTTCTCCTCAGAGGGGGGTCGTAATTAACCGTGCAGTAGCAGTAGACTACAGCGGCCGTTGTCTCGACCCCAACGAACAAAAGGTATCCTCCCAATGTTGATTAGATGTTGGGGCAGCGTGTTGATGGTCTAATTAATGATGGCCCACCGTCTGCCTTCCCACCAAACACGGAGCATTCGCTCAATGCTGTTTCAATGTTTGGCCAGTGTCGAAGACGGTGGTCCAACATTAAAACAGCATTGGGTGAATGCCACAGCTCTGCTGTGTTGTCCATATACTAGGTCTGTAAAATTTGTGGCGAGATTTACGTGACACGGAGTGGCCATCTGGAATTTGAGGCTCCAGAATCATGAATTGTCACAACTGAACTTTTCATTTTATTTCAAATTAAGTGTACCGGTATATATGTTTACATGTAGTGATAGTCAAATTATATATTTTATAAACATCGCTAACATTGTCAAAGCTTCATTGTTGCACCTATTTTTTTTCAACGACATAATAAATTTTTTTTGTGTATTTTAATAACCCCCTCCCCCCCTCAGTATCCCCTCTGTTTCACAGCCTAGAAATGAATGCTGCTCACTGACTGATTTGTCTAGTAACATAATGTAAAGTATATTTCAGGACTAGTAAAACATCTACCGGACTAGCAAAATTTAGGTTTTAATACTCCTGCTCACTAGTAAAAAAAATGGCTAAGTTCTATCCCTGTATATATATGTAACTAAGAGGTTAATCATCAAACTCCTATCTCACCATGATCAAAAACACGAAAACATTTTTTTTTTCTCAAAATATAATTTATTCATACTAACACATCAGAACTTGTAAGAAAAATAAAATAAAAATTCCCCATCTTTTATTCCACATATAGGCTATAGACCATAGGCCTAATGCATATCAAGTTCAAGATTCAGGGTCAATATATTATTAATATATTTATAGTGAAAGCGATCGTATATTATGTTTGTAGCATGAGGATTGAATAGAAATCGTAGCATATATAATATTTTGAACAAACGGCATATATTTTAAATAACATTAGTTTGTGGACTTAACACGTCTTGTTCAATACAAATCGGCGGAAGAGTTATTGCACTGTGGAGTTATATCAGTAACATAATTGCATTTACTGATTGTTACAACCTTTGATCAGACGTGTAATGTACATTACACAGGTCGACTCTGTGAATACAAACTGTAACGGCACTGCTGCATAACACCTGTAAAATTCGCACTTCCCTTTCGTTAACACTGGTGTTGTGTTACTTCACACAAGTTTGCCTTTAATCTAGATGTGGAACGAACATTGCGCCAACCATGTAAATGCAATCCATACCGGCGCCTTTGTATAACAGTCGTTGTTTGAAGCATGGGGATAGGCCTATAGGTCCATTATAGCAAGGCACAGGTCGCAAGCATGCATCATCGATGTACGAAATACATATTAAAAAACATAATTAGGTTATTACATACTAATGAAAAACCACTGACTACTGTATATAATTTCGACCATAGCCTATAGTCGTAATTATATATGTCATTAGTATGTATTAAAATAAGCCTATAGATACTATCACTATATAGCATGTCCCGCAGTTTATTCAGTGAGTATAAGTGTAACTAGATATATGGTACGAGTTGGTAGGTTTAGAATCGATAATGGTACTAGCTGGTAGAAACAATGGTACGAGTTGGTAGGTTTAGAATTTTGAATGGTACGAGTTGGTCGGTTACGAGTTGTACATGGTACGAAGTGTCTAGAAATCACTAGACTCTAGGCCTACCTAAATTAGATCATGATTTGGCATGTAAGTTGTAGGGCTAACGTTAATAAAATTGTTGTTTCACGGTAGGCCTAATCATGGTGAAATGAGAGCTGTAATTTTGAAAGATTATTAACGTTACATTGGCCTATAGACATAGCAAAGACCATGTACAATAAGATGATCGACTTGCGGATTTTACCATACAAAAGCGTGTAATATATTATGCAGCGGTGTCCCCTTTTAACGGGAGTTGGAACTATGCTTTGGCAAGTGTATCATCATATAAAACAAGTGATAATTTCACCACTTTAGCCTCCAAATAAAAAATAATGTTTTTCTAGGCTTGACAGTTATGACAATATCTCTTCATTATTTATTTCTGGAACGAAAATAACTGCTAATATAGCGGATTAGTCATCTTATATTATGATAAATTTTAGAAATTAAAATGTCGTCATTTGAATAACAGAAGAACTGTGTACAGAAAGTACACAAATATGTGGGCACAGAAGGGGAGCGGAGTGTCGGTATGTCGTCAAGCATAGCGACCACAAAGGAGATCGGGGCAAAACATTGGTAACAAATAACAACCATAACTTGACAGGCGCGTCTTTTGATTTAAGCATTTATTATTCAAAAAATCGATTTAGAACACATAGGCAATATTATAAAATTCTAAAATGTAAGCCTTCTCTCTCAGACCACTGCCATCAATATCACTGAAGGCTGGCACGTTAGCAGTATACTGATCTCTTTAAGCGCTTGTGCTGAATATATTGGGTTTTTCACTCAATTATTACCGCATTCAGTACCGCCTTTTAAGCATGGTAAAGCCATAATGTGACATCGAATAGCACGATTTGAAAAGAGTTGACCTCCATTTTGTCAAATCAGAATAATTTTCACTCACTTGAAGTTGTGGATCGCGTGAGCGAGACACAACTTTGATTTCTTTGCTCGTATATACCCTACCACACATTGTCACCTGCCAGCAAAGACGAGACGATGAACCAATGATGGGGTGATGCTGGAACAGCATTAAAAACGTTGCACCAGCGTCACTCTATAATTGGGTCAGCGTTTCGTTTTGCTGGGCGTCGCCTGTTGTTTGTATACAACCTCCGATACCGGGGGACAGCACTAAAACCGATTTCAAGTTTTGGCGAGAGTCGATCATCTTATTGTACATGGTCTTTGGACATAGTCGATGTCCGGTCAGACTCATTTTTCCTGTCGCCTTCTCCTTTCTCCCCAAAAAATCTGTTAACCACATTATCAAATATGTGTAGCCTAAATGAGTGACAGACAAATGGCTAACCCAAGCTAAGACGTTAGCAGTCTATGATAGGTTTATGTGGTGGAGGAGACTTGTTTTTGCCAAGTCCTCCCGCCGCCGCATTTTGTTTCTGCTCTCACTCGAAAACCCCAGCTCGAATTTTTTCCAAATATTTGCAGTATGCATACTGGCCCTGGTAAATTTGCCTGTTAATTTTTTTTTGGCATTTTTCAGTTTCTTTAATAAAATCCGAGATGGTCACCAAAATCCTATGGCGCTCTCTGGAGCTTGTACAGCTTCATGGATTTGTTTCGTGTTTGGTTTAAAGAAAAGACCCTAACCTGGATGTGTGCTGAATAACTTTTGGTGTGATTCTGATAATAAAAACTTCGATTTTAGTATTTTAACAGATATTTCAGTTTTGCTCATTTTTGGCCATCATCAAAATTTGGTAATACATGTATAGCCATACACCCCTACTCAGATTTATTTCCAAGATGGCCACCAAAATCCTATGTCGCTCTCTAGAGTTTGAACGACTTTATGGATTTGTTTCATGTTTGGTGTAAAGGAACGACCCTACCCTGCACATGTGCTGATATTAGTTTTTGGTGTGGTTCTGATCCTAAAAACTTTTTTTACGCTTCAGAATTTTTGTGGATCACTTTTGTTCATTTTGGCTATCATATAAATATTTGCATAGTGGCCCTAAGAAATTTACCTCATAAATTTTGTTGAAGTTTTTTCAGCTTCTTTAACAAAAT
The DNA here is from genome assembly GCA_964017125.1 of Flabesymbios commensalis. NCBI lineage: Eukaryota > Metazoa > Annelida > Polychaeta > Terebellida > Flabelligeridae > Flabesymbios > Flabesymbios commensalis. The sequence continues at coordinate 54,742,792 of OZ024912.1, forward strand.
CCAAGATAGCCGCCAAAATCCTATGTCACTCTAGATCTTGAACTGCTTCATGGATTTGTATTATGCTTGGTTCAAAGGAAGAACCCTACCCTGGTCGTGTGCTGATTAGTTTTTGATGTGATTATGCTATTAAAAACTTATATTTTTTAACGTTTTAGGATTTTAGCTGATATTTCAGTTTTGCTCATTTTGGCTTTTATCAATTTTTAGTAATACATGTATAGTTATACAGCTCAAATCTTTTCGGTATGCTCACTGGCCCTGAGAAAATTGTCAGGAAAATTGTTTTTCTTTTTTCATTTTTTCCACAAGATCCAAGATGGCTGCAGAATCACATGTTACCCTCAAGAGCTTTGAACTGCTTCACTGATTTGTTCCAAGGAAGCAACTTACCCTGGACATATTCTGATTCTGACATCACATTTTTACGTGGTTTTATACATAAAACAAGAGGCCCAGGGGCCTTGACGTTTGTCAACAGCATTACAAAAAATCAGCTATAAATGTGTCCGAGAATGTATATCTATACTCTAAGATGCATTATCATGAAAAGATGTATATCCTGTATATCGATCATTGGCATTTATATTATTATGTTCGGTTTTGCTGATTTTGCACACGTTCTGAAGCACTGCAGGGTGAGATCATTAATTGTCGTATATTGTGACGGACGGAATTCAGAGACAAATCCCTAGGTGCAGTTCGCAAAAAAAGTTTTTATAATTTTTTTAAAATCCATTTGAAATAATTGAGAGAGAACAAAGTTAATTATATAACTTTTTATATGTTGGCACATATGTGTTGCTTAGCAACTGATAAGGTATTAGCGTGACGGACGGAATCACAAAATGTGCCTTCAACTGACCTCCCTTATGTATGCTCAAAATTCTCTTGATTATTATACACATGCATCATATTGAATGCCAGTTTTGAAAAGTCTTAGTTAGATGCTATTTAGTGCTTATATACATTTAGGATTAGTAAAAACCCTGAGTAAAGTCAGTGTGACGGACGGAAAGTGATGGACGGCAAACTTGTTTTTATAATGTGGCCTCCATCCTCCCTTAAATCCACACATTTTATCTGATCGTGAAATTATTATAACTGCATCGTACATTTGCATAGCAAATATTAAAGTCTCCACCTTCCACAATTAAAAGTTTTATTGCCAATGCAGAAACGATGGGGCTTTATAACATAAGTGACATGGCGGCCATCTTGGATATGCAAATTAGCTTATTTTCAAGCTCAACCAGGGTAATCCATCAGAGGGTGTTCAGAAGAAATTTGGTGAAGATCTGATAAATACTGGCGACTAGAGAGTGTTTACATCGATCTTGGATATGCAAAATAACCCATGGTGGCCATGTTGAATATGCAAATTACCTGATTTTCAAACTCGACCAGAATAATCCTTTCGTCGATCTTGGATATATGCAAATTAGCTCCGCATAATTTGCAAAATATTAGCTGATTTTCGAATTCAAACAGGATAATCCATCAAATTTCGCAAAGATCGGATGAATATTAGAGACTGGATCTTGGATATCGACATCGATCTTGGATATGCAAATTAGCCCATGGCGGCCATTTTGAATATGCAAATTAGCTTATTTTCGAAATAAACCAGATTAATCCTTTAGAAGGTACGGTATTCAGAAAGATATCAGATGAATATTGGCGACTAGAGAGCGTTTACATCGATCTTGGATATGGAAATCAGCCCATGGCGGTCATGTTGAATATGCAAATTAGCCGATTTTTAAACTCGACCAGAATAATCCTTAATAATCCTTTCGTCGATCTTGGATGTGCAAATTAGCTCAGCATAATATGCAAAATAGCTGATTTTCGAACTCAAACATGATAATCCATCAGAGGGTGTTCAGATGAAATTTCGCAAAGATCGGATGAATTTTAGAGACTGGAGAGCGTTTACATCGATCTTGGATATGCAAATTAGCCCATGGCGGTCATGTTGAATATGCAAATTAGCTTATTTTTTAATTTGACCAGAATTATAATTCTTCTGTCGATCCTGGATATGCAAATTAGCCCAGCATAATATGCAAAATAGCCGATTTTCCAACTCAACAAGAATAATCCATCAGTCAGAGAATGTGCGTTCAGAAGAAATTTCGCACAGATGAGACAAATATTGGCGACTGGAGAGCGTTGACATCGATCTTGGATATGCAAACTAGCCCATGGCGGCCATGTTGAATATGCAAATTAGCTGATTTTCAAACTCAACCAGAATAATCCTTCAGAGGGTATTCAGGAAAGTATTCGCGAAGATCAGATGTATATATTGGCGACTGGAGAGCGTTTACTTCTACCTTGGATAATGGATATGCAAATTGGCACATGACGGCCATGTTGGATATGCAAATTAGCTGATTTTCGAACTCAAACAGGATAATCCATTAGATGGTGTTCAGAAAAAACAATAAGTCTCCAACCACATACAACGCTAAATTATTAAATTGGAATTTTTAATCCCTTATAGTTGTGTCATGCTACTGCAATCCACAACTTCAAGTGGGGGAAAATTACTTATTTCTGTATGTTTTGAATCAAAATATATATGCCAGCTAATCTAGCAAAGTTATTGCTCATTTCTCACTCAAATTGATCAATGTCACTCACTCATCTTCGAACCATCTAATTACCAAATGGGAAGACTTTCAAAAAGATATGTTCAAAGCATCAAAAGAGTTTTAGCCTAATGCTGTGACTTTGGTCATAAACGGTCAGTCAATTTAAACTCGAACTGTAGTTTCCTCAGATGCACTTCATCTTCGTTCTCAAATAGGGAACTTCCATCTTAAAAAATCAAAATTAATGTTTATGAAACTAATTGTGATTGACAAACTGAACAGTGGTGTGACCTTGACCCTTAAAATAGGTCAAGGTACCTCATCTTCAAACTTGACCTGTAAATTCCTAAGATGCATCTGTATACCAAATGAAGACTACCTGAAACGATTCAAAAGATATAGCACATCAAATGAATTTTAGTCCAGATATGCTGACAGCTGTGTTGTTTAAAATATAATGTCAATACAATAAGTCATGTTGACAGGGGAGCTATTTGAGTATGATGCGCTGCCGAACAAACACGGACGGAAGACGCAGAGTGCTAAGGGATGACAGTGTCGCTAAAAATTGTCATTTCACGTCCCGTCACCCCCCCCCCCCCCCCTGATTCCCCCATGGCCCGAACCCTACCACCCCCCCCCCCCCAGATATGTCCCAGTGACTACAGACAGCACATTATTAAGTAATTGCATGCATTCAAAAACCTGTTGGTAATACTTGGCTTTGCATTTGCCTCTTGTGTTTCCCATGCCAAGAGGCAAGTGAAGAAAAAGAAATTGAAGTTCATTTATAAGTCATGTTAACATTACATAAACAAATTATGGTACTTATGGTAATTACTCCATTTAGGGCCTGGGAATTTTGTTATGTACAAGTGAAAATAAATTAGTAGCTTCATCTTACATGTAGACCAATTCTGATTTCGTCATTGGGTAAAATTCGCATGAAACTTGCTTCGGGTGAACAAAAAAAACACATTTCCGTCCGTAACACCAGCAAATTCCATCCGTCACGGAATTTTTTTCGCAAGGTTTTTCCTTAATATATTTTGTACTGGCACATCAATGTAAATAATCATCTTTTCTACTAATTAGTGTTAGGGAGCAGTAAGAGAAAACAGAAAGTTTCACTAAATAAATTTATTATACGTGGCAGCACATTAATTAAAAGACTTCAAAACATGACGGACGGAAATTGGATTAAATAACCCCGTTAAAGACATAAACTGCCACAATTTTTTTTTTTTTTTTTTTTTACAATGAGCAATATAGACATACACTATCAGAAGACATATCTACATCGAACATTATTAACTCTCTGAACTAGGTAGACAGCTTTTTATTTATTTTCCGTCCGTCACGGCTCAAATAGGCATTTCAGCTATTAATGTGTTGCCAGGGCGACAAGATTTTGCAAAAACAAAAAAAAATTTAGAGAATCGAATCCGCTCAGATGTTTTTTTCAAATTAGAATCTTGATTTAGATAAGAATCGGGCAATACAATTTGAGCCATTTGGTTGACACATTAATGATATGACCCTGCACCTAGCTGACATATGCTTGACAGAGAATCATTTCACAGGACTACAATGTTAAAGGGACTGGCCCAGGCTAAAATCCTTAAAAAATCGGTGGTTTTATTTTGGCTTCTTAATACATATTTGACCATATGATGTAAACATGTCCATAGACTAGGACTGCAAAAGTTTTTAATTTTTCTGCTGCGCATTCACCAGTTAAGCTAGATATAGAGACGAAATTCCTGATTTCTAATTGTGGACAACCATGCCAAAAATAAGAAATACGGGAATTTCGTCTCTATATCTAGCCTAGCTGGTGAATACGCAGCAGAAAAATTTAAAAAAATTTGTGTTCCCGGTTCCACTTTGATTTTCATTTATTACAAAAATGAAAAATATATATTTTAAAGTTTTATAATCCACATGCACGGCTGGTCCTCGTCTTCATCATTGACGTTTGGTCAGTAATTGGTAGAAAACAATCAATGAATGAGAAAGCATGAATTCAACTATGATGCTGCGTCATTAAAAAAACCACTATTGGCCCAGCTGCTTTATAGATACTGAATCGACATTACTCCAGCACCTGACTCAGACGGCATGGAGTACATTCTATTAATGAGTGTGTCCGCTCATATAACAAAACAAAACAAGAAATTTATTATTGGGTTTAAACTTATAAAATACCCCTATATTTTATGCACAATAATATACATGCTGGCATACATCTTGTATTTTACTTTAGAAAGTAAAATGATAATAGTAGGCCTATATATTATTACTTCGAGACATGTTTTTAATATACATTATATCCACTTCTAAAGTATGCATACTTTTAGGTGCATCCCAGCAAACACGATAAGCCGAACTGTGGATCAACACTCAAAGGTTTCGAATTTCAGAAGTTTAGCCAGACCATAGAGTTAGCTCTATAGCAATTTACGTGTGATTGTACTCCAGCGATATTGCCTCATTGTAGTAGTCAACGCGTTGCGTACAAAGCATAATCAGATAATATATCACACCGGCTATAAACGCTATGCTTTCTACAGAAGCTACATCGACTTAATGTTAGTTTAATGTTGGGCCAGCAGTGCAGATGGTGGACTAGCATTAAACCAGGGATAACTGGATATTCAGTATATTATTGTGCCGCCCTCTACATCGTTTACCCAGCATTAAAAGAACATCATTTATTTTTAATATTACTATTTGTAAATTCATTCAAAATAAAGTTATGGCTTTGGTACCACACATTTTAGTAACTTCTAATTAGACCCCTATTAGCGTGATATTTAGGCCTATATTACAATGTGATGTTGAATATCAGCTTCCATTGATAAAGTCTATGATACAAGAACATAAATTAGGCCTACTATTTGTGTTTTTAGCATAAACTTAGGTTGAAATCTACGTTCAGTTTAACTTGAATATAGCCCTTTTATAATATAGCCCGAACATAGGGACGCAGACGGTTAATATACAGCAATATAAATAGTTAAGACTATATGTATGAGATTGGTACTATTACATATTCAGTGTCCCCGATTTATAAATTGGAAAAAGGGGGCCAAGGGGCCTATGATATTTTTCGGAGGGGGGGGGCATTGGCCTTATACGATATATCCCATTATTATTTTAAAAGGGGGGCATTTCCCCAACAGCAAATAAAACACTTAAGGTTCGTTTATATCACCTCATATTCCATATTAAACATTCATCAGGTGTTCATGCTGATAGAAATATCAAAGATTCAATTTATCGGCACACAAGAAGTAAAATCATTCAATAAACCATGTGGACATGAACCATATTGGCGGTTATGCTATTATTAACCCGAAGAAGCGTTTGCAAACTTGTAGGTTACAAGTGACACCACGCACTCACATGAGTTAATGTCACTTGTGTCAATCAATTGCGTCAACAATATCGAGTGTTATTGGAGTCGATCACATAACTTGAGTGCTACTCATTGTCTTCCTCGGGTCCTGTCGGATCTCTTCTTGGGGCAGTGCCATCAACTTCCTCTGTTGTTGCCGCTAGGATTAAAGCGACTACAGTCGCGCTTAGCGGTTTAAGGTGATTTAGGTGTAGACCTAAATCACCTTAAACCGCTAAGCGCGATTGTAGTCGCTTTAATCCGTTTTATTAGCCATTAAAACATCAAGATTTGTAAATTGCTTAGTCTTAAATTACAAATTAAACAAATACGATTTGTTTTCTCTCGTCTTGGGTCAAGGTAGTGAGACACAACTGCAAGTGTGTGAAAATTTAAATTATTTAATTTAGCGGTTTAAGGGTTAATGTTACTACTATTAGTCACAATGAACAAATTTTCTACAATATTTGCTGTACAAAAAAAATTTGTAGGTCTATTATTACTCGTTATATATTGGTCCATTTTTTGAGAATTTTTTGCTTTTGAATCAATGGCACATATAATTATCTACATCACGTTTAAGATAGAGAATAACCTTTGAAAATACATTGATAAATGCGGATACAACAGGTATGGCGAAGTTGTGGCGAGGTTACCAAAGCTGTGGCGAGGTTACTCAGCCTGCTGTGGCGAGGTTACTAAATCTGTGGCGAGATTACCTGTGGCGAGGTTACCTTGTGGCGAGGTTACAGTCATGTTACAGTCCAATATTTCGTTGGAATCAGCAACATTTCAACTACATTTTGGTTTCAGTATCTCGTTTTCTGCCATACTCCATTTAAATTTTATTGGTAAGCATATAGGCCTATGTTTTGGATCATGGGATGCCGAGCCTTGACTCTGTTCTAACAACATTGAATACTAATACTGAAATTAATACAACGATACAGCTTACAATTTGACAGTGTGGGCCGTAATGGGCATCTATTGGCGGCACTACCATGTGGAAAAAAAAAAGTATACGGGAATTTTGTCCATATATCTAGCCTAACTGGTAAATGCACAGCACAAAATTTTTTTTTTTAATTTGCAGTTCTATTATATGGACATATTTACATCATATGGTCATATTAATGAGCCAAATTAGAATCACTGTTTTTTATGATTTTAGCCTGAGCCAGTCCCTTTAATTCAGCAGGCAGGGCCTAGAACTTATCTTGAAAAATCCTATGGCCCACTAAAATTAACTTGTGGCGTCAAAAACAAAGATATTGCTCAAAATGTGGCGCAGCCATAGAATGATGTCGGGCCAGTTTTATTTTTTGTGGGAATCCCCAGTTAGGCCTATTCTTTATAAGTCAGGCACTTGGTATTCTTTACATCAGGCACCAGAAATACCAGATAACATGATACATTGGCCCAATGCTGATGTAATGCTGGGCCACTGTCTGCGACGCTTGGCCAATATTATTCCAATCAAAACCCTTTACGGTCTAATCACTATATATATTTGAATGGCTCAGAGGTAAAGTGATCCAAGTCCAAAATTCGATTTTTTTCTGTTTTCGTCATTTTGGGAAAGTTAAATATATATGAACTAATATACTAAAATATCTAAAGGGCAATTCCACGGAAAAGTGGACAACATCAGTAAAAAATAAAAATCACCAAATCTGGCTTATAAACATATTTTCTTATGTAAAATATTATAGTCCTTCTTAAAAAAAAATAGTTTTCTCATCAATTAATTTTTTTGTATGATATTCGCCTTCTTATAGCTTAGAGTCTCAGGTTTAGAAAATAATTGGCCCCCCACTTGCAGTGCATGCTGTTTTCCATTATTATCATTACAGCTGATATTTTATACCCAGAACACATAGTTTCTGGTAAGTCTTTTACAGTGTTACTCTTAAAATGAACTTGACCATTTTATATATTCCTATGCAGCCTGTTAAAAATTAACCATCTCGGGTGTCCCGTACAACACCAAAATTCATTACTTTTCTCCCTACCATTCTCTAAGAATGCTGCACAATAAAGATTATGAATGTCTACTTTTGTTTAGTCTTTAGCAATATTATCAGCCATTCTTTCCAGTAATATTCCTTATGCTCTCAATATAAGAGTAATTATTTACTTGTCCCGTACAACACTCATGTCCCGTACAACACCTTTGTCCCGTACAACATCCTTACAAATTGTATTTTCCTTTTTTTTTTTGGAATTTATTAACTGATAAAGAATATATTGAATAATTTTAGGAAATTACAAATATCCTTACTCAATCTGGATGTCAAAACATTTATACTAACTGTAAATAGTGGTCATTATCATGCCTTGTGCTTCATCTATCATCAAAATCATTTGTAATGCCAAAAATATTGAAAGCTAGCTATCAGCAAAATCTTTGCTATTACCTCATGTCTGGCAAGCAATTACAATACCTGTATATCTGCTGTTCTGGTAGACCAATTGTCTTCATACAGTTGTATTTGGTCCACTTATTAAAAATATCATCCCACACAAGACAAAGTGAACACACATTTGGGGTAAACATGGTTAATTGTAGGTCATTCTGGAGTCATTTTGGGGTCATTTGAGATCATTTTGGGGTCAGAAACTCGAAATATCTGTTTCTGCAATAAAGTTTGCCATATATCAGTGAACAAATTTCGCCTTTTTCATTTCTTTGATTGACATCACCATGCTTCATCATACCCACTGAGTTTGAAAGTAACCAAGCTATCAGCAAAATCTTTGCTATTACCTCATGTCTGGCAAGCAATTACAATACCTGTATATCTGCTGTTCTGGTAGACCAATTGTCTTCATACAGTTGTATTTGGTCCACTTATTGAAAATATCATCCCACACAAGACAAAGTGAACACACATTTGGGGTAAACATGGTTAATTGTAGGTCATTCTGGAGTCATTTTGGGGTCATTTGAGATCATTTTGGGGTCAGAAACTCGAAATATCTGTTTCTGCAATAAAGTTTGCCATATATCAGTGAGCAAATTTCGCCTTTTTCATTTCTTTGATTGACATCACCATGCTTCATCATACCCACTGAGTTTGAAAGTAACCAATTCACTTTAAATTGAGTACAGTGGTACCCCTGTTATGCGACCCCAGTTACTGCCACATAAAAACGGTCATATGAGAGGGGTGGTCGTTTGTCAGGGGCATGAATTATTTTGAACACCAGAAAAAAATGAGCAAAACACATTCGCTGTGTAAAAAAACGTTTTTATTTAGTAAGTGACTTCTCATTGACTTAGCTCAAATTATGTATTGCACTTAGGTTTAGAGGCAAAATGTCTTTTTGTTTACTTCTGGAGAATGAATGGTGGCCCCCTTACAAACCGCATCCCTACTTTGGGTACAACAGGCAGCCGTAATTCTTCCCGGGAGTTACAGTTTAGCCAGACAGCTTAGCTCTAGAGCGGTATTTCATCATTATCGCAGTCAACGCCATGCGGCATTAGTACAGTCAGCGTGTTTCTCACGGGAGACTCAATATATGCCGGGGCATCGTTGTGGATGGTGTGCCACCATTAAGAAAGTGTTGGCTTAATGTTGGGCCATTGGTGCAGTCGGCTGTTACAACATTGCTGTGAGCAGGCGACATATTCCCGCCAAACCTGATTACACAGCAAGAAACGATAGGATGATCTTGTGTCAGATTAATGTTAGGCCAGCGTCGTTGCAGCAGACAAACAAGCACTGCTAGGGTCGATGTGTCGTGTTTGATGGGCACTTCCTGGCAAATACACGAGACGTCTGCTTCCTGTAATTTTAATGTTGGTCCAGCGTCGCAGATGGTATAAACCATCGTGAAATTTCATCAACATAACTAATTCTTTCTGCTTTCAGCCGACAAAGATGTTGCAATTTACATGAGCTTTAATTTAGCTCACATTATTATTCACATTGGAACGCAGATGGTTAATTGACTTCATAATCGGGCGACAAAGCTCACACCAACGCAGGTGACGATACCCGGTCTGTCAGTTGGTTGCCAGTCCCGGCAAACACTCCTATTTCAACCAGAAATCGTCATGGCTCACTCAGAATGCCTGGTTATAAACCGCCTCTTAAAAGTATCAATTTTTTTCAGATATTTTACCAAACATTTTCAAGGTATATACCGCGGTTACTAACCGGCAATATAGGGTAATACCATTTTTGAATTAATGCAAGTGCTGTCATTATAGCACCCGCTGGCTCACAAGGGTGTCAATTTTGCGATAATCATTCTATCAACACCCTCGTTCCCCCAGTGTCTCAGCAGTTCGAGTGCATCTCGGCGTGACTTCTCAGCGAATTCCAGACGCTGATCCAACGTTGTTTTAGTGCAGGTTGATCGTCTCGTGTTTGCTGTGTTGTAATAGCAAAATGTAGGCTTTTACAGCCAACACTGGTCCTGGATCATTGCCGAACCAACATCGCATACACAATGGCCAGATATATGGGAGCTCATTTATACACACACAGCCGAAAACGGATCGTCTCACAATAATATTGTATCAAGTGTCTAAGATCGCACGTCATTGTTTATATAACACAGCCTACTTGCCAGTTGAGTGACGTCTCACATGCTAATTTTTCAGTCTTTTTTTTTATAGTAATAACACCCAACGGTCGTTTCTGGGGACGTCTCACATGCTAATTTTTCAGTCTTTTTTTTTATAGTAATAACACCCAACGGTCGTTTCTGGGGAGGTGAGTGACGGCCGTCAGCCAAATTTTTGCCGTCGTATAACGTGTTAGAGGGGTCGTCGTTCTTCAGGGGTCCTTAACAGTGTAAAAGGCATACGTGCACAGAAAAACAGTCATTCAAGGGGAGCAGTCGTTCTTGAGGGGCAACGCTGGACAGGGGTACCACTGTATATAAATATAGGTGCCGCCTATTTTAACACAATCTGCCGCCGCTTTCTCTCCTATTTATTGCAACCCTTCCGCAGACACCTGTCCATCTCAGCAATTGTGGTAAAGGCTCCTCCCCAGTCTTTACACCACTGAAGGAGTATCTACTGGTATGCTTCTTGCCACAATATGGCTATCATTGGTTAGTTTACCAAAGTCTATATCCTGTGAATGAACCCAAACCAGCACATCTTCATCTGGGATTCTGTTTGCATGTTCAACAATCATGTTCTGCTGTGATTTTTAAAATTACGCACCCCCTTGCCAGTAAAATACCCTGCAGAAGATGCGCTGCAGCACTCTTCATAGCCGATGAAGCTGAGCAAGGTCAACTCAAGCCTGCTATTTCCTCACTAAACAGGAGATTCAACAGTGTGGCTCAGGGCTCCTGATTATTGCCGAGAGCATACTCACGACCACGCTGAAGTGCCAGATCCTGGGCAGCCCTCTGACACATAGGAATGTGAAGGTCCAGTGCAGATGTGGGATGGACTGGGATGAAAGAACACTTGACAACATATTGGAAAAGTGGCTCTAGGTTACCAGCAAGCAGCACTTGATGCAGTGTGGGAAGCTACGTGTGACAAGTCCTTCCTGAGTGAAGTAGGCCTACCGAGTTCAACCATGTTGAGAAAAGGCATACTCGTAGTGACCCAAACTTTGCAAGAACCATCAGTGCAACCATGATGAAATCACAGGACAGGTGAAGATTGCATGTTTGAACAAGCTGGTTGTTAGAGGAAGGGACCGAAGGTATCAAGGTCACACTTGTGATGCCATATTGTGGCTGTTGTGTAGTTAGATTTTCCTAACCTACCTTCTTGGAACATAGCATGTTTCTTGGCCTTTCCGGTATCTATGAGAACCTTCTCAAATAGTTCCACTGAGAGACTTTGTGGCTGCACCGTTTGACACCACCTTGCTGAGAGCTGGGATTGCTGAATCAACAGGAGATTTTCTTTGCTAGAACGACTTGCCAGCTGGAGTGTCCGAAAGACCTCAACTTTATCTGAATTCAGCTCAAATACTAAAACAGGTGTATCAGCTCAATCTAATTGGATCAGTTCCTTTCAAATTGGTGTTAAAATGTGCAATAGCTATGGTGAAGTATGATCATTTTTATAATGTCATTCATAGAAATGAAAAACGATAAATTAGTCCACTGATCAATATGGGAAACTTTATTGAAGAAGCTAGCTGATATTTTGAGTTTCTGACCCCAAAATGACCTAAAATGACTTCAAAATGACCTTAGAATTACCTAAAAAGAACCATGTTGACCCCAAATCTGTATTTGTCTTGTGGGATGATATTCTTAAAAAGTGGACCAAATATGAAGAAAATTGATCCCGATTATGTCGGAATGGATCGATGAATTTCAGCTAATTTCTTTAATACCGGTACTAACGCCAAAATTGCCAAAAACATTAAAACAGGCGCCTACTCAAAGTGGATTGGTTCCTTTCAAATTGGTCTTAAGATACTTCTTTGGTATGATAAAGCATTGTGATGGCAATCAAAGAACTGAAAAAGGAGAAATTTGTTCACTGATACGGCAAACTTCATTGTGGAAACGGTTATTTCTAGTTTCTGACCTCAAATGACCCCAAAATGACCCTAGAATGACCTAAAATTAACCCTGTTGACCCCAAATGTGTACTTGTCTTGTGTGGGATAATATTTTCAATAAGTGGACCAAATATGAAGATAATTGGTCTACCAGAACAGCAGATATACATGTATACTGGTTATGTAATTGCTTGCCGGAATCGATCGGTGAATTTCAGCTATGTATTTTCTTGACTCCTATTGCCAAAAACCATTCAAATAGGCGGCACCTACTCAATTTAAAGTTGATTGGTTCCTGTCAAATTGGTCTGAAAATACTCCAAAAAAAAGGAGAAATTTGTTCACTGATACGGCAAAATTTATTGCGGAAACGGATATTTTGAGTTTCTGACCTCAAAATGACCTCAAATGACCCCAAAATGACCCAAGAATGAGCTAAAATTAACCCTGTTGACCCCAAGTGTGTACTTGTCTTGTGTGGGATGATAGTTTTAACAAGTTGACCAAATTTGAAGACAATTGGTCCACCAGAACAGCAGATATACAGGTTATGTAATTGTTTGCCATAATCTATATCGGTGAATTTCAGCTATTTTCTCGGCTCCTATCGCCAAATTGACAAAAAAACACTAAAATAGGCGGCACCTGCTAAATTTTTTGACGGATTTTCGTAAAATTGGTCTTAAAATGATCAGGAGCACAAGGGCTTTAAAAATAAAACCTTAGAGAAATTGGAGAACATCGATTTTACTGCCTACCTCTATTAGTATTTTGAGTCTGAATCATATGTAAAATTTTCCCGGGAAGTATCCTCAGATTCTGCCCCCTCCCTCGCCCCTCATGGCTTGTGTCACCTTCTTCCATGGCTTGCTACCCTCCACCATGGCTTGTGCCCAACCGTAAAACATTAAGGTGTCTGCCCCTGCTTACGCTACCAGTAATTTTTATCAGAAGAAGGGTTTTCATTGGATTAGTAGCATGGTTAGGGATAAGGACAAATATGTGTCCTGTACAACAAATTTTCATCTGTCCCATACAACACCCCATATTATTGGGCTTATCTGAAATTCATAACTGGATATAATAAAAGGGGGTCATTAGTCAGCTTTGAGAACCCTCCTATGATATTTCAATGGGAAATAAATTGACATTGTAATGATCAATTCACAGACTTTTTCAAACAAGTAGTCAAACATCATTTTTGGTGTCTTTTCTAATGTCCCGTACAACACCATATACTTTGGGCAATCATTACTACAATATTGAGTTCTCATTTTGGATGTTGTTGTTGTTGTGTAACTCAGCCCCCAACAGTTATCTATGCCAAAGTTAATCTCAGATTTTCTTTTGAAGAAGTAGGGAATCATTCGAAAAACCTGTACAATTGTCCCGTACAACACCTCGTGGAATCGCCCTAAACCATTCGCTTAAAATTGCAAGACTTATTAATCAACATATATTTTTTCACTTTCAAAATTGCTACTTTTCTTCAATGGTAAAGTGATCCAAGTCCATCAGTTTATATAGGGACATTTTGACTTGGATCAGTTTACCTCTGAGACATACGTAAAATGGCTGCTGAAATGTTATAAACCACCCCTTCTGTAGATCAGTTTGTGCTTTAATTGCCAATCATTACCAAATTTTTACCGGAGTTTTTGACTTTTCAAAATGAACTTATACTTCTAAATTTCAAAAGTTTATTTATAAAATAAAATGAAATAAAAATTGCCAGAAATGGGTTTTACGACATTGATAACCTTTTACCTGCTAGTAAGAATGAATAATAATAAACACCAATGCAAAACTTCCCCATGTATTTTTAATTATGGACGTAACAATGTCGAATTAAAAACGGAATAAATATTTGTTTTAATTGATTTTAACTTTAAAGCCTTCTATAGGAAAATGAGAAAATGCGCACTTGGATCACTTTACCTCTAAGCCATTCATTTAATCATGAACATATATATTTTATCTGAACACTTCTTAAAAGCGAAAGTAGGCCTATCTAACCTAGGGACCCCAAATGTTATATTGGACATATTCAGAGGGATTGGTGCACAGAAATGTCAACCGTTTCTCACACACAGCACCCATATTTCCCCTAAAAAGGACACAAACTCAGGCAAAATAACCTTAATAAATAAAAATGTCTATTTCACCATACTTTGTCCCCTTTTTATGTCAGATGGTTGTAATGAGAGGGTTAACTTACCACATGATCGGGCACTGCAATTAATTATATTATCAGTCATATTTCACACCAGAACTGTATAAATTATATCAATGTGCAATACCTTTTACTGCCGAGTCCAAACATCGATTTTTAATAATACAAAATTTGCTATTTTTGGAGATAAATATCTTGGCCAAGACCTAATAAATGTTATATTGCGTAACATAACACAGTTGTGTCAAGTGAGGCAGAGAGGGTTGGTAGAAGGTGGCGAGCCTTCCCGAGACAGACTGCTGTTGTTCATAAACACCCACCAAGCTATCACGAGGCATTGACCCAATGTTGTTTTAATGTTGTGCCGACGTCGAAGCATTAGAACAACATTGGGTCGATGCCTCATGTTTGCTGGGTAGCGGTCACAGCTGATCAGCAAACTCGAGTCATTGACACAATGTTAGCCTGATGGTGGTCCACCGTTTACAACACTGGGCCGGCATTAGCCCAGCATTGGCATACCAGAATATAGGCCTTAACAAGATAAACGTTCACCCAATGCTAGCTTAATGCTGGACCATCGTCTACGACCATGGATCAGCTGTAAAACAGCATTAGCTAAAGGTCTCATTTTTGCAAGGAACACCGGCAACTCGATACCCTGACACAATGTTGGTTCAATGCTGGAAGAGTGTCATAGATGATGGCACAACATTTAGCCAACATTGGGTCAGTGCAAGCCAAAAGGAGGCAGTGACATCCGCGGAAAGGAAGTATATACTTGATTTACAAGTGAGCAAATACGGCCTTTTGGCAGCGCTATGGCAGGAAGAGACGGGACGCCAGTTAAAAAGCAGTAAATGCCTAGTATACGGGTGTTTTCAGTCAGGGTACACACTCATATATTAGCCAATATGGCTTATTTGTTTTTGCTATGATCATTTAAAGTGGCATTTCACCACAAAAAATCAATCAGACCCAAATGATGAGCCTACACTGCAAAAAAAATGAACAAAATCAGATAATTTGTACTCGTTTGATGTGCTTTTATACCTTTTTCGGTCAAAAATAGCCGTCTCACATAAATTAAAACAATATTCCTATAGTGTTTAAAAAAATTCTGTGTACTGGATATGTAATTTATCTGTGAATTATATATATGTGTTTACTGCAATGCTGCCAAAAAAATACAGCAGAAGAAAACAATTTTTTGTAAAAATGTCATTTTGCCATTTTTGTGATTTTTCCCGTCAAAAAAATGTCCTCTCCGAATAGCACATCTTTAACAATGTCTATTTTTTTAAATAAAAAAGATAGAGTTGATTATTTTATGTTTATCTAACTGTGAAAATGTAAAAGAAAGATACCATGGAAATTTTATTAAATTATGATCAACTTGAAAAGTTATTTTCACTTCCATATCCTCATGTTGGCTTTCCGTCAAAAAATGTCCTCTCAGAATAAAACAATTTTCAGTATGTCAATAATTTACAAGTAGCAATACATAAAAAAAATCGTATTGATATGCCTAAGGTGTGTCTCAGTGCACAAAACTAACATACTTTTCTATGTTTTTCTCGTCTGATTTACCTGCAAATTTCCATGTCAAAAAAAATGTCCTCTCCGGATAATTAGTCCTTGTGTACAAATGGTGCCTAATACACAGGCTAAACAGGTCTTTAACCCTGTTATTGGTTCTAATGTGCTCATACATCCAAGTATCAGTGAGTTTATCATCTTTGTTTATTAAACTATGGTTAAGTGAATATTCTTCATCGCTTTATGTCCATGAGAAATTCTGTCAAAAATTGTCCTCTCCGAATAAACTAATTATACATTATTTTTGTTCAGTAAAGCATGATTTGGTTTATCTATGCCAGAAGTAGTAGCATTGTGATATTAGTGCATATATTAGCTATAATTTATTCTTGGGCTATATATTTACTCATTTTTTAGGCATGTCAAAAAAATGTCCTCTCCGAATAAAAAGGAAAGATTGGATTTGGAGATTTTGTTCAGAATTTTAATATTATCTTAATTGTAGTAGTAATTTATGTACTGTTGGGAGTTAATCAAGTTATGTAAAACATTAAAAAAGGGCAAGGTTTTCTTTTATAACAATTCATAAAAAATATTATTTTACTACATGTATTCGAAATGCTCTGTTTCATTGTTGAATTTGAAAAAAAAAGACTAAAAAAAAACTTTTTTATACTATTTTAATGGATGAAAGTCCATGTAAGATTGCTTGAACTAGTCAAATAGCGAGGTAGAACCACACAAAATACATTTCATATACCCCATGTCAAAAAATGTCCTCTCTGAATAAAAAAAAAGAATATTTTACCACTTCTTCGACAAGTGATATTTTATTAACTATAATATTTACAAGCACAATGTTTTTAACACAGCATGTGAAATTTGCTCAGTGTTAATTTAATAATGCATTATTTGAAATAATTGATGTGTATTGATAAATAAATCATTGTGCTCTACCATGGATTTAAATTTACTGTACCGTTTTTATGCTAAAAAAATAATTTAAAAAAAAATGTATATGTTTTTTAAAAAAAGGTGCTTTAGTATAACTTATATGACAACTGTAATCAAAATAAAATAAATAACTTTTGTGAAACAACATTTTTGTTCAATGAGTGAAGCCAAAAATAACCTTTAAATTTCATCGCAATTGAATCAATCGAAGCCTATAGAAAAAAATCTATGATAGTTGTAGGCCTAAAAATTTACATACATAACTCTGAATATACATACTAACAGAAAAATAGAAAAAAAAAACAATCAAAGGATTTCAGATTTTTAGTAAAATGACACACTTTCATGTACCCTGACTGTGAAACTACCCATACCAAGAGCAGATATTGCCTTCTGACATTGCACAAACAGAACAGATAGTAGCGGAAGTTAACGACAGACGTTTGTCTGGAAAGTCAACCTAAAGGTTTGTCGAGTCAACAAACTAAAAATTGGTGACAGTACAGTAGTACTACTGTATTTCTCTATAATTAATGTATTTTGGTTGATAAATCTATGTGGGGCAGGTGGAGACGCAAGCTTTGCCCCTCAGGCAAATCTAGTTTGTCACTTGATATATTTATTGTGTTCACATATTAACATCTTAGTTTGTATGTACTCTTTAATTTAGGTCAAGATGGCACCAAGCAAAGCAACCCGGTCTGAAAAAAGAACCAAAATTCCTCTTGGTTCGAAAGTTAATATGAAGTCAAATGTTAAGACAAGGTGAGTTAATGTACCCGGTAAGTGTTAAAACTTGGTTATTCTAAGAATGTGTCTACAGGCATATCAAGCGACATTAACACTTACAGCGCGGAATTCTTTTTGTATACATGTAAACCATGGAGACCAAAGAGGTTTTTTCAATTTGAAATCATGATAAATGTTTTGGTTAGCTATGTCATGGGTCTACAGCCATTAGAAATATTTTATTTCTTCCAGCGCGGGGACTGTTTTTATACGTCAGAATATGGCGTATAAAGATGCAAAAACTCAAATATTGAAGTCAGAAATATTTTACAATCACAATTACCCATAATCTGTAAATTTGCAGGTGATTTTACTTTAAAAAAAGTAGATACAGATTTATATATCACAAATTATGTTTCAATAAAGGACAAGAAGACAGAAGGCACCTCCTTTACCACCGTTACCCTCTTCGCCTGACTGGACATCGGGGAGTATTGCACATTTTGATATCCCAAGAACACCAAGTCCATTTCGAAATAGAAGAATGACTAGAAGGTACTGCATTTCCTTTTCCCAATTAAATTTTGTTTCCAATAAAAAGGTAAGTCAGTAAAAAAAGATTGAAAACCTAACATAGTAAACACATGGAAATCTAATGTTCTGAATTGTAAAACTGCATTGTACTGGGCCCGGGTTCAAGAAGCGGTCTCTGTATCCATACTATAATGGTCCCAAACTGAGATCGAGATAGCGATTTGAGACCATTTGCCAGTTCACGATACTTTCTCATTAGAGAATGTACTCAAAGTGGGACCAAAACACTGCAGAAAACATGTCAAGGTGGTTTGGAGATGGATGAGACAGTCTCTCTCACTTAGTAGGGTCTGAACCGTCTTATCATTCCATAGACGTAGTCATCATGATAATGGATGTTCATGAAATGTAGACTGCCGTAGGCCTACATGATTTGGGCATGCCATGGACTAATCCCTACTACCTACTGCTACTTACCGTGGCGTCAGTCCTAGAAAAAAAACTATGAAAAAACTTTGCAGGTCACCATTAATGATAAGGCCTAAAAAAAAATATTGTTTGTTTCCGATTTCCGACCGACCCTATCAAAACATGTGCGACCCAAATTTATTTTATGGATTTCCAAAAAAAAAAAAAAAATTTTTTTTTTTTAGGAAATTAATTTTTTTTTTTTAGGAAAATAAATAAGTTCAGGGATGAGTCAAAGTAACTCTGAAAAACGTTACGAAAAGGATAGTGGGGTCAAAAAGTGTTAAAAAAACCAAAAAATCGTTACGTAATGTACAGCTAAGACATGCATGTAAGTGAATTTGGCACCAAATAAAATAAAATTAAATTTTTACCTACCGATTGGTTGAAGTGACAAAAAATAAAATATAAAATAAAATAAAATAAATTTCCTACCTACCCACTGGTTAAACTGACAACAAATCGGAAACAAACATATATTTTGTTTTGGCCTAAGGGACCATCTCAAGAGTGCATAATAATTTATAGACTACATCTCGACCTACCATATATTTATACACGCGAAAACTATTATAATAGTTGCAGATACCCATAAATAGTACTGTAGTGTACCATAGGCCTAAAATTAATGCACAGTCTCAGCAAGAGTGCACCAGAAATGTAACCTTGTCCTCAGCAGGTTTGAATGATATTATTTAGGCCAAGGTTTTTATGGCAGAGGATAAAATTTTGTAGAATTTTATCTTTGCAGCTGCATCATGCAGCATGTTTCGTAATTCATAGGGCTATTTGTAGAGGGGTGTGTGTCAATTCAAAGCTACTATTTGTACGTCTGATTAATCATTTGATTGTGAATGTTGCAAAATTTAAAAAAATTCTGTTCCAGGTCATCAATGTATGTGAAAGCTTCTCAAAATAAACTTTATCAGACTGCAACACTACTTTTGGATGAAGGGGTGCTTAATATAACAGCTAAAAACAAAAAACCATCAAGTCAAAAGAAAGGTGAGAAGTCAACTGTGAATGAAAGAAAGTCAACTCGACATGTTGGAACAATATCAAAGCTTGAACCACTGCATAAAAAAGAATCCATTTCACATGAGGGCAAACAGAAAAGTCAAAACAAAAATAGCAATATTAAGACATCACAAACTAACCAAAAAGATTTATACAATGTGACCCCCAGCACAAAAAAGAAGCCAAGTGAGGTTTTTGCAACAGAGGTGTCCATAGTGAAGAAACATGTGGCAAAACATAGAAAGACACCAAAGAAAGTAGCTAATTTTTCTGCAGAATTTAAAATACAACATTCTCCAATTGAAAGGGAAATGACACATCCACTATATGATTTTATAGAACCTGATATTCCTCTATCTTTTAAAAATCCAAACAATTCTGTAAACACATCATTACGTCGCTCAACCAGAAAATCAACGATTTCAAACAATCACTATGATGGAGATGGAAGTCTTTTTCAAGATGACAAAGTTAGCAGTTCAACTGGGGACAATATACACATAACTCCTATTACAGATAAACTGAGGACTCCCATTTCATCCGTTAAATCAGGAAAGAAGAGAACAGTGAATTTGGCTAGGGATGTTTCTAGTTTGGTTACAGATTCAGGTGATGTACATCCATTTAAAACTCCAGAGATTGGTACATTTGAACAAGTATCTCTCACCAACAGTAAGAAAAACAATGCCTCAACCAAAATATCTAGCAAAAAGGACCATTCAAAATCCAGCAAGGTAAATACGTTGTCGGATCTACCTCAGACATCTACTCCATCTACAACCCGTATACCAAGGAAACGTGTTATTGATCTCTGTCCGCCTGTATCAGAAATTCGGCGAAGCAAGCGAGGTAGAAGATTAAATAATGAAACAGTTGATGCATCACAAAGTAATTTATTGGTTAATGATATGGACACCGATTTTATGCTCAGCAATATAGCGAATGATGACATTTCACTTATGAGAGAAGATTCACATATCAGTAAGAAGCCACCCAGTTGGTGGACATTTTGCACTATTTTATAGCTTACCATTGTTTCACTAAGACTTTTTTATTTTTCTTGAAAGGCAGCAGTGTGTATATTCTCAATGTACCATGAAATCAATATTTATTTTGTTGACGATATTCCATCCGCTTGGAGATAAAGTGCTGTGACTGCAATTGAATTAGCATGGTATGCTGCAGGGAAACACTTTAGCTGCAAGGGGATATTTGTTGTACATATATGTTTATTTATCTTTTTTTTTGGCAATTCACCGTCACCTTGGTATTAAAGGGTTGTACCTGATACGACCCTTTAATACCAAGGTAACAACATATATATGCAGACCTATACCCTCTGCAACACAAGTACAAATTATCTCAATTAATTATCCAATACAGCATTTGTAAATAACAAGTGGTTGATGGTGGGATAAAAGTCACCATAAAAGATTAACACTGTATTTTATGTACTTAAATATTGTTACTTTCCACTTTTTGGATATTATTAATTGTGGTTACATTTTTTTAAATGTGCCAATTGTTACTTTTATATTTTAGGTTTACAATACTTATTTTAGATATTTTAATAGTAACTTGCTTTCATAAAAGATACATACATATTGATGAGTGGCATAACCCATTACATACAAAACACATACATTTTTGTAGAGTAGGTTTACTGTTTGAGATCTTAGGATCTTGATGTTTTCTTATCATATAGACTATTATTAAATCATTTTGATCTCAAAACGTGTCCTCTTTTTTCAGATTTTTTCTGACTCAATTGTTTTATGATCAAGCAAGAACATTTTTGGCATATATACGTGTAGCATAATTGTTTCTCTTAAAGGGACTGGCCCATGCTAAAATCATCAAAAAATCGGTGATTTTATTTCGGGTTCTTAATATGACCATATGATGTAAACATGTACATAGACTAGAACTGCAAATTTTTATAATTTTTCTGCTGCGCATTCACCAGTTAGGCTAGATATAGAGACGAAATTCTCGCCTTTCCTATTTTTGACATGGTTGTCAATAATTAGAAATCGGGAATTTCGTCTCTATATCTAGCCTAACTGGTGAATGCGCAGCACAAAAATTATAAAAATTTGCAGTTCTAGTCTATGTACATGTTTACATCATATGGTCATATTAAGAACCCGAAATAAAATCACCGATTTTTTGATGATTTTAGCATGGGCCAGTCCCTTTAAAGCAATAACATTCTCAATGGATTTTTATAATGTTTTTACAACTTTATATCTATATGCTAGCAAAGTACATACTATTAAACCTTCAAGGGCTAAGTTATAAATAAAATTTGAAATTGTTTTGTTATGGCAAATCAACAGCTTAGAGAGAGTAAAATTACTCTGATAATATGTACATTTTGGATTAAAACATATGCTACTTGATCTTTGACCGTACCTCTGTATCAGAAATTCGGCAAAGCAAGCGAGGTCGAAGATTAAAAATTAGCGAATGATGACATTTCACTCATGAAAGAAGATTCCCATACCAGTAAAAAGCTAATTTCAGCTTCCAAGTTTTTTTGTTTGAATGACATATTTTTTTTAAAAAAAGCCATAGACACTATTGGTCCTACATCTTATAATTTGATTGCTAAAGACAATGCTCATGCGGATAAAACATATTTTCAAATAGTTCATTAACCGTTACTCTTGTACCTATATAGATAATTACCTGTAATAAACTCGATAATTAACTCTTAAGGCATTCGGCAATAGCGAATCCAGGATATGCAAGAGGAGCCACATTTTGTCTGAAAAAAGTTTGCAAGGGAAATTGAATATTTTTACACAGCTGTAGGGGCCTAAGAGAACGTGGTGGAGATAATAAGAGGACAATTCGCTGGCTTAACAAATATGTGATTTACTAATGTCACATCAGTACAATTGTGACAGTACAATTTTATAGATAAGTTACTTACTATATAATAGATTTATTATATATAAACTGGTTATGTAAAAACAAAAGAATTACAAGTGAAATAGAAATGCAACAAATTGGAATTGGAAAAAGGAATCCGAACATAACCCCCAGGTTAAATAAGGTTAGGCCCGCTTTCCATGTGAGCAGAAACGCGCGCGTGTCCGCCTACTGAAAAGTCACTTTAATACAAACAATGTGTACCGTTTGCATGAACGCGTTTCAGCGCGCCTGCTAAACGCGCGCGGGAAAAAAAGTCGGTTCAGGATCGATTGAAACGCGCGCGTCTTGCCACTCGCGCGCGATCAAAGAGTCATCCAGCCGGTGTGACGTCAGGCAGTGGGGTATTTCCCGTGTATTGTGCTCAGTGAAACCACATTATGTGTAGAGAACAGATTGAAGTGCGACGCTAGAATGGAATGTCAGTTGGAAAGGATCTACACCGACCCTGTGCACGCTATGGGCGTGATTAGAGTAGTAGTATATACGTTTTAATAGCAAATACGCTCCTCTATTTCGTGAAAAAAAATTATGTGTATTATTTAAGCTGATTGACAGGTATAATGAGAGGGTGGGCTTTGAATCGTATATTCACGAGGCTTTGAGAATCGACGAGATTTGCTAGAATTTTCTCGCTTCCCAGAATGTATGATTCATTAGGTCACAATAGATGTATGCATTTTTGTGTGCTTGCGCAAGTATAGTTTAACACTGCTTCAATGCTGGATCAACATCGTGAGAGTGCCCATTGCAAATTACTGCCCCTATATACCGCGAGATGGTATACATTCTCGAAATAAAGTTGTTGTTTTTTGTATTTGTGAGATTGGCCCGGCATTGTACCGTAGGCCTAATCACTGGCATTGATTAGAGTGGGCTGTATAGGCCTATGTTGCATAACTCCCGTCACGATGTGAGATCTGTTAAGCTCCAGTAGGCCTAACGTTACTCTTAATATACACAGACGGCCGGCGAGACAGTTCATCCCAGCAAACACGACACGCTCAAACAATGATGTTTTAATGTTGGGCGACTGTCGCAGACGTTGTGCCAACATTAAAACAGCATTGTTTCAACGTGTCGTGTTTGCTGTCCAGAATGTGCCAGCGGTGATTTAAAGAGAGAAAATGTGTAGGCCCCTACATAGGAAATGTGTTACATAGGCCTACACGCAACAAATTGTTATTGTCCTCCTTGCTGTGATCTTGCACAAGCATAACATCGCACAGGTGAGTTGTAAAACAGGAACAATGATCAAAAGATCTACGTGTCATTCCTCAATCAGGTTATTGGTGCTAAATAGCCCCCTTCGTTTAAATGAGCATATACCGGGCGATGATTGCATAGTGGTCATGCACTTTAATTAACTAAAATAGTTTTATTTCTCTGCAGAAAAACTAATACGGCCTATTTCTATTCCGCGGTAGCATGATGATCACATAGGCCCTACCGCTTAAATACTGGGGTATAACAGGATCATCATGTATACGGCGGTGTAACAGGATCGTTATAGCGCGGTATGGCAGAATACAGAATCATTAATAACGCGGTATAACAAGATCATCATAGGCCTAACGCGGTATAACAAGATCGTCAAAAAATAAGCCTGCCGCGGTATAACAAGATCGTCATATAGCGTGGTATAACAATCAACTTAGGGCCTATACCGCATGTTGCCAGTTGCCATTTTAAAGCTTGCGGAAATGACGTCATGCCATGTGGAATTCCACCAGGACCACCAACACGCTCGCTGAAACGCGCTAGCATGGGAACACTCCCACTAGTTTAATGTCTGTGCGCGTTTCCTGGCGCGTGTACCCGCGCACGTTTCTGCTCACATGGAAAGCGGGACTTACTCTGTGAACATGAGGCATTGACCCAGTGCTGATTTAATGTCGAGCCCACCGTTTGCGACGCTGAACCAAAGTTAAATCAGCCTTGGATGAAGGCCTAATGTTTGTTGGGTACCATCGATCGTGATTGTGAGCCAGTTTCTGTATCGTACTTAAATATAAAGTGTTAATTTTGTACTTAAGTATGTTACAGAAACTGACCACTGCGGCCGATTTCTATAACATACTTAAGTAAAGAGTAAACTTTTTACTTAAGTATGTTACGTAAACCAGTCCATTTCATTTTGTACGTTACAGAAACCGGCCTCGTTTCTGTAACGTACTTAAAGGGACTGGCCCACGCTAGAATCATAAAAAAATCGGTGATTTTTTTTCGGGTTCTTAATATGACCATATGATGTAAACATGTACATAGACTAGAACTGCAAATTTTTATAATTTTTGTGCTGCGCATTCACCAGTTAGGCTAGATATAGAGACGAAACTCCTGATTTCTAATTATTGACAACCATGTCAAAAATAGGAAATGCGGGAATTTCGTCTCTATATCTAGCCTAACTGGTGAATGTGCAGCACAAAAATTATAAAAAATTGCAGTTCTAGTCTATGTAGGCCTACATGTTTACATCATATGGTCATATTAAGAACCCGAAATAAAATCACCGATTTTTTGATGATTTCAGCCTGGGCCAGTCCCTTTAAGTAAGTTGAATGATAATAATTTAAATGTCGTCGACTTTCATTTACTGTTAGCAGTGCACGCTGAGCTGCAATAGCAAGTTTAGGCCGACAAGCCCATCTTCACTAAAACTAAAAAGGGGAAATACTATCACGATGCATTGATAAGTCAGTTGTTGAGAAGTACGCTAATTGGAGCAAAATTTTTTCTCCAAAAAGATATAGTATACCGATACAAAATAAATTCAAATGTTCAACTACTGTCTTATGAAGTTGTGCAAGGAACACAATAAGTTTATATATTAAAATACATTTACAGATTTATGGTAGTTTAGCAAACACATGCAGTTTTGATGCCTACCTCAGAAATTGACACTGATGTAGGCCTAATGATTTATAGGCTAATTTCTTACTTTTATATAACATCATACAGCTCATATTGTGATATATTATGTTCCATAGGCCTACGTTTAGGCTATTCTATGTGACTGAGATAGTATGTGTCTGTTTAATAGTTTGTTAACTAGCTTGGTAGATTATAAACCTTTATACTGTTGTAAGATCATTGTGTTCTTTATAACCGTGTGGGAACGCTGCACGTTGGTGATACGTTGTAACACCCTGTGTTGTGCACCTGACGTTAAGCCACGTTAGTCGGGACAGTCAGTGCTGGTCGTTACAACGTCTGACGTGGGCAATTAACGTCACACGTTAGACTTAAAGTGGTGCAGCATTGAAACAATATCGGATCAATGCTTCGTGTTTTCTAGGGTATTAGCGAAGGGCTATACAATAAAAAAATATTCATGTTGTCATAAACGTGCAGCTATAGAATGCCCCCGAACCTCCTACTTTATTCTACACTCCTAACGTTACACTCCTATAATATTGAATCCGCCCCTATCCATTTATATAAAATTATTTTAAAGGTCTAGCCTATGTATAATATCTATAATAATTAGATACAATTCTTATTGTAATGTTACGCCTGCCTTTTAACAGGTATTGAATTTGATGAATTACATGGTGTGTGGGAAAAATAATTTTAAAATGCATTGTTTAATTCAAAGTAGGCCTGCGAAGCTTTAAAATTATTTTTAGTAGCTGGGATCCTTTATTTTCTGACCGAAAGTCAATACAGAAAGTCTCTTGTTCACTTGGTGGCGCCTAAGCTAAACAAAAGGAGAGCTCAAACTTACAGTATCGGCACCAGATGTCGCTAGCATGCCGAACAGAAAACAGCACCACGAACGAAATACGGCACCAAGCAAATAATTTTAAGCATAGACAAAGTGAAAACTAGCAGGGAACAAAAAAACTTTGCACCAACAAATGAAAACTGCACAAAGAAAACTTAAATTAGACAGGGACAAAAAATATACGCAACAACAAATGGAATATAGCACAACCAGAAAAAAGTATGCACCAACAAATGAAAATGTGCCCAACAAAATAAATCTAGCAGGAAAAGTCCACTTTGGCGTTCCATACATTGGCCCAGTAGATGTGGTGACCTTCTGGACTGTAGGCTACTTCAACTTGGTAGTTGTAACGTTAGTACCTATCCATGCATTGAACCATTATGCAGTCCAATTTTCGCACAATGCAGCTAATTGGTCTTTTACAATTAACATGCATTGATTTATGCCTAAATACCTTTAAATAACGCACATATCGCCCAGTGATGTGTGTCTGCTCGGGTTCAAGAAATGCGTTATTATTTAGATTTAATATATTTAGATAACAGTGACAACAGCTGCCGCAGACATCGCTACATCTGCGATTGCTGGTCGCGCGGCGAACTGGCCATGCCTGGAAAGGTCACATTGTGATTGTATAATTATTTGATCAATATTTTTATTTCTGCAGCGCGGCCGTCGCAATGCATCGTGTAGGCCTAGACTGGTCCGCTGTCCTACTCCATCTGGCGAGCCTACCCAAACGCTTCCAAAACTAAAAGTATGTTGTTTGGTACTTCCCAGAGACTGTCATCCACTAAAGATCAGGATAATTTCGAAATAAAGGTAGGCCTATGTGATGACGTGGTAGAACGGGTTCAAGTTTTTAAGTATTTAACGTTAGGTGTCTACATGGATATTAACTTTAACTGACACACTCAGGTAGAAAATAAAAATAAAAAAATATCTAGTAAGATCGGAATTCTGCGTCGAGTAAAACCTTTTCTCACTATTGATTTGTCAAAAACAATAGTTAATCCCATAGTTCTACCACACTTCACGTAGGCCTACTGTGACATCATCTGGGCTAGTTCTGATGAGACTAACA
This sequence comes from Flabesymbios commensalis, assembly GCA_964017125.1. NCBI lineage: Eukaryota > Metazoa > Annelida > Polychaeta > Terebellida > Flabelligeridae > Flabesymbios > Flabesymbios commensalis. Next base: position 54,770,460 of record OZ024912.1, read on the forward strand.
TGTCTCGTCTTCTAAAACTCCAAAATACTTGTGCTACAGACGATCGCATGTACAACCTATGCTAGATTCATTATCATGGATGCCTATAATTGATACAATTAAATATCACACACTAGTTGCTGTAGGCCTATACAAATGTACTCATGGCCTTGTGCCTAGCCATCTGCATAACACATCTATGCAGATAGAATACACAGCTACTCCAGCAGGCAGGCAAATCCAGCACATTTGTACACAAGACAACCTAAATTAACTAAATCCAAACGATCTTTTACATACCGGTACAGAGGAGTCACCTTGTGGAACGAACTGCCTGAACACATCAGAAACACTGAAAGCCTAAATTATTTTAGGACAAAACTTACAACCTTCTTTAGACATGACCATATTTATTTTTCTGTCTCGGACACAAAATTAAAGACTTGAGGCTTCTCCTGAACCCTCTGACCCCGATCGCCATCATGAAACCTATGTTCTTGTCATTTTGTGTTGTAGCCTGTGCGAGTGTTTATTCACTTAACTGTGTCTTTATATGTACCTGGGCCCCTTAGGAAACCAGCGTAACACCTGACTAATTGATTTCATATATGGGTCATATCATCTAAAAATGTACAATTGACAATTTGCCATACCTTTTTTTGATACTGCCTATATCATAAATATGTTTGTTATGCAAAACACTTTACTGTCATTTTTAAATTCAGTGGAGATGTCAGGCTCAGAAAATGTATATGGTTACATATGTTATCGACCTTTGAACATACGTTACCAAGCATTGAATGTACGTCTTTGGCCTAAAATTGAAGGATTTTGTCATTTACATGCAAAACTAATGGTTATATTCTTACACAATTTACTGTTAGCTGTCACACAACAGTGTTCTGCGAAAGTTATCTATATGGGGCAATGTTTTTTCAAGTATTAATGTACGAACAATTCACAGTTTTTTCTTACTCGCTCTATACTCATTCGCCTGTGATGTGCCTAATAAATATTCAATAATGCATACTTGCATAAAAAAATTGATCGTAATTTTCAATGGGTATACAGATAGATAGACATTCGATATGTGATATTATTAGCAGAGAAAAAAAATGCGACGGCATAGTTGAAGAAGAAACTGCCAGGGTTTTCCATTTTTATACACACATTTATTAGGCAGATCACGTTTTTTATATAATCATTTAGCAGAATAAATAAATTAAATCGTGTTAAATGAAGTGGCCTGGATGAATTGAACACGGAATAGTATCATAACTTACGTAAAATAACCCCCATAAAAAGCATTTCTTTTATTATATCTTGTGAAGTTGGAAATCTTGATGTGCCTAATAAAATACGTCTGAAATACATTTTAAAATTTTCTAACTGTATAAAGAAGAGACTGAGCCAACCGTTCTTACGACATTGTCTGCAACTTATTCCCAGATGTTTTTAAGATAAGTTTTGTGTCCCTTTTACCGTCAGATAATCTTTTTGAGAAGTATACCAAACCAAGTAAGCAAAAAAAAGTCATAAATTAGAATGTTCGACCTGAAGTGATTAATTATTAGCGATGAATATGTGCAAACAGATCTACTGTTATTGTCAGCAGGACCTCCTCCGACGCCATGGGCGAATAGATCAATAATGTGACATGTTAAGAACATGTTTCAGTATGTCTGCAAAATAACCACACAAAAGAGGTTTCAAAGAATTGTTCCTCTATGTTTAGCTGTGATTTCAAAACTATTTGTTGTTTTATTGTACCACACTGAAACACACTTTCTTCGTTCGTTATTACCGATACGCCTATTTTTACACTAGTTTTCTCAGTCTGTTGCTTTAATCATTCTTCTTCACTGTATAATTTAATTATATTGATATATCTGCAGGCTCTTCAAGTTTTTATCCTGACTATCTCTGTGCTAAACATAAAATTTGATTAAATAGTCAAAGTTGAAATCTACTGAGTAGTTTACTTTCTAAAAAATAGTTTTCAGTAAAAAAAATGCTTGTTTGGAGATAATTTAAAACACTGGTGTTTATCTATTTCATTAAAGATCATCCACGTTTTTTGCATACTAGCCTGAACTATTTATTAAAACTTTCTCTATGTACTTATTTCTTGTTCTTTTTATTCTACCAGACCACCAATAAACATAAATAGTATTAATTAGGCACATCATGCTGAAAATGTTGCTTATTTTCAAATGTTATTAAAAATGACATTTCTTAAGATAGGTTGGTATAATTTACTGTTTAAGATAGTACAAAGTCCCCTCTAATGAATGATTAACAACATTTGGCATTTTAGACAACTTTAAAATTTGCCCTGTATTTTAGGCAAATGTACATTTTTCGATGAAATGACCCATATGTATATGTAATGATTTTATTATGCTGAAAGGGTTACCCTTAATATATATTCTCAATGGAAATGCAGCCTAGCTTCAGCCTAAAGGCTGCAGGGCTCTCACTTAATTAGGCCTAAGGAATAATGTCCAGATCAGTTTGCTGCTAAAAAAATACTGTTTCTTTGCGGTTTCTCACTTCTTATGGTCAAATTTAATTTTACCTGTAAAACAAGCGGTCAGCGCGGCTTCCACGAGGTTACCTTTAGGTTACCATGCATGGGGTTTCCATGAGGTTGTTTAGCGGTCAAGTTACGGGTGTTACAGTTATAATGCGGCTGCTACGGTCTTATGCGATGTCTTGCTCGTTTATTAGTCTCTATATGACCACTTTTTTTTTCTCTGTTTTGGATTAGACAAAATTATAGGGGAGGGCGGAAAAGAAACATTTTTGTATTTGGTCTTAATGGTCAGAATCTGACGTCTATCTCCAGGCTAAAGTGTATGTCGGGCCCTGTCCTGAAAGGGTTTAGTAAACAGTATGTTTATCATCAGAAATGCATAATGGGCTACATAATTATTCCTGCTGCTATCGTGTATAACATTTAGGGCCTACATATAGCCTACTTTTAAATTTACATGTGCCAAAAATATAATCCCCTCCTCGTCCTGTGTAATGTCTTTGGTTTCTCCACTAAAATCCTGTCTCTTTGCTCTTTCTTACAATCTTTAGAGCGAGGGATAAAGTCGGCCATTTTGATCAGGATTGATTTTTCCAGGGCATATCCCCTCCAGAAACCTCACATTTTGTTTCATAGTAATGGTCTAGCTATCTAGCATGGTTTAGCAAATATAAGGTATGTTAAAGTGAATAATGGCCGAAAGTCGGCCCTTTTGAATTTTATCAGGTTGACATTTTGCAGGGTGCATCCTCTCCTGAAACTTCACATCTTGTTTTATAGTAATGTTCCAGCTATCTCGCACGGCTTACAAAAAAAGCAGGCGTTTTAAAGAAAAAAATGCCTGATAGTCAGCCATAAGGAATTTGAGCAATTCGAATGTTTGCAGGGTGAATCCTCCCCTGTAATTTCTCATTTTGTTCCATAGTAATGGTATGGTCATCTAGCAAGGTTTAGAAAATATCGGGCAGATGAAAGTAAAAAATGGCAGATATGTAGGATCCTGACTTCGTTCAGTTAAGGTGGCAGTTATCCCCGGCTTCTCGGACGCGGGAGGCTGGGGACGACCGCCTCGTTTCCGTACCTTGGTGACGGGTGCACACAATTGCAACCCGTGCGGCTTTGGTATTTTTCCCGCACTTCAGGCGTTACACTCGGCGACTACGGACGTGCCGTAGTTCGCTCTCGCTAAGTCAGATAGGACGTGCCGTGCCCGGAGGTTGTGCTTTGTTGTTGCCAAATGTCAAACGAATAAACATGACAAGTGGAGGAAGAGTTTTATGATTTGTTTGGAACCGTCGACTCGACGGGGAAGGAAGTTTGAGTTTAAATGGTGAGATCGGGCAGATTCCCTCGTCGGCCATTGTGACCCCACACTAGAGGCTCCGACGGTCACTTACAGGTACTCTCGGCGCGAGGGGCACCCCATCCCACTATAGATAGACGACCATATGAAAGTAAATAATGGATTTGATCAAGTCGAATTTTGTTCGGGTTTCACCCTCCCCTCGACGGTTTTCATGATATTACTCAAAATATTTGAATTGGATAGGCCTGCTAATGTTATAAAATAGGCCGAAGTGCCGGGTCAACATCAAGGTCAAGGTGCAAAAACCTGAAAAAAAGCACAACTATAGGGGACTTAGAGATCATATAGGCCTATGTGCATGCAGCAATAAGACTGTAAATGAAATAAATTGAGCTTTAGGCCACCTTTGTGCACATAAAGGTTAAACTGGGCCAGGAGAACCTCCTGAGGATGGTGAGATGAATGAGATGACACTGTCCTCCAGACACAAGATTCGAAATTCGAGCCCTGGCGGTCTGAGGCCGAGCACGCTACCTCTCGGTCACGGAGGCTCCCCACAATACTGACTTTTACACGTGGATGGGGAAGAAACATTTTTGTTTCTTTCAAACAGCCGAGACCGGGAACCGAACACCGAACTCCAGCGTGAAAGGCAGCGGTGCTAACCACTACCCTAGGGCCCCCGCCCAGCAATATGACTGTAATTCAACCAGTAATTTTCGAGATCGGCTCAGAAAACGAAGTGTATGTCAAAAAATCAAAATAATTATAGTACTGAACCAAAAGTAGGTGAAAGTTCACATACCTCATAAGCAAGAACTAGACCACCTAGTTGAGGTGTTGTATGTAAAATTTGAAGACAATCAGACAAGCAGATCCTGAGGTATATGCTCCGGAAACGAAATGTTAACGGACGGCCCAATACAGCGTAACATCATTCATTCTCTTCTGTGACCTTGTGTATTGAATTCAGATAAGATAATATTTTACCCTGTCCATTACCCACCTGGAAGTGACCAATACACCAAATATTGTTATCCCATGTTATTTTCTTCAAAAGTTATAGGCGACAGCAGATGTACGGGGCAAACAGAGGCCGATTCCATAGGTCCCTCCGTTGCACCTTCAGTGATGGCGGGAGCTAAAAGAGACGGGATCACCCTGAGTGACGTGACACAACGAGCACATGCATAAACTAAAGATCGGGGGGGGGGGGGTATTTTTTCCTAAAAGGAGCAAAATTTAGGTAGCTGGGAAACTACAATTAATTAATTCGGACAATCACTGAAAAAAATTATCTGAGGGGCACGATAGTGCCTGCTCTAACCCCCCCCCCCCCCGGATCGAGTCCGATCCGGCCTTGTATTTTATGAAACACGCATAGCCATTTTTAAATCGCACTTATATGTGTATTAATCTATAAGGGATAGACCCTACTGTCATTAGATGATTGCACGTAAGTCTAGCCTACACTCAGCGCGACATACCTGATACACGGACGGTGATTTCCTTGGATTTATAGGTACCGCGTCGTGACAGAAAAGGCTTTGGTAAATTATAACCAGGGTATTGTCAACCTCACCCAAATAGTGACTTTATTCATCATAATTTCATTAACAACAACAGATATTCATTATATTTTCACATAATTTGATGAAATAATCACATTTTTATAACAGCATTTATCATATTGCAATATTCTATCATGAGCTTTAATTTGCCCAACAATAAGATACATGTTGAAAACACAAATGAAATATATCTGCTCCTAACATTCATAAATTATTTGAGTAAAGGAAAGTACAACGTATTTAAACATGAGAAATGCTAAGCACCAAATACCGTGCAACGTATTATATCGCATAGACTAGTTTATGATGAAAATAGTGATTTATATATTCAACTCAATCCTTGTATAAAGGCACTTGATGTGAACTACACAATGTAAAAAACATCATAAATTACAAGGACGGGTGAAAGTAATTATTATGTAATTTGCAAAAGAAAGGGAGTAGACAATGACGCATCAAGAAACGTTACGAAGGGGGGGGGGGGGCAATTACAAAATTGTCTTCCCTTTATAAATACAGCTTTATGTAAACAAATCGACTGAAGGTCATACAAAAAAGCAAAAAAAAATGGAAGTGACCGTTTTTTTAATAAATAATGAAAAGTATTTTGTGCTTGATGCTGTATATAGTGTCTTTATTTTTGGGTCTTAAAAAAGAAACAACATGAAATGTGCCTCGAGTTTGTTGCGACATACTGAAGGCCCCTACTCCAATTTATCAGGGCCGTGACGATGTCAAAATGTATGGTGATAGTTAAATCCATCTTGATAAATACTGCTTAGCAACAATAACTTATTTATGCCTGGAATTCATTAAATAATAATAATAAATACTCGCAACGCATCCACCCTATCTGCATTTAAACATTATACGGTAATTCACAAGTAGGCTAAATACCTGATCTACTGTGGGCATGCATGATATTATGTAAAATAATCTGTTTGCATATCTATTATATGTGTACTAATTGTGTGTTTGATGTATATAAGTGAGATATTAAATTTATGTTACATGTAGGCACTATGTAACATATATATTTTTGAATGCATCTATGGAATATTCATAGTGTGTACACATGTATATATATATATGTGCAGCGGTTTAAGTACATGTATATTCATGTAGGCCTACAGCAGTGCAGCAGCACCAGTACTCGTACATCGTTTATGTATCAGTGTGTGTGATATATAAATATCTAGATCTGTAAATACATAGGCCTACTTGTTTATTTATATCAAAAGATTTTTACATTCATAAAAATAATTATTGATTCACTGTCCGTAGACATATGTCACAAATACGGATGTTCATTTCATTTCCCATAACTACATGTATTCTTATTTATCCTATCTGCATATTTGTTGTACTTAGATTGTTCGCCTTGATGGCCTCAAGGCCAATGAGTTTATGGCTCATTGGGTCCACCCTGATTAAATAATGTATTATTATTAAAAATACTGTAGTGAATTTTCTGATTGGTTTAAAACTATACTTTTAAGAATCAGCATACCTTAAAAACCCTTAGGACTAATTTTGGTGCTTCTTTCCGGAAGTGCACAACATGTGCTACATATCTACTCCACTAATGGTCTCAGAAGAGTGCACTAGGAAATGAGGAACGTGGTATTGCTAACCAGTATCGGAAGAGCTAGAGATACAGAACTAAGAAAATTAGAATCAATATACATAAATCATAGACGCAACAGGTGGAATTATCCACAACATGTAATCATACTACCGCCACATCACAAAAAATTGACTACACGGGCCATCATGTATGTTTTCATCAAGTTCTGCAATAATAAATAGTCAGTGGTATAACGTGTCAGCTCTTAAATTTTTAATAATTATATCACAAGCTTAAGAGTGGCCTAAGTCATTTTTCGAAATTTCATTCTTGATACATTTACAATATGATTTTTTTCTTTAAATCCACAGTACCTTAATTTGTAATTCCCCGGTGCTCGGACCACTAGACCTACACTCTGAATTGGTAAGGGTGGAGAACTTAAATATACAGGTGTTCATCTTAGAAAAACATCAATGGTAAAATATGGCTGGTCTATTTTTCAAACTTCATTGTATTTTTAATCTATTCGAGACTACCAATAATTGTAACACCAATGTCAGCCTTAAATAAATGAAAATATAATGTGATAGTGCATCACTCGGAGCAGTTAAGAGTGCGCACATGGTGATGAGCATGTTAACCCTTAAAGCGCCAAATTAGAGAATTCTAAAAGTCACGCACTTGAAGGTGTGTGTCGCTGCCGTAAACCACAGCTTCAAGTGGGAAATATTACTCATATTTGTTTAATTTGAGACCAAACAATTGCAAATCTTGATGTTCAAACACTCATTTCATTCTCCCGGGTAAATAACTGAGATTAAATTGACCAATAAAACAAATATAGTTATAATTAGCGGTGAGATCTCTGGACTTTCCATTAATTTGAATTCCCAGCTTCAGATGAATTAAAATGCATATCTTTAGAAAAAAAAGACTGCTCTGTCTATTAATTTACACTCATCACTGCCCTTAAAATCATACATGTAAAATAAATCTTACTAAATTATATGTAGGCCTACACACACACATAATTACACTTATCACTAATAGCCCCAATGCGAAAAACATGTTGGTAAAATGTAAGGCACATCGTCATATCAATATCAAGACACAGTGACAATAGTATCAACATATATCATAATGAAAAGTAGCATGACTATTTTGTATAAATGGAATGAACTTCGCTATGTTTTGTTTTGTTAATAATATATCCATGACTAGACATTTTTCTTCTCAAATTAGCAGAAAATCTGAAAAAAGTGAAGCTTAGCAATAGCATGTCATGTGGAGAAACAGAGGCAAGCCAACATCATAAGTGGAAGACAAACGACAACATCATAGAAGACATCATGGAAGATATGTTTTATAGTTAGGGAGAAAGCTGTCCACTGGTTTCAAATTCAGTTTTACTCACCTTTCACCTTTAATGTTTTACAATCATATACAAGTTAATAGTCATAATAATCCGGTCAACAGGGCTCACACAAATTCACTATAGTATCTATATGATCTCCTTAGACCAGAAAGAAAAGTTTACCAAAATCTATGGTTGGTCACAGCAAGGTCAAATCCAAGATGGTCACCATTAACTCAAGATATGTCAGGATAAAAAATAATTGTGTTACGCTTAGCACTAGGATCAAGTGTAATACCTCTTTCCCATGTCTTTTTGTAAGGAGAATTCAGCTTACATGTTATTTTTGTGATCAAGGTCAAATGTCAAGGTCACAGCAAGGTTAAATCAAATGACTGACATTAGCCTATGTTAAATGATAAAAGTGATTTTTTTCACTTTCTCAGCTCTAGAATTAGGTGTAATACGGTGCATCGTTTCCATTTTGTCTATATTCTGGTATATTCTTCAACAAATGACGCTGACAGTGGCCAATTTAGATTTGAACTCTTTGTGACCTTAGCCCACCATAGAAATTGGGTACAAAAAATTGTATAATCACAAGATCATTATGCACCCAAATTCAACAAAAAAGCTTTTGTCCATAACTTTTCCTATTGACCAGACTATAATTCCTCATACCGCAACATCTTAGATTTGAAGCATTGTATTATGACCCCTATATCTCAAGGTCTGATGTTATCGGTAATAAAAAAAATCGGACTTATTTGCCAAAATGGACAGTATGCCAATGAATTCAAATGACGATAAATTGTAGGCATATATACATCACATCCACTTCAAGGCAAAGCATTGTATGCTGCTGGGCATTAAGAAGCAACATATTATTGAACTTTTTGCTCTGTCCTGCTTAATTGTTTGCTTCTATTTTTCATTCATTCAATTTCAAGCTTCAAATACTAAAAAATAGTTCTATTTGAAAAAAATAGAAACTCCTACTTGATTGACTCAGCATCTTTTACAAACTATTTGATCAATTTCAGTGGTATTTTATCTGGCTCGAAATTTATTGTTATTGTCCTAGCGGCACAAAGGTTGAAAAAAAGGACATTTATAAATGGTACATCGCTTGGTGAAACAATGGTCCTGAGTCAGCAGTCTGTGGTGATTAACCATTAAAGCGCTGATACACTTTTATACAAATTAAGGAAACCAAAGGGCTTTCTTCAATTTGAAATTATTATATATGTCTCAGTTAGATCTTTCCGATTAATTTGAATATGTATGTTATGGGTCTACGTCCATCACAAATATTTTTGCTCTTACAGTGCGGGGATTGACTTTAGAATCTAGAGTTGATCCCTGCGCTGGAAAGGTTAAAGCGATGTGTGGGCCGCTTTACTAAGTAATAGTTGAGGTGCGAAAAAGAGCACCAATGAATCAGATGTGTGTTTTGTCTGCGGTATCTAACAGTCTCCTCTCTAGCTCTCTGGTTTTGCTGGCCAGCATGCGGGCTGCTAGTCTCTGGTGTGCCAAAGCTTCACTCTTATCACTCACCTGCAACAAGAAAATGACATACCCATACATTAACCCTTTAAGCCCCCTGAACGCCTCAATGCACCGCATGACATATCGTTTTGTGATATATATTAAGTCAATCAAATCATTGTTAGTGGGAATAAAATGAGTGTTTAAATACATGTGTATCAAGATTCACAAATATTTGTCCTCAAATTAAAGAAATACAAGTAATTTTCGCTCACTTTAAGTTGTGGGTCGTAGTGGCGAGACACAAATTACGGTGTGAAAATTACCAAGATAACTTACTAAGCCGTGAAAACTAACTTAGCGGGAAAAATAAAAAATTATTGAAAAATGGTATCCATCATATTAATCCTTACAGCACGGGGATCGACTTTGATCGTCAAACTCTGCTGTCTGTAGACGTCAGATTCTGACAACTAAAGTCTATATCCGCACTGTAAGAGTAAAAATACTTCTAATGGTCGTAGACCCATAACATAGGTATTTAAATGAATCAAAAAAGAGCTAGCTAGGACATTTATGATGATTTTAAATTGAAAAAAGCCCTTTAGTCTCCATGGTTCAAACAAAAATAATTCAGCGCTTCAAGGGTTAAGGACGTTCTCAGCTGTCATTTGAGATATTACATTTCGAAGGTTCTATTTACTTTGAGGTGGGAATAGTGATAACAATTCACATTTCCAGGTGAATAAAAGTGAGACTAAATAGCAGGCTGCTATGAGGGCTCATCACCCAAATGACAACTTTTTTGAAAATAATGTTCAGATAATGGTATCCTTAAAATACAGTATCACCCCCATAAACTATTCTAAAGATGATCTTTAATGTAGGCCCTATATTGTTTGACATTGGGGCTGCAATATCCAGAGTTGTCCCATAAAAAGAATTGCAAAGGAGGATTAAGGTAGTTACTTCTACACCATGCTGCAGGATTCCAGTCCCCCCCCCCTCTCACAGAGTGACAAAATAAATACCTAGGAAATCTAATTTGACATCTTAAATAAGTTTGCATTCGTTTCAACATCTCTGGGCTTCACAACGATTTGCCATAGAACCATGTGGTGTTAAGACTAAATTTTAAAGCAAGTTATAGAGATCAAATTTTAAGTCGCCTGAAGTTGTTTCTCCCTTCCCCAACCCACAACTTCAGGCCAGTAAAAATTACTTTTGTTTGTACAATTTGAATCAAAACATATGCCAATCTAACATTGATAATTTCACCCTGAAATGTTCTTGCTGAAATCACAAATAGTTCTAAAGGCTAAAAATGGCTATAGATGGGATTAGCAGTGCTTCGAGGGTTAATTTCCACAAAATATATAATAGTTCTATCTTGCCATATCAACAAGCATGTGGATCAGCTCTTCATCTGTTTTCTCCTCTAATTGTGTGTCCATAAAAGTCTCGTTAACGGTGACATCAGGGCAGTCTTCGTTTAAATGATGCTGGAGTTTCATCCTTGCCATAGTTTCTTCTTCTGCAAAACATCAGTAATTGGTGATATGAATGTAAAATTATATTCTCTCAGAAAAACTCAGTCAAAACTTGTTTAAAAGATTCAATCTATCAATCAAGTACCACTTTTAAAGCGCCTAATCTATTGCACCCGACTTATCAGATAAAGTGTATCATTGTTAACAAGAAGGTGGCCATCGAGTGAAAGAAATGCTTGAGAAAAATATTCTTTTTGAGTAGCCTACTAAACCTGTACTTAACTCAAAACAGTTTATTTGACCTTATATAAAATACATGTATTGGAAAGTACATGACAGTTGTGCATTATAAAACATGTAACGGTAAGGACATATAATTTACAAAAAATATATTCCCAATGATAAATGTTCCTGTACAATGAAGAAAACATATAGATAAATCTCATGAAGGACACAACTTTGGAACAAATTTTGGAAGTGACCGAAGGAGTCATGGTTCTTCAGTATCTAGGACTTGCTAAAGTTGGGCAGGACAACTTATTTTAATTTTAAGTTTAAAAATGTAAATTTAGTTATTTTCAATTAGAAAGTGTGGCTACAGGTCACACATAATTATTCTATTATAAATTGGAACATCAAAAACCTACAAAATAATTTTTGTAAACTTGAATACACATCATCAGACGTGTTTAAATACAAATATTTAATCATCTAAGTACTATTTTGCTATTAACAATACACATTATTTTTTATCATTCTCTAGGATCTGAAAGGGTGTATCTGTCAATTAGCAAAATTGCGATGTACCCTTTCACATCTGGATGATATGCTACGTAAAATACCCCTCTGTCACAAGTTACTGTTATATATTATACTATTGCAAAAAGAAATGTTATCACTGCTATTTTTAAACTGTTCTGTAGAAATGTATCCCGAAGTTATTATATTTCATCAGTGTTCTTTCCCAGGTGGCTCTCACATCTAGCGACCTATGGTCTTAGTGAGAGTCTCCTGGGAAAGAAATGTTCAGCTTATATTTTGTAAGTCTTTGTTATTTTCATGCCAAATAAACTATTTGTCTGTCTGTCTGTGTTTAATCAGGAAGGCCATGTGTACTCGCCTCAAAATTGTGCACTGCCATGTATGAATATATCTCACTATGTCAGCGTTGTGTTAACAGGGTGTATGTGTGCAGTAAACAATCTAATAAATACTTGCGCCATTATCAGTGAAAAAGATAGACAGAAAGAAACATGAATAATCAAAATTATTAAATTAAGACACATGATTTCATTTGCAATATGCAAATATTTGCTATTATTCTGGTTGAAATTTTACTCCAAGACACTCCATCAAACTGCAATATACCTTCATTGAGTTGTTTAATAAGCCATCTCACTGCAGCTCTAGCTTTGCTTGTTTTACTGTTTGATGCCAAGGTGGAAGACAAATCAGCTAACTTTCTTATTAGAGTGCGATTTCTGGCAAGTTCTTCCTCAAATGCAATGCGATATGCATCACCTGTTACAGAGGCTTCATGGTATTTCTTCTGGCACTGCTCAAGCTGTAAACAAATTTTTTGAAAATAAATTTTCTCACTGATTTCACTGCTAAATTATACCAAATACAACAGGTAATATCATTACCAAGTCAGCTAAAAACATTGTTAAAAAATAACTTTTACACAGAAAATTACCCTTACACAGAAAATGTTGGTACATAAGTACTGGTAATTATGTAGAGAAATTAAATGTACATGTTCACACTTAATATGTGAGTGTAGGATTGTGATGTATAAGAAAAATATACCTCTTCCTTAGCTTTAACAATATCCCGTTTTAAATGGGCAGCTGCACAGGCACAAGAACAAGGTTCAGGATTGCGTCCACGACAATTACATGCACCAAGAACTGCCATCTGAAAATATAAATTTTTAATAATATATAATAGAGCAAAGTGCCCTAAGTTCAACCATGACCAAAGTTTGACCAAATATGATTTAGTGAGAAACTAGCAGTTGCCCCTCAAGGCAAAACATCTTGTTTTCCATTCTGTTGATGTTGATTTTGTTGATATCCTGTCTTTATATTTTGAAAGAGATATAGAGTATCGTCTAATACTAAACCGCTATAGGAAGAAAATAGGGGGATTTAAAATTGCATATAATGTAAATATGAATTTACAATTACAATTACATGTTAGGCTCCTGCTCTGAAATAATTGCTGTAATAAATGAAGTATTACTTTAGATTGCTAAACTACATCAATATATCACATTATTTGTGAAAATGTCCATGGAAATAAATTTGGCCTCTTATGCAGACAAAAAAAAAATCTGTTTTAAAACCACCTACAGACTTCTGTCAATCAAACAGGGAGTTGAAAAAATGGTTATTATTTATATTCACAAAAAAAAAAAATCTGACGAGAAACAGTGATTTTTATGGGGGTGGGGAAGTATTTCTTTCTGGGGATAACACCCCCCCCTCTTTGAAACCTGATATTCTTTATTATAAATTAATTCAAATAGGTATTTTAACTGTTCCAGAAATTAAATCTTGCCAACATAAACAATAAAAGTGGTCTAACTTATGCATTGGTAGGTCAACCTTAGGAAAAATACAAGAATTTGAAAAAATGTATTGTCCCTTAATGCTTTGCATGATGGGAAGAATATAACTGCATTATATAACAGCCATATGACCATACTCAAGGGTCAGTAGAGAAACTAACAAGAACTTAGCTTTGTTAAATTAGACTAAAATCAAAGCATGTTACACATTGAATAAATAATGTGTAATGTTTAGCCCATCAGCTACAAACGTTTCTGCCAATTTATTTAGTACTAATAGTTGTTGCCCATGCCAATATTAAAGGAGTAGGAATATCTAATTTTAATTGATCAATTTTAGAAATGATCAAATAAAACAAGAGCACACTCGATAATAGCCCGCCGCCGAATTATGATAAAGAAAGTAAAGACGAATGTCATCACGTCAATAACAACCCGAGATATAAATAGTATGTTAAACCAGCCGCTTTTCAAGTTATAGCGCCCACAAGGTCAAATTATGGACGTAAAATAAATGTGAAAAATCGAAATAAGTCGACCATTTTGATTTTTTTACCGGCCATTATTGAGCTTGTCCAAGAACTGCTTATTAGTAACATGCATAAAAAACTTGAAGAGGATACTTGTGAAAATGTTGAAGTTATCGTGCCTACAAGGTCAAATTATTGACGTAAAATGAGAAAAATCACAATAAATCGGCCATTTTTTTTTTTTTTTCAGCCATTATTGAACTTGTCCAAGAACTACTTATAAGTAACATACATAACAAATTTGAAGAGAATATGTGAAAAACTTTTCAAGTTATCGCGCCCACAGGGTCAAATTATTGACGTAAAATGAGAAAAATCGCAATAAATCGGCCATTTTTTTTTTTTTTCGGCCATTATTAAACTTGTCCAAGAACTACTTATTAGTAACATGCATAACCAATTTGAAGAGGATATGTGAAAAACTTTTCAACTTATCGCGCCCACAAGGTCAAATTATTGACGTAAAATGTGAAAAATCGCAATAAATCGGCCATTTTTTTTTTTTTTTCGGCCATTATTGAACTTGTCCGAGAACTGGTCATTAGTAACATGCATAACAAATTTGAAAAGGATATGTGAAAAATTTTTCAAGTTATCGCGCCCACAAGGTCAAATTATTGACGTAAAATGTGAAAAATCGCAATAAATCGGTAATTTTTTTTTTTTTTTCGGCCATTATTGAACTTGTCCGAGAACTGGTCATTAGTAACATGCATAACAAATTTGAAAAGGATACTTGAAAAACTTTTCAAGTTATCGCGCCCACAAGGTCAAATTATTGACGTAAAAGGTGAAAAATCGCAATAAGTCGGCCATTTTGAATTTTTTTTCAGCCATTATTGAACTTGTCCGAGAAGTGGTCATTAGTAACATGCAAAACAAATTTGGGAAGGAAACATGAAAAACTTTTCAAGTTATCGCGCCCACAAGTAAATGTTAACGCCGACGCCGACGCCGACGAACTTCAATTGCAATAGCCCACCTTTTTTAATTAAAATTAAAAGGCGGGCTAAAAACGAGGAAAAACTCATGGAAATTTACGTGCAGCTGATTAATTATTCACATATATAATATCCTGAAATAATAGCAGGCACTCAGAGGAGGACATGGTGTTTTACTGCTGAATTATGTCTTGATGTTATTGCTATATTATAATATTATTTGATATTCTGGGTGATACAAAATAAACAAGACTATATAAGTCCAGGAGCTCCTGCTCCGAATTAGAGTTTGATTTAAGCAATTTTGTGTAGGGTTATTAATGTAGTCCTAGGCTAGGTCAAAAATCAAGACGCAAGACAACTAGGTCTAAGAAGCCCAGTCTAAGAGTAAGATAAGAGGTAGACAGTCTGTCAGAGATTGCAAACCTCCATTGAAATTAATGATCATAATCAGTATCCCAGTAATGGTCTACCTATCTGGCACGGTTTAACCGATATCAGGCCAATCGAGGTAACTAATAGCTGATTTACGGTCATTTTGAATTCGATATAAACTAGTTAAAAACTTAGGGTGCATCCTCCCCCGAAACTTTAAATTTTGTTTTATGGTAATGGACTAACATCTAACACAGTTTGCAAAATATTGGGCATGTGAAAGTAAATAATGGCCGATAGGGGGCCATTTTGAATTTGATCGAGTCAGAATTTTTCAAGATGCATCCTCAGCTGAGATCTCACATTTCATTCTATAGTAATCGTCTAGCTATCTAGCACGGTTTACCAAATATCTGCCATGTGAAAGTGAATAATGGCCTAAAGGCGGCCATTTTGAATTTGATCAAGTCGAAATTTTTCAAGATGCATCTTCAGCTGAAATCTCACATTGCATTCTGTAGTAATGGTCTAGCCATCTAGCATGGTTTACCAAATATCACCCATGTCAAAGTGAATAATGGATGATAGGAGGCCATTTTGAATTTGATCAAGTCAAAATATTTCAAGATGCATCCTCTCCTGAAATCTCACATTTTGTTTTATAGTAATGGTCTAGTCATCTAGTACGGTTACCAAATAACGGCTATGTGAAAGTGAATAATGGCCGATAGGCGGCCATTTTGAATTTGATAGTCAATTTTTTTCAAGATGCATCCTCTCTTGTAATCTCACATTTTGTTTTATAGTAATGGTCCAGCTATCTAACACGGTTTACCAAATATCAGCAATGTGAAAGTAAATAGTGGCCGATAGGCGGCCATTTTGAATTCGATTGAGTCGAAAGTTTTTAAAAGGCATCCTCTCCCGTAACATCACATTTTGTTTTATAGTAATGGTCTAGCTATCTAGCACGGTTTACCTGATATCAGGCCTATTGAGGTAAATAATGCTGATTGTCGGCCATTTTGAATTCGTAAGTTAAAAATTTTCAGGGTGCATCCTCCCCCGAAAACTCACACTTTGTTTTATAGTAATCAGGTAATGGTCTAGTCATCTAGCACGGTTTACCAAATATCAGCCATGTGAAAGTGAATAATGGCTGAAAAGGCGGCCATTTTGTATTTGGACGAGTTGAATTTTTTCAAAATGCATCTTCATCTGAAATCTCACATTTCGTTTTATAGTAATGGTCTAGCCATCTAGCACGGTTTACCAAATAACGGCCATGTGAAAGTGAATAATGGCCGATTGGCGGCCATTTTGAACTTGGACGAGTTGAATTTTTTCAAAATGCATCCTCTCCTGAAACCTTACAATTTGTTTTATAGTAATGGTGTAGATATCTTGAGCGGTTATCATGATATTCCACAATATCAGGCCTGTCGAGGTGAATAATGGCCGATAGGCGGCCATTTTGAATTTTATCAACTTGAAATTTTTCACGATGCATCCTCTCCTGAAACCTTACAATTTATTTGATATTAATGGTGTAGCTATCTTGAGCGGTTTTCATGATATTCCGCAATATCAGGCCTGTCGAGGTGAATAATGGCCGATAGGCGGCCATTTTTAATTTTTTCGATTTGAAATTTTTTAGGATGCATTCTCTCCTGAAACCTCACAATTTGTTTTATAGTAATGGTGTAGCTATCTTGAGCGGTTTTCATGATATTCCGCAAAATCTTTCAGTCGGATTTACCGATGTTATAAATTAAAGTGCTGGGTCAACTTCAAGGTCAAGGTCCAAAAACCTGAAAAGGCACAACTAGGGACCTTAGAGAACATGTATGTGCAATATGACTGTCATCGGCCCAGTACTTTTCGAGATCTGCTCCAGAAACGAAGTGCGCGTCAAAACGTCTAAATAGGTCATAGTTCTGAACCAGAAGTAGGTCAAAGTTCAAATACCCCAAAAGGCACAACTAGACCCCCTAGGGGTGTTGTGTGTAAAATTTGAAGTACTTTCAGAGATATGCTCCGGAAACGAATTGTTTACGGACGGCCCAACGCCGTAACATCATCATTTTCTCCTCTGCGACCTTGCGTATTGAATTCAGATTTAAAATATTTTAACCTGTCCATTATCCACCTGGAAGTAACCAAAAATTGTCATCCTAGCTTATTTTCTTACAAAGTTATAGGCAAAAGAAGAGGCAAACAAAAACAGAGGCGGAATCCATAGCTCCCTCCGTCTCACCTACGGTGACGGCGGGAGCTAATAATGAACGAAATATATCAATGATTAATGCAGCAATTGAAAGAGGTAATTTCTACTTAAAGGAACTCCTTGGGATGCAAATTTTAAATTTTGTCAATTTTGAAAATTTACTTCATATGAAGCTATATAGCCTAATGATCTTGAATAAAATACAAAAACAACAAAAAGAAAATGGTAAAGCACTGAAAACGACTAAACTAGTTTTATTTCCAGGACGTATATATTGTCATGTAAACAAAACTGCTCTAAATACCCAGCATCTCAGACGGCATGATCAAACCTGGTTGCATCAATAGCTGCCGCCCTCAAATGGTCTGGGAACGCGGTGATAGGGGGGTTCCCCCACAGCATCAATGGTCTGCTCAATGCTGGGCCGACGGCATCAACTTGTGGTCCAATGCTGTGCTAGCATTCAACCATCCTTTAGGTCAATACACTCTATGTTTGGGTTATTCCTGGATTCTTATAAATACATGTATTTGAAAAAATCTAAAAATTCTGAAAAAAACTAGATTTGCTTGAGGGGCAAAGCTTGCGTCTCCACTCGCCCCACATAGTACATTAATTATAGAGAAATACAGTACTGTCACCAAATTTTCATGTAAACCACGGGAAAATGTGATTTTAGAATCACACCAAAATCTAATCAGCATATGACCAGGGTAAGTTGCTTCCTTGAAACAAATCGGTGAAGCAGTTCAAGCTCTTCAGAGTAACATGTGATTCGTCGGCAATCTTGAATTTTGTTGAAAAAAAGAAAAACAATTCTCCTGACTTTTTTCTCAGAGCCACTGAGCATACACAAAAGATCAAATTTGAGTTGTATAACCATATTACCAAATTTTGATAATAGCCAAAATGAGCAAAACTGAAATATCAGCTAAAATCCTGAAAAGTTGAAAAAATATAAGTTTTTATTATCATAACACACAAAAAGTTAATCACCACACATCCAGGGTAGGGTTATTCCTTTGAACCAAATATGAAACAAATCCATGAAGCAGTTCAAGCTCTAGAGAGTGATATAGGATTTTGGAGGCCATCTTGTTGAAGAAGCTGAAAAACGCCAAAAAAAATTACCGGGCTAATTCCCTAGGGCAAATATGCATACTGCAAATATTTAGAAATAATCCGATCCGGGGTGTATAGCTATACATATATATATATAGCTATGTATTACCAAATTTTGATGATAGCCAAAATGAACAAAACTGAAATATCCGCTAGAATTCTGAAACGTAAAAAAAAAAAGTTTTTATTATCGGAATCACACCTAAAACAAATCAGTACATGTGCAGGGTAAGGTCTTTCCGTTAAACAAAACATAAAACAAATTCAGGTAGCGGTTCAATCTCTAGAGAGAAACATAGGATTTTAGCGGCCATCTTGGATTTGCTGAACAAGCTGAAAAACGCAAAAAAGTTTATCGGGCAAATTCCTTAGGGCCAATATGCATACTGCAAATATTTAGAAATACTCTAAGCAGGGGTGTATAGCTATTTAACAAATTTTGCTGATAACCAAAATAAACAAAACTGAAAAATCTGCTAAAATTCTGAAACGTAAAAAAAATCATAGTTTTTATTATCAGAATCACACAAAAAACTAATCAGCACATGTACAGAGTAGGGTCTTTCCTTTAAACCAAACTTGAAACAAATCCATAAAGCAGTTCACGCTCTAGAGAAAGACATAGGATTTTGGCGGCCATCTTGGATTCTGTTGAAGAAGCTGAAAATTGCCGGAAAAAAATTACAGGGCAAATTTCCTAGGGCCAATATGCATACTGCAAATATTTAGAAATAATCCGAGTAGGGTTGTATGGCTATATTACCAAATTTTGATGATGGCAAAAATGAGCAAAACAGAAATATCCGCTAAAATATTAAAACGTAAAAAAATCAAAGTTTTTATTATCAGAATCACACTAAAAGCTTTTCAGCTCACGGCCAGAGTAAGGTCTTTCATTTAAACCAAACATAAAACAAATCGATGAAGCGGTTCGAGCTATAGCGTGCGCCATAGGATTTTGGCGGCCATCTTGGATTTTGTTGAAGAAACTGAAAAACGCAAAAAAAAAACTTACCAGACAAATTCACCAGGGCCAGTATGCATACTGCAAATATTTAGAAATAATCCGAGTAGGGGTTTCGAGTGAGAGCAGAAACAAGTAGCGGCGGCGGCGGCGGCGGGCGGACATAGCAAAAACAATAAGTCTCCACCACCACATAGTGGGTGGAGACTTAATAAAACCATAATCTGTGGGATACACTACTTCATTACAAAATTAAAAACGAAAATTGATGTCATCATACTGAGTCGCTTTAAAAACCCTTGAGTGCTATCAAATGGGTGTTTAACACTTTAACACCTGGCCGATTTCCACTTTGCATGGCTGATTTCCCTGGGATTTGTCAGAAAATACAGAATGTTGCAAATTATCGTTTTGTTCACTCTAATAAGTTCAATGACAACATGGCTCTGTTTTTTGTGAAATGGAAGGGAGAACTGGTCCAGTTAATCGAGCATGGTCGGATTTGCGATATGACATCAACTGACATCCAGGAGGTTGCAAGCAATGTCATATGCAGTCATGTGCAGATTGAGGCTGTTCAGGCAAATCAGCCATGGTTTGATTAGGGTGGTTTAGGTGTTAAAGGGTTAAACATCATAATGATTGATCTAAAATTATACAAAAAGGAGTAATTTTTCCACTACTTCTTAAAATTCAGTGAAAATTTGATATGATCACCGGTAGTGGGAAAGGTTAATTAGTGAGTTACCTCGGCAGACGTGAATGCTTGATGGTCATCCTGTGAACTTCGGCTGCTGTCATACTGCTGTCTCTCCTGCACATCAAGAAGCGCCAGCAGCTCGTCCCGTTCCCGAGTCACAGCTTAACATTACAATTCAAATTTTACAAACTGTTTCAAGTAAAGTTGAAAACATTTCATTGCATTGTCAATGTGCTAGAAAGTTTTAAAAAATGATTTACAAAAAAATGATCACATTGCATATTATCCTTTAAAAAGTTACGAGGGTATTGGAGAAGATTTACTTCAAATGCATCAAGATAATTATAGCAAGGCCCGTTGGCGACGGAAATAGGCCTCAGCCTCTAATCATCATTTTAAAAAAAGTGAAAATCATTTGAAACAAAAGCACACTCGCCATGACCTAGTTTCTGTCCGAATCGTGCCCAATTTCAAAATCATCTGAGCTATTAGTAGAATGGATAAATGGTAAAAAAATTTAAGCGATACATAAAAAAATGTTCAGTGAATTTCGTTAACGAAAAAAATTGTCGATGGGAAAAAAGTCAAGGTCATATGGGTCACAGAAATGTCAAATGTAAAATTAGTCGAGCTTTAGTCATAATTAACCTGTATTTGAAGTTTATTGTGCATTCCAGTTACTGGTACGCGAAACAAGTTATAGTGCTAGAAGTGGCGGACAGTCAGACAGTCGAACAAACGGACCCTGATGACGACAGTAGGCACCTGCCAAAATTTTGGCTGAGGCCTAAAAATTGTAATTATTTCAATTGTTAGAATTACAACAACATTGTTATTATGTTAAAATGGAAAGAGAGGTATTGATTTTAACTTAAAATTTGCAACTACAAGTTGTCATACATATTGAGGATCATTATAAATTAGTGTGTTGTGGATTACTTGTATTAAAATAACAATAGAAATAATACTGCAAAAAATATCTGTATCCGCAAGTTTCCATTACATACTCAATTTTTCTGCATGAAGTTTTCTGGTTTCTTGTGTATTACTCTGAATTTGCGCCAACAGCTTTAAATTTTCTTGACTTGCCCTATAAAATAATATGCAAAAATGGTTATAGTAAATATTATTTGAAATACATTTATAAAATTGTCCATAAATTCTCCTTTTTGGAACACATTCCATTTTCCAAATATCACTCTTGTGGGCAATAGACACAATTTTACTCTGTGGTTGGGACATGCACTGCAGGTTTTCACAATAAGTTCAAAATTTCACTGGACAGTAGGTCCTGTAAACTTGAAACTTTTATCAGACCAAAATAAATTTCACCAGACAGTAGGTGGTCAATGACTGATTCTCAACTTGTGAGACCAAAACACGACCAAAAAACAAAACTGACCAAAAAAATAACCGGATTGTAGGTCAGATGTGGCCGGGTATTTTGTCAGACCTACCTTTGTTTTACCAGACATGTACGGACGGTCTGAAGTTATTGGGAAAGACAGTGCACTGGTATAAAATTAAGCCTGTCATAAGCAGCAGTCCTGTCAATACTGAAGTGTGTTAAACAATTTACTTTTTATACAGTATGTCTGTGCTGCCTGCCACGACATGTTTATAGAAAGCTCTTGGGATTCTGGAAATGGCATAAATAAATGTGTGTTTTTTTAATAAGGGATTGAAATCTGGATATAATTCACACAAATGGTGAACTCAATTTTTTAAACCTATCTTTTTTACACTTAGCAAATCATACAGATTTCAACTGGTAATTCAGCATTAATAAGTACTGTACACCAGCATTTTGTATGAGCAGCATACACACGTGAACCTACTCACCGATCAAATCGTTCTGCCCAAGTTTGTTGACTGTACATCGAGCTACTTTCTCTGTATTCCAATTCAAATTGCAACTCACTGATCTCCTGATTCAAAAGATACAGAGAATTAATAAATACTAATAGCATTGGAGGTCCTGACACATAAATTAAAACTAAAACTACTTATTTTTCTAACTTTAAAAAATTGTAGTTACCGGTACTTAGGTAAAGCTCAAAGTTTACAATAAACCAAAGAGTTGAAATTTGTACAAAATATAACAAAATTATACATGGCCCAAACTCCAAAAATATATCGGTCACATCAAAATATTTAATAAACAAGAGGACTGAAGTCCTATATCATCCCCCGCCATAAATTAGGTTGGACTTTTTGCGGTCACAAATATTTAAAAAGTTGATATGTGGTGGCCATTTTGAATTTCAGTAAAATCACATGCACATTTCCAGATGGTGGGTAATGTGATTGTACAATGTGAATTATTACTGATTTCAATTTTGAGTTTTTGCGCCCACAAGAAAATATGAAGTTTATCCGTGGTGGACATTTTGAATTTCAGTAAAACCCTAAAAAAATCACTTGCACATCTCCATATCGTGGGAAATGTGATAGTAAAATTTGAATAATTTCTGAGTTTAAGTTTTAGAGTTTTTGCGCCCACAAAAAAATTTGGAGTTGACCTCTGGTGGCCATTTTGAATTTTGGTAGCATCTTCAAAAAATCACTTGCACATCCCCATGCTGCTAGGAATGTGATGTTAAAATTTAAAAACAAATTGACCAAACAAATTTGGAGTTTTTACGCCCCCCAAAAAATTAAAGTTGATCTGTGGCGGCCATTTTGAATTTTAGTAAAACCTTGAAAAAGTCACCTGCACATCCCCATATCATGGGGAATGTGATAGTAAAATTTGAATAATTTCTGACTTTAAGTTTTCGAGTTTTTGCACCCACAAAAAATTTTAGAGTTGACCTCTGGCGGCCATTTTGAATTTTGGTAAAATCTTTAAAAAATCACTTGCACATCCCCATGTTGCTAGGAATGTCATGGTAAAATTTCAAAAAAGATTTGACTAGTAGTTTTTGAGTTTTTGCGCCCACAAGAAAACGTGACGCCGGACAGAATCCTGGGGCGACTAAAATCCCCCCTCCCCTACGGGCGGGGGATAAAAAAGCAAGAGCAAAAGCATTTTTTCTGATCAGATACAGTGCATTTAACAAAAAATACCTTTTGATAGTTTTTGTTCATTTGTTTAGTTTTTTGTTGATTATCTTGTTGTTCATCTTGTAATGAGTTTGACTGAAAAAAAAAATATTATTCAATTAATATACGGATATTTTATACATGAGCAGCTGATACATACTATGGGAATATATTCATCTAATAAATAAAAATATATTTATCATTTTAATTTATTCCTTAATGTGTACGGTATATCATCCTGTTGTATCTAATAATAATAACCAGCACAGTGCTTCATTTATAACTCATATGAAGAGTATGATTATATGGCAGAACTCCAATTCTGATGAGAAAAAATTGCTTTTGCCATCCTTTTTTTGCACATCTAGGTGCAGTGGTTAAAGCTGCCAGCTTGGAAAATTGGAGATCACAGGTTCTAACCCCACTCTGGCCTTCAAGTTTCAAAATGTTTCTTCCCGGCTTACTTGCAAAGATTCAATATTGTGGGGAGCTTCTGTGACCGGGAGGTAGCGTGCTCAGCCTCAGACAACCAGTGCTCGAATTTTGAATCTTGCATCTAGAGGTCAGTGTCATCTCACCATCCTCAGGAGCTTTTCCTGGCCCAGTTTAGCTTATAATATGTGCACAAAGGTGGCCTAAAACCCTATTCATTTCATTTCCTTTGCACATCTAAAAGAGGGTGAAGTTCTCAAGACAATATATTATCTAATCCTACTATTCTCTTATGTGAACAAAAGTTATAAACATAAGTCACTATGATTTTTTCATTGAAGCTGTAGCATTTCAGTTATACCTGGAGTTGAAGAATTTCTATGGCTTGATACTTTCCCTCGAGCTGACGATGACAAAGCTCTAGTTGTTGCTTTAAGAGTTTCACCTCCTGCATAAAAAAATACATAGTTACAATATATAATTTAGCATAAGTGAAAAAAATACAAGAGCTAAACATAAAGGTCATAAATACAAGAAAAAAAGACACAGATTGAGGACATTTAAACAATTTATAATAAAACATTAATACTCAGGGCTATAGGACCTACTCACCTCTTGGGCTTGTTGAAGGCTGCACTGAATGGCATCAATTTCATCATCTTTCCATAGTTTTGGTTCTGTACAATAAGAAAAATCACATCTGTCTGTTAACATTAAGTCATGATCATGATAATGCATCTAAAAATCTCCAGATGGTTTTATGAATTCACACATGAACTGTGATGAACACATTAAAGTTTTATGCATTTAGGGATCATGAGACATTATGAATTCCACTTTATCTATTTATAAATATTAGTCAAAAATATCAGTCAAAAACTGTTCAACTTCATTTAAACAGTTTTTCGTTAACAGATATCCACTTAAATTAGAAATATATATCACATAAATCATCATTACCTTGTGATGTATTTTTTGTTGACTGTTTATTTGACTTAGTTTTGTCACCAGAAGCATTGACATGTAAAATTTGATGTACATCTCTTTGAAATAATGATTTCTGCTGTGAAAAAGAAGTTCCAATTTTCATATCTTTAGTGTCTGAATTATCATCAAAATCCAATGGATCAAAATGCATTTGACCATCACTTTTAGTTTTTCTTAAAAGCTTGATTTTCTCAGACACTTGTGATAGCTTCATGAGTGCTCTTTGTCCAAAATCATTAGCTTTACCATTTTTTGTAATGGTATCAGGCTGTGATCCAAACACCTTATGAATAGTATCGACTACTGACTTAGATGGAGAGGAAGACATTGAATTGGAAGATGTTGTCAATGGAGAATGACAGTACTTGCATTGCTGTTCGTCTGTGTTTGGCAAATCCTGTTCGTTTTCAGACTCAGGATTGTAGTTGGCGGAGCACTGCCAAGTTTGTGAATGTGTCTGGTATTCATTAGCGTTTTCATTATGACTAGCTGACATAGATCTGTCAGGGATACGGTCATCAGATCTATTTTTTGTGCTGTCATTGTCAGCGATATTATGGCTTAATTTCAGTGTATAAAGTGGGGGTAGAGCACCAGGTTTAAGACCCTTTCCCAAACCTAGATCACCCCCATCCAAATCAAGCAAATCATCATTCTCTGACATCATTCATGAACAGTCTGTCCGTCAGTGTCAGGCAGTCAGTGTGACTGTGTTACTGTTAATGGTAGCTGTGTTTACAATACACGGTTTCTGCTATTAGTACTGGTAAACAGCGGTATGAGAATCACTGTGTCAGTGACTGAGTGTGACTGTATCAGTCAGTGACAGTGTGTGTGTGTGACTGTGTGTTTGACTGTCAGTGTCACTCTGTTTTGGTCAGTCTGGCTGCTCTGCCCTGGACTTCGCCAGACTGTACCTGGCTGTGGACAACAGTGGTTTGTGGCACTGACTGTGAGCAGGTGAGTGTGCCTGTACTCAGGCTCAGCCTCAGGTGTTGTGCCTGTGTAACGTTTGACGTTAGACTAGGTAAATTTGCAATGAAGATTTTATTTACATCCGAATACTGGAATATATAATAATTCTGAATTAAAATTCTTAACCTGTTATTGGGTTTATTTGGTTGTTATTCTAGTCATTTCAATTATTTATCGTTACATAAGTCAATTAACTGCTACGCAGATGTTTTCATGTCCAATATCGACCGTATTCAACACCAGCATTCGTGTGTCAACAAGATTTATTCACCCAAAACACTCTATTATCGCTCACAATTACAGATCAAACTAAACAATGAAAAAATACGAACAATTCTTTCTGTTTGGTCCCAGTTGTGAAGACTGGACAGCCTCATAGTCCAGGAGCAGGGACACCAAAAAAACATTTTCGTTCAACCGGCGGACTATCTTGAATCTGAATTGACAGCAGGGACTAATCTAGGAATGAGCATAAGGGCGTCCAAATATCACTAATTAACACAAAGGAGGCGCCGCAGGCGTAGTATCTACAATCTGAATTGACAGAATGGTAGAATGGACCTTCTGCAACAACCCCAGGTAGTATGTACAAACAAATTGTGGTATCAGTTTTTTTGTACAGCCCATTTTCTAACATAGGGGGTGTTTTTCGCTATGTTCGTCAAAGTGGAGGTCAAGTTCGGAAAATAGCCATACCTTTGCAATGAATGTACCATAAGATTGTGTATTGTGAGAATATAACAACTTACATCAAGTCACATCTCAATCGTAAGTACGCTATGGAGTTTTTCCTCAATCTTTACAAGAAATGAAACAGAAATTATACTGAGCGTATTGGCTAAAAATGCATTTTATGACCAAATTAAACAATGCTTCGGGAAAAAAGTAAGAATAAATTTGATTCCATAGGTGTAACTTTTATGGGACTGAGCTCACTTCATGCTGCGTACGGTCCTGGTGATTATTGATATATTCTAGTGGTCATTAAGACCACCCCAACCTGTTTAGATTTAGGGGGTAATGTTACGTAAAGGTCTGTCGCTGCTGTTCTAGTTTATCAATGTACACATGGAAATTCAAGTCCCGTTACAATGATATATTGCATGTTGCAGTGGAGTAAATGGTCATCTCTCCACATACGTTCAAACTTATTTTTTTAT
This sequence comes from Flabesymbios commensalis, assembly GCA_964017125.1. Taxonomy (NCBI): domain Eukaryota; kingdom Metazoa; phylum Annelida; class Polychaeta; order Terebellida; family Flabelligeridae; genus Flabesymbios; species Flabesymbios commensalis. The sequence goes on from OZ024912.1 coordinate 54,797,784, forward strand.
TACACAAGAATAGACATAAGCATAAAAAAAATAGTCAACATGGTCAATGAAAGCGTCTAAATAAAACATAATTATTTGACATATCGATATTTGGCCTATGTTTTGTGAACCAAATATATGTATGCTTAAAAAAGAGTGCCATTTATAATAAAAAATATCACATATATTTTTTTAATGAAAGAATATTGCAGCCTTTTATAAAAATGTGTGTGTTTAGTCAAGGCTGAAATCTGAAATATTGAGTATTGGTCGTTATTTTAGTGTATATTTTTTAATTCACTTGTTTTTACATAATATGGGTGTGCTGAATTCGAGTCTGTCGAATAATATTCTATATTTGGTGACCTTCACCTTCAAATTAGCAAAACAGAAAATGGCCGCCAAAATGTTAATAAAACCCCATATTTTCTATCGTTTATCGCACATGAGAGCACAACTTATGGTTTCTGTAAGATTTTTATTCGAGAAATTTATATCGAGTGTCTTTGGAAAGAAATGACTTTTATTTGACCTTCAAATTCAATACGTCTGCCGTTTTTTAATATTTACTGTTACTATAATTATACCACTGAACATGCTGAAAATAATACGACTTATTTGAAGTAACTTAGTGGACCAGGAATAAACATTACTGACAAGTAAATTCTAAAAAAAATCAAAATGGCCGCGACATTCACCCTCAAAAGAACAAAAAACAAAATGGCTATCAAAAATGTAAATTACACCTCTTTTTTGGTTTATCGCACATAAATGCTTAATTTATGCTTTTTGCATAACTTGGAGACCGAAAAACTCATGTCTGATGTTTATTTATCATCGTCTGACCTAGATTGTATAGTAAAATCCAAGATGGCCGTCATTTTGCATATTTACCATTAAAATCATGACGTCATTCTAAATACGGAGCACATCAAAGCATGTTAGAATATAATGTCATTAAACTTAGTTTTGAATGTCTTATAAGTTAATTTGTCGTATTAACTAGTCTATTTTTTAAATTTTCAATTTTCATTAAATAATGTTGTTTTATTATATTATAGTTTAGATGCAAAAAAACGCTTTAATTTTGTGCTGGTGGTAATCATTTTGAATTTGAAGGTCAAAGAAAGGTTTTTTAAATGAAAAACCTGAAACATACATTTCTCAACTCCAAATCATGCAGAAACCAGAAATTGTGCATTTATTTTTCGGAAAAAAGTAGAAAATATGTGGTTTTGGCGGCCATTTTTTGTTTTGCAAATTTGAAGGTGAAGGACACTGAATATAGAACGTTATTTGACAGATTCGAGATCAGCACACCCAAATTATGTAAAAACAAGCGGTTAACAAATTATATACTTATTTTGTCGAGCAATTTTCAATTTTTCAGATTCCAGCCCAGTTTGAATACAGACAATTTCATAACAGGCTGCTATATTCTTACATTTAAAAAATATATCAACATTTATAAATCTAAATACCCTTGGGTGTTAAACAAATACATATCTAGCGTCAGAAAACATCGGCCACATGGAGATATGGGCAATAATTATGTTTTATTTAGTCGCTTTCATTGACCATGTTGAGTATTTTGTTTTGTTGCTGATTTCTATTCTTGTGTAATACAAATTATGTTACAGCTTATGTGGAGAGATGTCTATTTACTCCACTGCAACATATCATTGTAACGGGAATTGAATTTCCTTGTGTACATTGGTAAATTAGAACAGCAGCGACTGACAGTTACGTAACTCTACCCCCTAATCTGAACAGGTTTGGGGGGTCTCAATGACCACTAGAATATATCAATAATCACTAGGACCGTACGCAGCATGAAGTGAGCTCAGTCCCATTAAAGTTACACCTATGGAATCAAATTTGATCTTACTTTTTTCCCAAAGCATTGTTTATTTTGGTCATATAATGCATTTTTAGCCAATACGCTTAGTATAATTTCTGTTTCATTTCTTGTAAAGATTTAGGAAAAAAATCCATAGCATATTTAAGATTGAGATGTGGCTTGATGTAAGTTGTTATATTCTCACAATACACAATCTTATCTAAGGCCGGACGAATGAAAAAGTTAGATAAGTTAATACTGAGTTTAGTGATATCAAAAGTGTAAAAATTGGTCCATTCATTGCAAAGATATGGCTATTTTCCGAACTTGACCTCCACTTTGCCGAGCATAGCAGAAAACACCCCCATGTTAGAAAATGGGCTGTACAAAAAAACTGATACCACAATTTGTTTGTACATACTACCTGGGGTTGTTGCCGAAGGTCCATTCTACCATTCTGTCAATTCAGATTGTAGATACTACGCCGGTTGAACGAACTCACTAAATAGAGCCCTTACAAAAACTAGCTCCTGGACTATCAGAGCACCGAGTTCATGTAATTAGTGTTATTAAAATTAAAGGGTACGGTAACACATCATAGGTGGGGCAATCTCTAAAGCCGTTCACACCTAATATCGTTAAAACTAATACTGCAGTAGCTCCAAGAAGTGTGTTTTGGAGTCCACCCAATGTTTTTTTGTGTTTTTTACACCTACAGTATATATAAATCACAAATCCGAGTGATGCCCACCTGGCATCTCAAGCATTTTTTTTCAATTGACGGATATGCAAATGAGGTGTCGCCATTGCTAAAAAATCTAGTTTTCTGCATTACTTTGTAACCATTCACTGAAAATCTTCCTTTGATATCTCTATTACCATGTTTTCTGGGTTAGAGAACACGATGGAATCATTTAAACTAGCAGAAAATATGAATCCATGTATTAGCATGCAAATTCGCTATCCCATTTCCGAAGAAAACAGGCGCTCGCAATTACATCAGACATGGTTATGTACTAGTTTAATTTTAAGGACAATTTTGACTTATTTACACTTTGCTTTTATATACAGACAGGGAGTGATCCAAGATAATAGTAGCAAAAATTAACAGAGAAACAAGTTTTATTTCAGTCTTACTAACAACTTTCTGATTATTGGGATTTAAAAACAAATGATATTCAATGTATCTTACGTCGTGCATATTTAGCCAGAATGGACCAAACCAGTTCTCACATGTTGGCACTGCATGATACATTTAATTATATACAATTCTTAATATTGATTGACCAGACGGTGCAAAATTACTAAAAACGAAAGTTGGTATGCTAGGCAGCTCTCTGTGTTTAGTGCTAATGCCACAATATGTACTTACATTTTTTACACAATTTGACATCAATATTATTAGCAGTATGTGTAAATGTATTTATGCATATGGCTTCACATTGACAGTTGCAGAAGGTTGTACATGATAACTTGGCTGCTGAGCAACTACATTAGGCTATTAGACATGGCTTTGCAGAAGAAAATCCACATTTAAATAATTCTAAAACCATGGGGGTGCGGGGGGAACATTTTTAGATGGGACAGGTGGGTTTTATTGGATCAATTAGTAGGGGTGCCTGATCATTTCCAATCCTGCTCATTAATTCTTCCAGTAAGTAAGTAAAATATATTTTTTACGTCATTTTTCGGCCAGTATGGCCATTTAAATGACAATTCAGACTAAAATAATAATATGATATCTTGAACAGTGAAAGTGATAAAGTAAAAAGTCCAAACTTATAATAGTATGACCGCACTAAGGCATTGAGATAAAAACGATTGATGATAGCATGCTAGTGCCTATATGGCATCTATATGTAGCGAGTTTTGTAGATACATTCTAAGAACCTGACACAGCGCCAGCGCCGATACAAAATATAAATTAACACAAAAACATGACAAAAATCACAAAACAGTGTCTTTGTCAAAACAAATATATAATAAGAGAAATAAATCATGCTTAATATATTTTATATAAATATATATATAATATAAATATATAATATAAATACTTAAGACAGTCCCGTATACTAATAGAACGTTAGACATACATCCACATACCGTTCAGATAATATTGAACATCACAAACCAATGACTATGCTCTGTATTTACCGCCAAACCGATTTTATATAGATTGAAGAGTAATGCAAAATATTCTAGACCCGTATGTAATAACGTGAGAAAAACACAATATTAATAAAACATTTGGGTGTGCTTGGCCTTCTATGAAGTTGCCCAGGGGGGACCACGCGGAGGTGACACCCACCCCCCCCCCATTAATTCTTTCAGATTGAAGCCTGTATAATATGTCCTCTTTTTAGAGTTTCATGAAATGCTTCTGTCGTTGGTGGGGTGGATTTAAGTTCTGATGCTACCTTAGCTTTGTCCATTTTATTTGCCCATACTTCACGCCGGACATCTGACATGTTATTTTTTATTTTGGCTACCATAACATGCATCCATAGTAAACTTGAGCAGTGGCTTCAGCAAACACGTCTTTCATATCAGTTTTAGGATAGTCCTAATTGGGGCAAGTGGTGTCCATCATTAGATGCTTCACAACATTTACGTCTGCTTCTTCATGGCATGCAGTTTGAAGATTTGTTCTCTCAATCTGTACTCTTTGACATGATTATGTATACTGGTATACCAGTTTTACCCCTGACAACAAGTCTGTGCTGATCTGGCTTCTTGTGTTCTATTCCAAACTCTATGATCTCTCAGCATATTACATATACGTCAATAAGCTGTACTTTGTTTTCGGTTCCTGTCAGGATAATCTTTTGTGGCGGCAGTGGGTTTGAAGAGTCAGCTTGTGCCGCCTGCTTCCATGTTCTCCAGCACGTATAGATCGTGTTCCACACTTTATACACATTCAGCTATCAAGTTGTATGCCACTTCTTGAGCTATGCATTAGTGACCCCTTCCTCCCTCACCAATCAGATCAACATCAGGCTCTGTCGAGTGACCTGAGTGTGACCTTCCACACTGCAGTCAATGGCCTGATTGGACAACATGCTCTCTATGCTGAAATCGAAGTATGTGTTAAAAACTATATATACATCATTTTTTGGTCGCTTCTGTGATTATGTAATACTTCAAGCTTGTTCCTTAGGGCTGACTTGACAGCTGCAATCCTCATTCCCCCTTATCATCAAGTAGTAGTAAATCATTGCTTTACGTCACTTTTCGGCACAAAAGGTCTTTTAAGTGACACTATAATACGATAAAAACGTTGTAGTCAATTGATGAGATGAATGATGTACAGATAATGATGTGAGGGTGGGGGCGATAGGGCATGGTGGGTTATTGAGAGCGATTACCTTCGCTCGCCCGATAAGGGGTTCTGGGCATGTCTAGGGGATATACCCCCAGACATGCCCAGACGGCCGGAGACTTGAGTTTCGCTGTACAATTTAATGATGAAACTCTTTGGCATTTTGCGCAGCTCTGCTATCCTCGGGTCGGATAGTCCCCAGAGTAACAATAGGAAGGATCACTCCCTCTGGGTAACTCGATTCATCCCACGTGAGAGACCTAATGTCAAACACGCTATTGCCGGTTATTTAAGGCTACCACAGCCTACATCAGCGCCAGCACTGATGCGGGTGCTGCATTGGCTCCGCTGTTGAGCGGAGGAACCAGGGTACGCCAATGGCAATCTGCCCGAAGATTATAGCCAGATACTAGGAGGCTGCAGCTGCCCTTGGATGATTGCTGTAGACTAGTGCTTCCGTACAATGCCGTAACAGCATCCAACAGACGAAACAGATCTCTAATGACCCTCCCCGAATGGGGGCGAAAAGTACTACTACTAGCAATCATCCCAGTACCCCCCCTTATCATCAAACATAGAAGTCGAGACAGGTGAAAGTTCATGTTGAAGTACATCATCTGTGTTGATGTTTCGAGATTGCTGCAATCCCGGTAGCTACGAAAATATGAGATTTGAATCACTACACTAGTGCAACCTATTTTTACCATGTTTACCACCCTTCTGCTTGCTGCCATTGTCAACACAAGCCTTGACAGTGAATCATGGGATACCGCGGGCCAACTTTTTTCAAATGATTGCATCTGTGAGAGCCCAACATCAACTTATTTCTAGCTACTTTACCAGTAACTATATTTACAATGTTATCTGGATCGTCACCTGGTGAAACATGATCAATACATGATTTAAGCCTGTCAATATTTCTTTCTTCTGTTTCGTGTATCAGATGCGATTCGTGATGGAGCCTCCTCTTTGTGGCAAGTCCCTTCAACCTCTGTCTTTTCTTCAATGTCAGCAACATTTTAGACTAGTTGGCTACATGTGTACATACGTAATGCCCTTTTCTTTAGAGCATTAGGTTTCAGAGTAATGCCGACAATCCCATTCGGACCATGCCCATACCGCATGTGCTTGGTCTCGATGAACATGTCCGACCACATACCATTCCACAAACATGGCTTATGACGCATGACGTGTTCTCCCATCATAAACCGCTTCAGAACTGCATCAAGTATTCTCTCCATTGCTCTCATGTAGTATAATATTCGTACTTGGTGTAGTTGAAGTGTCCAGCGGCAAAACATATGGCATCATTTATTTTACTGCCCATAGATGAATGGGCCACTCTCCCTCACATGTGGTGCTCGTACAAAAATCACCATGATAAGCACTGGTTTGATAAGGTTATTGACTCACAATTGACTGGTGCGATGTTTTACACAATGTACATCTAGGTGATTTATCATCTCGTTATAATTATGTGATTGGCATTGTTCTCTGGTTAACCCCTGCGAGATACTAGTGCACGGTTTACGAATTTTCGTTGAAATATCCTGAACTATTCATGAGCTGTATTCATGAATATATCATGAACTGTTCACAAAAGAGCTCATGAACTGTTCAAGAATTATACATGAACATTAAATGGCCCAGGACAGTTCATTACTAATCTATGAGCAAATATTTCATGAATTCATGTGTTCTTCAGTTTTCATTAAGTGCACATGAAAAATATACATCGAAAATTCAAGAATATATCATGAACGATAGACGATCAGCAAAATCATGATTTTTTCATGGAATATTTTATGAGCACTTATGAGCATTTTGACTTTTTGTTGAAGATGTTTATTAATACAAGATGTTCATTAATACATTGTAATTTATGAAGTGCGATTTATTTTTCTGGTTCATTTCAAGAACATTTCATGATTATTATTTATTCATAAAAATATCATGAACTGCTCTTGAAATTGTTCATGAACATTTAAGGAAAAACAATCATGAACTCGATACAAGAACATTGCTGAGCTGTTCATAAACTGTTCATGTCTGCTCATAAACAGCTCATGACATCATGAACATTATCTCATAGGGGTAGCTCCTATTGCATCCGCCAAATTCTGGCATATTTGAATCGGTGGAAATGCACTTTACTTCTGCTTTCTTCAATCCTGATCTAGTTATTACAAAAAACAATGCTTTGATGAATAAGCAATATTTTGGTCCTTTAAACTTACATAAACGAATTGTGGACTGGGCCAGGCATCGGTTTGATTTATCAAGACATTTCTCAATCTCCCGGTACACACACAATATACTGCATCAAACTTTGTACATACACAATATATTGCATCTAGCCACTTAGCGTTTGTGCGGCACAGATTTAATTGTAGAAGCCCAACCGATATATTTTGCATTAATTCATGATTTACAGTTATTTACAAAAGTTATTCTTTCTGTTTGCTTTTGTTATTTTCTCTTGGATGACAAGATGTCTGTTAAATTAAAGTGTAAATAAGTCGCAATTTTTCCTTTAAAATAAACTTAAATCATTACATAGTCATGTCTCATGTAATCGCGAGCGCTCGTTTTTTTTCAAAAATTTCATAGCTAATTTGCATACAAATACATATCATTATATTTTTGGCTATTCTAAGTGATTCCATCGTGTTCTCTGATCCAGAAAACATGGTAATAGAGATATCAGACGAAGATTTCCAGTCAAGGGTTACAAAGTTATGCAGAAAACTAGATTTTTCAATAATGGCGACACCTCATTTGCATAAACTCAAATTAAAAAAAATTGCTCAAGGGTGCCAGGTGGGCATCACTCGGATTTATGGTCTAGAGATATTGGAGTATGAAAACCACCAAAAAACATTGGATGGACTCTATTGCACTCTTCAGCCTCAATCTGGCATTTGACTGCAGGACTATAATGGACGATTGTCACTATAATCTGACGGATTTTGCCGTAACTAGGACGGCGGCCGTTTGACAGCTCGGCTGAGTTCAGTCTCAGAGAGTATTCAACTCACCGGCTCGTAGCGCAGCGGTATCATGAGTTGACAGCTTCAACTAGACTCAGACATCTGAGTGTCTGTTTGAGGTCACCCTGGGCCCTCATTCGGATGGTTGCTACATGTATATTATTTAAACAAAAGGCAAGTTAGTAAACGTTGACCCAGTGATGGGCCAGCGCCTAGGCTTGTTCCTATTGCAGGATAGCAGAGGTCAACGTAGGTATGTTGTAAACTAATGCAGATTGTATAACGATTGGCCAACACGGTGTCCTGTATGATTTGTTGGCTCAATGCCGGTCCATCATCTTCAGATGCCGGACCGGCGTCGAGCCAACGTATTTTTCAATAATAATTAATGTTATGCCCATCAGTGAGCGATGAAGGATGGTAGGCTCTATATATATATATATATCTCTTCGCAGCTGATACTGATCAGCTCGAATTTTATTAGGACATACAGGAGGTAGTAATCTGCAAAGAGACGAGCTTGCGAGGAGACCACAGTAGGCCTACTTTGGGGCACACCAGATTTCACGCGGGCTGATTCTGAAGAGCTGCCATGAACTAGCTAGGTAGGCCTATACCACTTTTTGGGCTAAATATTATTCAAAAAATATGAATCCAATTTCGAGCTGTTCCCCGAACTCCGTAATGATCAAGTTTGTGTAAGTGGCGTTGCCGAGGGAAAACATCAAAGGCCTTTCTGAAATCTAGAACAACGACATCTGTTTTGTCTTGTTTTCATAACTTTGAATAAATTCATCAGTTGTAGTAAGGAGCTGGCTTTCACATAAGTGTCTTAATCGAAAGCCTACAGCTGCTAATTTTTTTCGAAAAAATGGGACTCAATTAAATTGTTGACAATCAAACACATGTGCGGGATATCGGCCTGGAGTTGGTCGGAGAGTGCTGTTCCCCATTATTTAAGACAGAAACAACATTAGCCTATACCCAGTCATTTGGTAATGTGCCTGTCTGTAGAGATTGATCACAAATAATTTTCAGAAAGGGAGATATATCGTTGGCAACATTCTTCAGAATCAAATTTGGGAGCTTATTCGGTCTGGATGCCTTTCTGCCGTTTAAAGCTATATTTTGACGGAAAATGTTTAGATTCAATATTACATTTACATGCGAAGCATAATGTTGGGAGCTAGATGGGTTGTGGAGCACATTAAATTTACAAAGTTTTACACCTATAAAAAGACAACCATGAATAATAATTGGAATACAATCCTTTTACGAATTATAGTTTTATCTGTTAGCCTAGCTGACTTTCTTACTAAAATGACTGATTGTAATTCTGACTTTTATTTCTGTTTTTTGTAAGTATATACTCTAATACAACATCATTCACCATGAAATTTTAAAGGTTTTTTTTCAGTATATTTTAGATTAGCACCATTTACAATAAATAAATCTGTCCTGTGCATAAGTCTGTAAATCCATAAAAACCATCGCTAGGTGGTTGACGATAATATGTGAATAAGTAGTAGTCACTTTTCGGCACAAATGGTCTTTTAACTCATAGCAGTCCAAGTCCGAGCCCAGCTCGGACCTGGAATTTATGACGCTGTAGTCTAAGTCCGAGCCCAGCTCGGACCTAGCAACCGTGCTTAGACATTCACTAGATGATATCACTTGCGCAACTATGAACACAGCATGGAGAACCTAGAACATAAAGGGTTGGTTTATCTGCGTCACAACCATTTATGAACTAAAAAAACCCTCCAGGTTCAGCTGAATACGAGGCTTTCCGTATTCTACAGATGAAATCGGAATGTCATGTCAAAATATGATATGCCCCTCAGGGAAATCAAAAAAGATTACTATATCCCATGGCAAAGGCTTATTTGCCCTGTTAATTTGTGTGCATAGACCTATTGAATGCTTATTCGAACCGTCTGTGATGTATTTTAATATATTTTATGTGAATTGGTATAATATTGTACTCCTGAATCTTCGTGGATCTCAAAAATAACATTTTCAAACAAAATTTCCGAAAATTTGACTACCTAGTTAGAATATTCAAAATAGCTGTCGGTTACCATGGCAACATTACATTGGCCAATTAAATGAAGTGTATTCTGGTTATATGTTGTATGTCTGTTCCTGTGGTGTATCGGAAATACATAGTTCAATAGTTTGTTGTCACAGAAAGAAAAACAACACAGTAACTTTCAGAACTTTCAGATTCAGAACAAAATATAAGTACAATGTATCAATAGGCCCCTACATCATATTATGCTAAGTGACAAAAATGAACTGACGCCCAGTGGCGTATGCGTCCTCACAAATTAAACAAGAAAACATTATCCGGTTTTGTGGAAAAAAAATGTGTGCAAAGTGCAAAAAAAAACATAAGCCTGCACCCAGCAAACACGAGACGCCGTCCCCCGTTGGGCCAACGTTGGGCCAACGTCGTAGACGGTGGATCAGCGCCGGCCCAACACCGAGACAACGTCCCGCGTTTGCTGGGTATTCATGACATTTTACCGATCTCTAAAAAGCTCAATAAAGTAATGATACAATAGCCAACACTATTGACAATATAAAAATGATAGGACACAGTCGAAGCTAAAATTATTAACAATATTATTAATACGTTGGTAATATAAAAACATTAAACACATTATAACAAATAGAAAAAAACATACTCAATTTTTTATTTTCTCGAAAATATAAATATGAAGGTCTGATAACAGACACGGACAAAAACCATGTTAACACACCTGGAATATTATAAAATTATAATTAGGTTGTTATTATATATTTTTTAGGATGAAATTTGAAAGTACTAAAACTGCACGAATGATCAATAAAATCTGTAATCGAATTTCATAGAATAGCACCATTATCTTTCATTGATTTTTGCCCTGCTGACTTCCTACATATTCAACCCCCCAAAATAAGGTGACGTATGTGTTCTAAATGGAAGCGATTTTATAATTCTAATAATGCCTTTCTGTAATATAAAAATAGAATTAAGATTTCTCTCGTTCGTTCCTCCCCAGACCTCTAAACAGTATGTAATATACGGGTAAATAAAACTATAATAGAGAGTTAATAATGTATCAATACTAAAACAAATTCTACACTTTCTAATAATCCCAGAACCTTGGGCAAGTTTTATTTTTAAATTGTTTACATGCTCAGACCAGTTTAATTTCTCAGCAATAATAACACCCAAAAATTTAGTATGTGAATCTCGAGAAACTGGTTGATTATCTATTACTATATCATTTGTATTTACTATTCGCTTATTGGAAAAACTAAATATAATAAAATGGGTTTTTTTTAACATCAAGAGATAACTTATTGGCATTTAGCCATATTACTATTTTTTTTAATTCCGTGTTTATTAAAAAAATTAGATTCTCTATATTTTTACCTGTAACAAACATATTTGTATCATCAGCGTAAAGTGAAGAAAACAAAAGTGAGGATACATTACATAGATCATTTATGTACATAAAGAATAACAAGGGACCTAAAATAGATCCTTGTGGTACTCCACAATTAACTTTCTCATAAGGCGAATCAAGCTTGTTAAAAGATACATATTGTTTTCTGTCGTATAAATAATTTGTAATCCAAACATGTGCCATACCTCTAATGCCGTATTTATATAATTTATCCAAAAGTATTGTATGATTTACAGTATCGAAAGCCTTACTGAGGTCTATAAAAACACCGAGTACAATTTCACCTTCATCTAGAGCTTTTTAAATCATATCAATTAAGAAAACCAATGCTGTATCTGTACCAAAACCTTGTCTGAAACCGAACTGATATTTATATAATAAATCATATTTTTTTATAAAAGAGATTAATCTAACATACATAATACGTTCAAATACTTTTGAAAAAAAGGCAATACTGAGACGGGTCTATAGTTACCAATTTGTGCAGAATCACCACTTTTAAAAATAGGAATAACTTTGGCTATTTTAAGCTCATCAGGAAAAACTCTCTGTGTAATGGATAAGTTGAGTAAATGTGTGAGTGGTAATAAAAGTAAATCAGATGTATCTTTTATGACATTTGACTGAAAATTAGCCCATTCAGGACTATAATTTTTTAAATACATAATTATTTTGGAGACTTCCTTCTTGCAAACACTTTCCAAAAATATTGAAACGGGATTTTTTTTTTATAGTTTTAGTTGGATCCGTCTTACTCTTCGGAATTTTCGAGGCAAGTTCGGAAGCTACATATACAAAATATTTATTGAAATGTTTAGCAATGGTAATGTTGTCAGTGACAGTACTACCATTGATGACAAATTTACTACTTGAGGAACTTTTTTTCTTTTTATTTATTACATCTTTAATAATAAACCATGTTTTTTTCAGAATATTTTTATTGTCTATAAGCAATCTGTCATAGTATGTACGTTCGGTCCGTCGTAATAATCTAGTTAACATATTTCTATATTCCTAATATAATTTTTTATTCGATTGTGAAGGATACTTTTTGTAATGTGCATATAATTTATTTTTGTGCTTTATAGAACATTTCATACCGCTAGTTAACCATGGTTTTCTTGTTTTATAGTGAGGTTTGAGTGACTTGCGTTTGACAGGAAAACTTTATAGATTTCAAGAAATATATTATGAAACGTAGTATATGCATTTTGACAAGAATCATTTAAAATCACATTTGTCCAATCAACATTTTTTATCTTATTTCTAAACTTTTTCTTATTTTCAGGTGACATATACCTCACAAAAACATATCCTGTCTCATTTAAAATCTTCTCACTTGTAGTTATCGTAAATATGGGAAAATGATCCGATACATCAGTGTAAATTATTCCATTTAAACATTTTGATTTATCAATACTATTACAAAATATATTATCCATAAGTGTAGCAGAGGTTTCAGTTAATCGCGTAGCCTTGTTGATCAGGGGGAAAAAAAAGAGTATGAGAACATTAGTTCTACGAAGTCAGATGTAGGTATATGTTCACTTATATTTATAAGGTTCAAATTAAAATCTTCCATGATATATACAGTTATATTAATGTCTTTTAAATTCGCAAGTATCGTTGACATATTCTCAAGGAAGTTACGTACATCAGTATTAGGCGGTCTGTATATGACTCCAAGGGTAACACATTTATTTTGAGTTATTGGATGAGGAGATATATCCACAAAAATTGATTCTATAGAATTATTCATAAAAGATAGATCATTTCGTCTACAATATTCAAGAGATTCATTAAAAGACAGGGAAACACCACCTCCTCTTTTTTCAGGCCGGTAGTTATTTACTTGAGAATATCCTTTTATACCATATAAGTTTTGATTTGATTCGTTAAGCCATCATTCTAAATTTATATTTGGAGTAGTAGTAGTAAATCATTGCTTTACGTCACTTTTCGGCACAAAAGGTCTTTTAAGTGACATTATAATACGATAAAAACGTTGTAGTCAATTGATGAGATGAGTGATGTACAGATGATGTGAGGGTTGGGGTGATAGGGCATGGTGGGTTATTGAGAGCGTTTTCCTTCGCTCGCCCGATAAGGGGTTCTGGGCATGTCTAGGGGATATACCCCCAGACATGCCCAGACGGCCGGAGACTTGTGTTTCGCTGTACAATTTAATGATGAAACTCTGTGGCATATCGCGCAGCTCCGCTATCCTCGGGTCGGATAGTCCCCAGAGTAACAATAGGAAGGATCACTCCCTCTGGGTAACTCCATTCATCCCACGTGAGAGACCTAATGTCAAACACGCTATTGCCGGTTATTTAAGGCTACCACGGCCTACATCTGCGCCAGCACTGATGCGGGTGCTGCATTGGCTCCGCTGTTGAGCGGAGGAACCAGGGTACGCCACTGGCAATCCGCCCGAAGATTATAGCCAGATACGAGGAGGCTGCAGCTGCCCTTGGATGATTGCTGTAGACTAGTGCTTCCGTACAATGCCGTACACAGCATCCAACAGACGAAACAGATCCCTAATGACCCTCCCCGGATGGGGGCGAAAAGTACTACTACTAGCAATCATCCCAGTACCCCTATATATATATATATATATATATATATATATATTTGGAGTATCAGAATATGTCTCAAAATTACAAAACTGGCCAGACCACACAGACGTCCAATGTCAAAACGGCCAGACTGCTATGAGTTAAGTGACATTGTAATATGATAAAAACGTTCTAGTCCAATTGATGAGATGAAATGATCTACAGATGATGATGTGAGGGTGGGGGGTGATGGTGGGTTATTGAGAGCGTTTTCCTTCGCTCGCCCGATAAGGGGTTCTGGGCATGTCTAGAGGATCTACCCCCAGATATGCCCAGACAGCCGGAGACTTGGGTTTCGCTGTGCAATTTAATGTTGAAACTCTGTGGCATTTTGCGCAGCTTCGCTATCCTTGGTTCGGATAGTACCCAGAGTAACAATAGGAAGAATAACTCCCTCTGGGTAAGTCCATTCATCCCACGTGAGAGACCTAATGTCGAACATGCTATTGCCGGTTATTTAAGGCTACCACAGCCTACACCAGCGCCAGCACTGATACGGGAGCTGCATTAGCACCGCAGTTGAGCGGAGGACCCAGGGTACGCCACTGGCAATCCGCACGAAGATTATGGCCAGATACAAGGAGGCTGCAGCTTCCCAGTACCCCAACATTATGACATTATAGATTCAGGTGTAATATTTGATCCAAACATTCAAGGTGAAAATATAGCTTTAAACTATGGTGTCTTCCGAGGGGAAAAACTGAGCAAAGTATTTCAGTCTTATGTGTGAAGTAGTAGTAAATCATTGTTTTACGTCACTTTTCGGCACAAATGGTCTTTTAAGTGACATTGTAATACGATAAAAACGTTGTAGTCAATTGATGAGATGAATGATGTAAGTATGATGATGTGAGGGTGGGGGTGATAGGGCATGGTGGGTTATTGAGAGCGTTTTCCTTCGCTCGCCCGATAAGGGGTTCTGGGCAGGTCTAGGGGATCTACCCCCAGACATGCCTGGACGGCCGGAGACTTGAGTTTCGCTGTGCAATTTAATGCTGAAACTCCGTGGCATTTATTTATTGTATGCATGAATGCAGTTGGCTGTTTTACTACAAAGGTGAGACCCGATTTCCATCCTGACGTTTTATTTTATATTACGCCCAAGTGGATTTGCTTTTCTTTTGTTCCAGAAAGGACGACCTGGCCGACCTGCAGTTGTCCACTAGCTGGTCTCTCGATGCTGGTAGGCCTCTTGACTTTTAGTCATTCATAGGCATTATTACAATGCCTCATTTGCAATGAGTAAAGTAGGAATTTATATCAACATTTAATTTGGATTATTAGATATCATTATAGGGTAATACGCTAATGCCTATATACACGTAGCTGGGGGCCGTGCAAAGTCTAAATGGAAAAAAAATCAAATTTTTTCAAGGTTTGTGATGGATTAAATAGCTATGGATATAAGCTGTGTATGTCATCCTTTTGCAATGTAGGAAAATAATATGACACTTTAAAATAATACAGAAAATGATAACTCCATTTATCAAACACAAAATGGACTTTTATTCTCAAGCGAATTCCAAGATTTGGAATTCGTGTTTGGTTCGGTTTTTGTTTGGTTTTTAGCGACCTCTTTTCAGGAACTCTAATCTGACTGAGCTGTCCCAGCCATTTAATCCCATAGAAATATAAATTTATATACCAGATTCTATGTCTATCAAGAAAATTTTGTATTTTAAATACGTTTCAATAGTTTTTTTTATGTTTAGATATAGTTTCGCATTGTTTTTTTAACATATTCAACCCCGTATATGAGTCTTTTATTTTGATTTCATGACTACCAGCGTAAATCAAGTGTAACAGCTCTTATCCAAGATCTAGGCTGGACTGACTTACAAACCAGAAGAAAGAACTTCAGGCTGACAAGCCTGTACAAAATTTTAAACGGATTAATTGCTGTACCTGTCAGTGACCTTTTAACCCCAGCAGATGAAAGAACTCGTGGTGGACATAAAAAATCATTCAAACATATTAGAGCTAACACCACGCTGGGACAAAATTCTTTTTTGTACAAAACCATACCCGATTGGAATCATCTTCCACCAGCTGCTATTGAATCCAGATCAATAGCAGCTTTCAAGAGCCAACTGAGCGATCAGTCTGGTCGGCCGCTCAGCACAAACCCTTCGCCTGATACTCCGTGAGGAGGACTGCGAAGTTCACTCTTTAAAAGTTAAAGGTAGAGTCAACGCATATTGTTATACTATCGCCCACGTTGAAATTGAAAGCGTCTTTGTTGGGACTATTAATTCTAATTATTATTATTATTTTTTTAATCTAGACTATGCATATTTGTACCTGTCTAATTTATTCTAATCGCTTTTTGTTACTTTTCATGATCATGAAAGAAAAAATTTGGCGCTTCATTAAAAAAAAAAAAAAAAAAAATAGGGTGTATATACAAATGTAATCTAGACCATTTCATTTGTCCAGCACTAGCATTAGACTGGTTGAATCGTCACCCCAGTCACTGACAGTGACACATTTTTTGGATTGACATAAATTCATGAAAAATTCATCTGGATTAATTTTGGTTTGGACAGTTCTTTCATGATTTTAATAAAATGTAGGCTAAAAAATATATAATGTTAGGAATTTAAAAGGTAGTGCTAACTTTAAGTTCAATGCACATTGATCAAATATTTTTTAATAGTAATTTAAATCAATGAGATTGGTTATGGTTGTTTCAATGAATTGATTTAGAGTGGCAAGAATTGATTAACTTTAGAGGTGATAATCACATTGGCTGATGCTATTTGGTGGTAACCTTTCTGATTCATTCCAGGAACTGTTTTTCTGTGGGCAATTCTCTGGCTTTGCCAGTGCAGCCTTCGGTTTCAGATAGGTTTTTGCTGTCAAAAAATATATGTGTGGACCTTTCCTCTTTGTTTGAAGTTTTCAATTTTGTTGCTATGATATGGTTCAATGAAGCATCTATACCACATATTTTTAGTCTCAAATTTATATAAATTCTCATAAATGTATAGTTACGCTGGTCGGATCCAAGCTCGTTCTCGTCTTCCAATTTTCCAAAAAAAAAAAAAAAATCCTTTTATACATATACTTTATGTTTACATAGATCTATAAAGAAATTTATGTACAAATACTTTTAATAGTTTTTATAAATATTAGATAGAGCTCTGTGACTTTGTGTGGTTAATATTGAATCTGTCTGACCAATTATTTGATTATAAATGACCCTTATCTTTTTCACATTGACATTGTTGGCTTTTCATGTGGTCTTGTCAGTCTCAAAACCTCACATTATCGTTCACTCTTTCTTTTTTTCAATCGTAAATTTCCGCTGTTATTAATTTAACAAATTGATTATAAATCACGAATTCTCATAAACGCAGAGTAACACTGGTCGGTTTCTCATAAATTTATCCAACATTTGAGGAATGACATAACGAAAAAATCATTTGCACTTTTGCATACAAATTTGGGTTTGGATGATATTCTTCCATAACTTTTAATATGTAAAGGGGGATGGAAAGGAGTTACATCTTTGTTTCATAACAATTTTGGTTTCATTCAGGTGAAAAAGTGTTAACTTGTTGTGATTCGCTGAGTAAACACTATGAGATGGCGTTCACTTAAATGCAAGAGACAATATTATTATTATTATTTTTAAATCTACGATAATTGTCTCAGATAATTTGTTTAACAAGGATCGATCAACTCTGGATGCGATAACCACTCTGGCTGCTTTTATGCCAATTTGTGGTTGACTCACTGATTCCTTTCAGGAACTGTTTTTCCTGTGGGCCATTCTCTGGCGTTGCCAGTGCGGCCTTATGGGGTTTCAGATAGGTCTTGTTGTCAGGAACATATGTTTTTAGCCCTTTTCCTCGTTGTTGGGAGTTTCATCTTTGTTACTTAAATTTTTTGGGTACATTTTATCGTGTGATTTGCAGGGCAAAAATTTCCAAATAATATAACTCAATAAGAGGAGCGATTGTTGTTTCTAGGATTTTATTTAGCAAGAATTGATAAACTCTGGAGGCAATAATCACATTAGCTGATGCCAATTTGTGGTTGACCAACTGATTTCGGTTTCAGATAGGTCTTTGTCAAAACTATGTTTTTGGCATATTTCCTCTTTAATTGGAGTCTTTTTTAGTTACTTTTGGTTCAATGAAGCATAGATAGCAGCTACTCTAAATAATATTAATAATAATAATAATTTAAATATACAATATGAGTGCTCATAAAGGTATTTAAACAGGTCGGATTTTCAGTTATTTATTGGCCGGCTGCACTTTGAATGTAGGTGTAAAATAATTCATGTTAGGAAGTTAAGATTTAACGTTCTCATTAGTAATACTTTAAATTAATGAGAAGAGTATAGTTGATAATCTCTTGGTTTCATTTTATGTAATTAATGCAATTATGCCAATTTCTGATGACTCTGGAATAATCCCAGGGGCTGATTTTCCTTTAGGCCATTTTCTGGCTTTGCAAAAGTGACTTTAGGTTTCAAGTGGATCCATTGAAATTATGTTTGGGTCACCATTTTTATTATAAGCTGCTTTGAAAATAAATTTAAAAAAAAAAAAAAAAAAAGTGGCCACAAGAATTAAATCTTTCATCATTCATACTTAATAAATAATTTGTAAATTTAAATAATTTGGGAGAGTATCCAAGCGTAGGAGTCACTACAGCCCTGATGCCTCCCAGCGTAAGGTAAAAGCACTATATTTATTCAATTAAACTTCTGCAAGAACATAATCTTGCATGAGTCGACGCTAACAAAAAAATAGCAGAATGACAGAAAAAATAAATTATAAGAAAAATTATAGTAAAAAAAAAAAATATATATATAATAATAAAAAATAAAAAAAAGCCAATAAATACAAGGTCAGTTACAACAGGACTTGGCTAGTTGTTACAGGCCGCAGTAATTATTGCATGCCTTATACGCCATCTACGTGATGCTCTATGTCTAGCTCGATTAATCTAGCATCAGGACTTGCGCCAGTTGTTGAAATCAGTGATAATAATGATGGGCAGGATGCATCCGGACTTGCGCCAGATGCAATAAACTTCGTGAAGAACCAAACATATGATTATTCATTTGTTAGTTCGGCAGGACTTGCGCCAGCCGCTCTACCTTTTGCAAACATGATGGGGAGTGATTTGCCACCGGATTTGGGACAGTTGGTTCTTGATACAATATCCACAAGCTCATTCTTACAGATGGAATTAGTTTAATCTAGCATCAGGACTTGCGCCAGCTGCTGAAATCAGTGCTAGTAATGATGGGCAGGATGCATCCGGACTTGCGCCAGATGCAATAAACTTTGTGAAGAACCAAACATTTGATTATTCATTTGTTAGATCGGCAGGACTTGCGCCAGCTGTTCTAACTATAGAGAACATGATGGGGAGTGATTTGCCAACCTGATTTGGGCCAGTTGGTTTTTGATACAATATCAACAAGCTCATTCTTACAGGTGGAATTAGTTTGAATGTGAATGATTTATGTCCTTTTTCTTCTCCCGTAGAAGAGAAGAAAAAGTTAAAATTTGCTTTTTCGTCAATAACTGCGCGAGTATGAATTTATTTAATTTTTTATTTTTTTAGAATTCTGTAGATCTTGCTCTTGAATATGTAAACAACATTTTTAGTGAATACAGCAATACTCAAGATGTGGTCAATTTCCTCATGTTATTAATTTGCTTCAAATCCTTTTAAATCTATGTTTTGTGGTTTTTTATGTTTTCAAAGTGTGTCTGCAATACCTAAAGTCAGCTCAAAATGAGGTCTGTATACTTCTGTGGTCAGATTTTACACTTACAGATAATAACATTCCACTGACATTTAAATCCAGCCAGTCAAAACACTACTCATGAATTATAAATACAACAGATGTTATGATAATGTGTCCCTTATCATTTACAGTTGGAAATTTTAATTATTTGGTTATCTATTCATTACATGTAAATTTCAATTTTCACTCTTGTAGACATCCTAATTTCAATTTAAAAACTCAATTTCAGACTATATAGCACTTGACCATTTAGAATTAGTGTTGTTTCTGATGCCGCAAGTAATGGTGAATTAGACAGATGAGAGGTTGGAATTCATATGTGCTCTTACGATGCATTCGTAAGTTTGTGTTGTGGGGGTCAGACACTTCGTGTCTGTGTGCCGTTTTCATACCCTCCTCAACAACAGATACTCTTGTTTAATAATGGTATTGAAAGATTTTGTCAATATTATGTAATTTGTATGTAATGATACAAGAGTCAAAGTTCACTTTAATATAATAATGTGAACAATTAGTAGATTGTTATTTTATAGGTTTTGTTTTGTGTGAACAATTACTAGATTGGTATTGGTAGTTTTTGTTAATAATATTTTATGTAATTTGTTTATAATGATACAAGAGTCAAAGTTCACATTTAAATAGTAGATTAGATCAATTACAGACATGTATAAATATTCATAGTAGATTAGATCAATTACAGATATGTATAAATATTCATAGTAGGTTTGATCAATTAGAGACATGTATAAATATTCACTGGTTAATCCTGTTAACCGACTGTCAAGTAAATTTATACCTATTTTGGTACTAGGGCTTCACTCTGTTACAACCACGTTTACAATAACAACATTTGAAGTAAAGCCCTTTTTATTTGTAGTTGTTTATTTTGATGTTTATTTTTAATAAACAATTTTCCCCCATTTTATGTGTCTGTTTTTTGTATGATAAATAATGGTATATTAATGGTTGCTCAAGCACAAACATATAATATTGTGTTAAAAATGTGTAAACAAAACTAGTTTAGTAGATAAGGTAACCTATTGTGCATTTTATGATTAAAGCATGAAATTTCCACCACTTGTAGAACATATCTTAAGGGTCATTTTTAGATGTGGAGATAGACTGGATTTCACCTCTGATGACCTCTAGAGGTCATTGACCTCGAAAGGTTAAAATATTCACTGGCAAAGCCAAAAAGTAGTGAAAATTATATATAACAATGTCTATAATTTGTTTCTGTGTCCCAAACGTGTGTCAAATACTCGAATAGACTGTTCTGAATCATAAACATAACACCAAGGTCATGTCAAGGTCACACCAAGGTCATTTAAAGGTCAAACTGGCAGAAAATAGTTAAAATGTCCACTTTTTTTTATCAATTTCCACACTGTGTTTGTGGAGTCATTTATTACAAAGGACTGGTTTTGACATATTCTTCGTTCTATGTATTTTCCACACACATTTTATGACATTAAGCGCAGTATCAACCTTGGAAAGGAGGCTATCTTCCACTTATTACGCTCCTTCCTCAATATTTAGTTGAGCGGGCTAAAATTACAAATATGCAGCATTGTTAAAGATTAGTCTGGGCTCCCAAAGCTAAATATTGATAAATAATTGGGTTTATGAAGTTTGACATAGGGTGGGGTTGTGTTTTACTGGAGTACCATCCGAAAGCAATTTGAAGGTCATTTCATAGTCAAACTGGCAAAAACTGTTAGCATGATCACATGTCTTCTTCAGAGCTGTTCCAATTTATTTTTCGAACGTGTCTTCACTTAAAGGAGCCTGAGCTCCAGTCTGTTAATTGCACATGTATACAATTTTTCTAGAATCACATCTATCCACATCAACCTAACTTTATGCAGGTGAGCCATATCTGATAATTCAAAGACAGCTCAATTTTATTATTGTAATTTCCCTTAATGTAATTGGTTTTATGTCTATTGGTTATAAATTTACTAGCATCCATGTAACAATCATATGTCTCCTTCAATAAGTTTGGTCAACAAATCAGTGTCTTCTAATTCGGGACCACATCATTATCTATAGGCATAGATGCATAATGTAAGCCATGCGAGCCATGGGTATGGCGTTAATGCCATCATATCTATCTAGTCTCTCTAGTCTAATGTTCCAGGTAGCTGGACGTTGTTAGAAGACCACATAAATTTAGATGAAATGACGGCCTTTTATACTGATTATAACTGTTCGACTAGAATGTTGAATTGTATATATATTCTTAGCGTGACACTAATATCCTTATAGAAGTGGTGAGCCGGTTTTCATCCCATGTCCGTAGGGGAAGGGGTATTTTCGTGCTGGGATCTATCAAGCGTGAGGCATCACATTATCAACAACGTGGGGATGTGCAAGTGAGTTATTAAACATGCTACCAAAATATCTCCAAGTTCAAAATCAAATTTTGTTGTAAGCGGAACAACTCAAAACCTTAATCAGAAATGATCCAAATCTTACAATCACATTCCCCATGATATGGAGATATACAGGCAATTTATTAAAAGATTTTACTAAATTTTAAAATGGCCGCCACAAACCAACTTTATAATTTATTGTGGCTGCAAAAACTCAAACTTTGCAAGAAATTAGTCAAATTTTACAATTTTAAACATACCGGATACTATAATTAATTTCTAGGCTACATCAATTTTTCAGAAAGCTCGGCAAAATAGCTATGTCATGACTGCCAAATTTTCTCGTTAAATTAAGACCCTGTCACCATGATATCTATAAAACCGATTATCCCATCGTTCTGTATTCAATTCATACTGCATTATTTTCTATTAGGACATTGCGCTTTTCCTCCACTTGTCGGCAACAATTGCATTATTACTAGACTAAACCTTTCATAGCCATCAAATAGGATATATAATATTAACTACTTTGCACATCTATCATTCCGTTATAACGGTTTAGTATTCCGTTATAACGATATATTATTTCGTTATAACGGTTTACTAACCTGTTATAGCGATCTACTGTTCCGTTATAATTGTCTAGTATTTCGTTATAACGGTCAACTACTTTGTTATAACGACATACTAATCCATCATAACAGTCTACTATTCCGTTATAACGGTCTAGCATTTAGTTATATTGGTCTAGTATTCCGTTATAACGGTCTACTAATCTGTTATAACGGTCTACTATTCCGCTATAACGGCTCATTATTGCACTATAGCGGTCTATTATTCCGTTATAAATGGCTAGTATTTCGTTACAACGGAATACTATTTCGTTATATAGGTTCATTATTTCGCTTTACCGGTCTAGAGTTTCGCTAAAACGGTATACTAATCCGTAACAACGGTCTACGGTCTTTGAATTTTCCATGTCTGTCCTGTTATCCGGGCGGATGCTCTTATCCTTGAGAATTTAAAACGGTCTACTATTCCTTTAATAGCGGTCTATTAATCAGTTATAATCGTTATAACAAAATACTAGACCGTTATAACGAATTAGTAGACTGCTATAACGGATAAGTACACTGCTATACAGAACTACTAGACAGTTATAACGAAATACCAGAATGCTATAGCGAAATATGAGACCGTTATAACAAAATACGAGATCGTTTTAACGGATTAGTAGACCGATTTAACAGATTAGTAGACCGTTATAACGGATTAGTAGGTATAACGGATTAGTAGACTGTTATAACAGCTTAGTAGGCCGTTGTAACGGGATAGTAGACAATTATAACGTATTGGTAGACCGTTATAGCGAAATACTAAACCGCTATAACGAGATAATAGATCATTATAGCGGAATAGTAGACTGTTATAACGGTAGACTTAACAGTCGTAAAGAAATACAAGACCGTTATAACGAGATAGTAGACCGTTATAACGAAATACTATACAGTTATAACGGATAGTAGACCGTTATAACAGAAGACTTGACCGTTATAACGAAATAGTAGACCTCTTCAACGGATTACTAGACCGTTATAACGGATTAGTAGAACGTTATAACGGATGAGTAGACCGTTATAATGGATTGGTAGACCGCTATAACGTGATACTAGACCGTCATAACAAAATACTGGGCCGTTATAACGGGATAGTTGACCGTTATAACGAAATACTAGACCGTTACAACGGAATAGTAGACCGCCATAACGAAATGCTAGACCGTTATAACGGAATAGTAGACCGTTATAACGGATTAGTAAGCCGTTATAACGGATTTGTAAGCCGTTATAGCGTGATACTATACCATTAAAGCAAAATACTAGACCGTTATAACGGGAAAGTAGACCGTTATAACGGAATAGTAGACCTCTTTAATGGATTAGTAAACCTTTATAACGGATTAGTCGACTGTTATAACGGATTAGTAGACCGTTATAACGTGATACTAGACCGTCATAAAAAACTACTAGACCGTTATAACGGGATAGTAGACCGTTATAACGAAATACTATACCGTTAAAACGAAACAGTAAACCGTTATAACGAAAGACTAGACAGTTATAACGGAATAGTAGACAGTTATAACGAGATACTAGACTGTTATAACGGGATAGTAGACCGTTTTAACGGTATTACTAGACCGTTATAGCGGATTACTAGGCGTTAAAAGGAATTGAAAAAAAATCTGATTGTCAGAAAAAAAAAATTATTGTCAAAAAAATATTTTGTTTTAGCTGATATAGTTTTTTTCTTTGAATTACCCACACCTGTATTGATATCTGGGCGGATGTAGAACTCTTATCCTTGACAATAAAAAAAATAAAAATAAAAATGGCTGCCAAGAAATCGCCGAAATTATTATGCTTTTGCTAATTCTTCTTATTGAAAATCCCTCTCTCAGACCATTACACGCCGTGATAATTACTTAATAGCACATCATTACACATATAAGACAATGAACAGTAATAATCTACTTGTTCACTTGTATCCTACATACATGCCTAATCGTAAGTGGTGGAAAACTGTCCGTCAGGTAACTGGTGACAAAGTGTGCACCTCTATACCACCATTGATTGAAAACGGCGTCTCTCTTACTGACCCATGTGTGAAAGCTGCCATTTTTAACCAATACTTTACCAGTCAGTGTACACAACCACCCGGAGCAGAAAACCACCCTTTACCACCCTTTGAATACGAGACGCAGGCAAGATTATCTGATATGTCCTTCTCAATACTAGAAGTGAAGAAGATTTTAAAATCACTTAATGTAAATAAGGCAACTGGTCCTGATGGCATTAGTAATTTTTTGTTAAAAAATACCGCAGATGTTTTGGCTAAGCCACTTTGTAAACTTTTTAATTATTCTTTAGAAGCTGGCGTGTTTCCCAGCGATTGGAAAACTAGCAATGTCGTCCATGTGCACAAGAAAAATGATGCCCAAAATAAATGTAATTATAGACCGGTATCCCTTCTTTGTAATGTTTCTAAAATTTTCGAAAGGCTTGTTTACAATAAAATGTATTCTTTCCTGATGGAAAACAAGTTATTAAACCCACACAATTCTGGTTTCCACTCTGGTGACGGTACTGTTTCTCAACTAATATCCATTACGCATAAGTTAACCGAGGCCTTAGATGATGGTAAAGATGTGAGAATTGTTTTCCTAGATTTATCAAAGGCATTTGATAAGGTATGGCATAAAGGTGTTCTATTCAAACTGAAGCGGAAAGGAATTTCTGGAAATTTACTTACGTGGATCTCATCATATCTTCATCAGCGAGTACAATGCGTTGTACTTGATGGTCACCATTCGGAGACCCTCCCTGTGGACGCTGGTGTACCACAGGGATCTATTTTAGGACCCTTACTCTTTCTTGTGCACTTGGACGACATGGTTATAAACTTAGCATGTGCTATTAAATTATATGCTGACGATGCTTGCCTCATAGAAATTGTAGACTCAAGTCCGGCTGTGTCAGCGACTAAGATAAATTCTGATCTCCAATCCTTACTTAACTGGTCTATCCAATGGCTTATGATATTCAATGCTTTAAAAAGCTTAGCATTGACACTGACTAGAAAGCGTAAACTATTACATCACCCACATCTAACTATTAATGGAGTTATACTCGAAGAAGTAAACCAGCACTGTCATCTCGGATTAGTAATAAATAAATCTTTAACATGGGAAAACCACATAAATTACATACTTGGTAAGGCAGGGAAAATTGTAAACATAATGAGATGCCTGAAATATACTCTACCCCGGAAAGCACTTGAACGACTATTTATTAACCGTATTAGACCCATAATAGAATATGCAGACGTAATATATGACAACTGTCCTAAATATTTAGCAGACAGACTTGAGGGTGTGCAGATGGAGGCTGCTCGGATATGTACTGGTGGGATGAGGCAAACCAACTCCGAAAAACTCTTATTAGAACTTGGCTGGGAACCCCTTTTTAAAAGAAGGAAGTGGCATAAACTAATTTATATGTTTAAGATCGTTCATGGGCTATCACCATTGTATTTGTCCCAAATTTGTCAACCAACAGCTAGCTCAACTAGATATGCTACACGAAGCGCTAATAACATCAGGGTGCCACGTTGTAGAACTTCCTATTTTAAAAATTCTTTTCTTCCTTCATCTATTAGGTACTGGAACAGTTTGGATTACAGTATTCGAAACCTAGATTCGTTATCTCTCTTTAAGCGACGCATAAAAGACAAATATGGTTATAAACGCCCACCACCTCATTATTATTTAGGTTTACGAGCAGCTTCCATCTGGCACACTCGTCTGCGTCTCGTACAGTCACAGTTATCTGCTCATCTCTTTCCCTTCGGCTTTGTTGAGTCTCCTAGATGCTCTTGTGGCGTAACACATGAGACTGTTCCTCATTATTTCCTGGACTGCCCCCTCTATGCTGCTCAACGAGAGAGACTACTGGTTGCAATTAGAAATATCATCGCTCCTACTCTACATCCGGCTACATTACCAATTTTAGACAAAGATGCATATATTAAAATTTTACTTTTTGGATCCAAAGATTTATCTTCGGAAGAAAATATTCTTCTTTTCAGAGCCACACAAAATTTCATTTTAAACTCTGATAGATTTAGTCAACATAATAATATATTATAATTTACCTTATCCATAACCGAGTAAAATTGAGCTACGATGTTTTTTCGATCTGTGTTTGCTGCTTTAAATGAAACAGTTTTTTACGTGACATTTTGCTGAATATTAAATTAATGTTTTGTATTGTATTGTATTTTAAGGTATTGTATTGTATTGTACTGTATTGTATTGTATTGTTCGTATTGTATTGTATTGTTCGTATTGTACATAAATGTTATGTATATGTGGAGAACCCCTCGTCTAGTGCTTAATGCGCTATTTGGGCAATCCACCTGAAATAAATATGTTTATATTATATATAAGGGGGGGGGGGCACCTTTTATTACAAGGGAGGGGGACTATTTTTTAAATATAAATTTCCAAACTAAATTTTCGTGAAATAAATAATTGTTCAATGCTGTAAATAAATATTAAAATTTGAAATAAATAATTATTTCAGCCTATGAGCAACATAATTTAATAATCCCCAAAAAATCGAGCCTCATTTATCCTGCATCATCAAATTACCTTTAAATTTGTGAAGCCTCGCTTTGCTTGGATCGTTTGCCTCCAGAGGAAGGCTAGGCTTAGCTTGGGATCACGATTTCGCAGTTCAAATCATGTTTTAAATATTGAAATGGGCAGGCGAAATGGTATCTTATTAGAAGACAGGTTATGCACCTTTTGTGAAAATAATGGAATTGTAGTTATTGAGAATGAATATCATTTTTTATTGCATTTTCCGCGTTATAATACTATTAGGGAAAAATATCTAAAAAAAACATCTGGTGCTATATAATGTTACTAGCTACTCAAATTTTATAGAGATTATGACTGCTAAAATGTTGACTTGAAAGAAGATCTCACATATTATGTATATTATAGTTTCTAGCTCAAAAACACACCTGCTGTTGTATAAAATGTTCTTTTTAATGCCATTACCATCATATGAAATGTGCTATGTACACACAAACATACTATGTTTTTGATAATATGTGCTGTGTAAAATGGGCCTCTAGGCCTTATACTACTTGAATAAAGATTACTTACTTACTTACTATAACTGGCTGCAATTTACCGATAAGTTGTCATACATAAAACTTCGTTTTGGTTGATCCCTTCCATATTAACAAGAATTGTATATTAACGATATGCTAAGATTTTCTCCAATTCTTCGATCTACATTACCAGAGTAGGCCCAAGCCAGAATCCTAAACTAGGCCTACATGTAAATATATACTGGTATATGTAGGCTTACTAACTGTACATGTTAATAATTTGTATGTAACATCATGGATTTATACGAAATGTACAGATATCACTCGTATGTACAATGTACATACGACTATGTGCATGCATTTACCTAAATTGCCAAAAATGAATTGACGCCTTACGATTTTGCCTTACTGTATGCCTATGTCGGTTCTCATAGCAAATGGAAAATTGAGTGACACTTAGTCGTAGGAGCGTACTTTGTATAAACACAGAGTACCTGTTGATTTAGAAACCAAGAAAATGGGTTTATGGCATCATAGCTACACACCTTTCGGAACTTTTAACATGTTTAATTAAGGATCGAGTATTTTTCGGAAATATGCAAAAAATATACGGTAGCTTATATCTGCATAGAACTTTTTTCACAACATAAATTTGTAGGTACATTTACATGTAGGCACTATACAGGCCTATACGTTGCCAATATATTAAGTAAAAATATGTAGGCCTTACGTACACAATTACAATGCCAATTACTATGCTAACAGTGCAATCAGAAATGTACAATTTGAAATATTTCTACAGTTGAAGTTAACAAGGCCCGTCGGCGACGGAAATAGGCCCCAGCCTCTAATCATCGTTTAAAAGAGAAAATCATTTGACACAAGAGCACACCCGACAATAGCCCGCCAGCATTATTGAAATTGACCGATAACTGATTATTAGCAGCATGCAGTACAAAAACCACATATTTTGTTCGATAGTAATGGTCTAACTATCTGGCACGGTTTTCCAGTTATTAAACATATTGAAGTCAAAAGTGGCCGACCTGGCCATTTTGAATTTGATCAAGTTGAATGTTTTCATGGTATATCCCTACCTGAAACTGCACATTTTGTTTTAAAGGAATGGTCTAGCTATCTGGTCCGTTTTTCCAGATATTACGCATATTACAAAAATAATAGCCGATAATTGGTAATTTTGGCCGCCATGACGTAGATTCTGTCCGAATCTTGCCCAATTTTTAAATTATCCGAGCTATTAGTCAAATGGATATATGGTATAAATTTTAGAGCGATAAATGAAAAAATGTTGAGTGAATCGTATTAACGAGAAAATTTGTCGATCGAAAAAAAGGTCATATGGGTCACAGAAAGGTCAAATATAAAATTAGTCAAGCTTTAGTCATGATTAACCTGTATGTGAAGTTTAATGTGCATTCCACTTACGCAAAGCAAGTTATAGTGCTAAAAGTGGCGGACAGACGGACGGACGGACGGACGGACGGGCGGACGCGCCTAATGACGACAATAGGCATCCGCCAAAATTTTGACTGAGGCCTAAAAAGTCAATAGTAAAATGATTGTAACTTTTCCACATCAATTTCCAGGCACATATCATACCGGGTAGATCGGTCGTTTACACGTTCACTGTAACGTCACGATACCAAATTATATAACCTGCAATTTTAGATTTTTACCAGATTTGCAGTTTTGGTCTACATAATTAATTGCGTATTGAATATAATATTATACCAATTCATGGCTAACCCAGCAAACACATGGCGTTTACGCGATGTTGTTTTAGTGTTGGGCAAGTTTCGCAGACGGTGACCAACATTAATACCACATCGCCTCAGCGCGTCTCGTGTCTGCAGGGAAGGAGCTACTATAAGCCGATCACATGACGCCTCTGTGACGAAAATAACAGAGAATAATGGCAAATAGTTGATCAGTAAGGGATTATGAAACAGGCTGGGTGAAATGCGTCACAGAACCTAATCTTCTTTTCTTATTACAGGATCAACGCAATAATAACATACCTGACCTATCATTAAGAAGGTAATATGTGTACATGTAGGGCATCAGATCAAATAATATTGTAACATATACAGCTGGAAAGTTGTCACAAAAACATCTTAGCATAGTGCTAAGGTAAAGTTTTATGACAGGCATATAGTACGTAGCACAAATAAGGTTATAGCAAATTTGAATTTTTATTTACATTTCATAGCAAATTCATATACTTCGCTCGCGTTATAACACGAAGCGCTCAGCAGTGAAGAGGATAAAAGGATTATATACTGCATAACGAAGAATACGGCACGGGTCAAACAAACTCTTTGTTCAAAGAACAGTTTCTAGTAGCATGGGATAGGCCTACCAGTAAGAAGTACGCTGTTGTCCACGCACACATATTAAAATATGAGCTAGACGTTCAGTATTCATCCATATACCTTGGCAGATTGTATTGACCATAAAAGGTAAGCCAAACCCAGTTAAATAGTTTCTAAGCTAAAATGTGATTGTGTAGCTATACCGTACATTTATATGTTCAGTGAGCTGTAAGGTGAAACAGTACGGTAGTCTACATTTCTATTGGATATAATATCCTAATAAATACGACGCAAAACAATAAATGGAAAAAAAACACCATTACGACTAAACTAAACTAGACAAACATCCTTTGTTGGCAATAATAGAAGTATATAGGCCTACAACAATTTTCCGTCGGTCAGTTGATAGGGATATATTTAGGCGAAAAAGACACTTTTGAAAAAAATCCAAGATAACCATAGCTATAAGATTTCTCAGTTTTCTTATTCAATTGCTGATTATTATGCATTGTTTTATAGATTTACTCGACAAGGTTATAAGATGGCAGAAAAGGCTGGTATACGTTGTCTGGATATGCGCAATACTGAGAAATTGATTAAGAGCGGTACCCAACAGTTTTCTGATAATCAAGCCACTGTGACATTCCAGCGAAATCGCTCTGAGATGAGACACATTAAGCGTTATGTAGAGCAAATGGAGAAAGAAAAAGTTGAACTGCAGAAAAAGGTGAAACAAAAAGAAAAAGATTTACTTTGTCATATACTCACCACCGAAGTTAATCCTTTTCTTTACAAAGACAAGCAGCAGGTACGCAGGGGTCCGCCAGTACAATGGACTCACTCGTTAGATAGCGCAGGCCTACACCTGCCTCGTCTGGCTGAACATTCACGTGTTGGAGCGGAAAAGACATGTCGCAGGCCTACCATGCGGAGTGTGGATGTGCTTAAAAATATCACTGATCGATTGGCAAAGAAGACAAAAAGATGTCAAGTACGAAGAAAATCAACCTTGATGAGTATACCAGAGGTAGGATCGTTTGAAGGGGGTATTCAGCAATACAGTACACAGTATGACAGCTCTTATAAAGCGGAAGATTACAGAAAACGAAATGCTCGATTTCCAGTTGGATACAACAAAGAAGACAGAGCAGATTATGAGCAACTGCTAAAACCAGCTCACCATGCTCTCACTATACCTCGGTTATCACCAGTGAAGAGCCGCAAGAACGGCTGGCGCGAAAAAGAAGCTACCTCTAAAATGGAAGATAAATCAAAAACTACACCCAGACAACCAACAGCCAAATGCGAATTCATCTCCAATGTTCATGTGCCTGACAGTCCACAGAAAATAGTAGAGAGTATAGTTCCCAATTTACCACAGCATTTGTGCAGAAGGGCAGAACAGAAGCGTCGGGAAGCTGCCGGTCCTGACAAATGCATGCAACGAAGACTAGAGCTTCTCGAAGAAAATCACACTCTATTAGATCAAAATGCTTTGAACGACCCAAGATGGAAGATTTTTTCAAGGTACTCTCTGACAAACCGGATCATAAAGTGAAGTCAAAAATGACCAAACTTGAAAAGAAAAAATCATTTAAATTGGAGGCAAGACAAAATATGCACCTATGTTTTGAGGAGATGCGGTGGGTACCCATGTGAGAGTTGATATGACATGATACCAGTCATGTTCTGGCCGCGTTAAGGTGTTACTAATCTAACTAGAGTGAAGCCAATTTCTACCAGATAGCATAAACACTGGTAAAGCTACTGGCGAGATATCGCACGCACATCAAACAGTCAATATTCTCCTCAGGCAATGACTATTTCAACTGCGTCCATGACACTAGACAAAAGAAATATAATTATTTTAACATTGTTATCATCTGAACATTTTTTGTTATTATGCCATATTGTATACAAGTTATAACTGCATATTAAAAAAACATTAAAAAATAATAGATAAAATATGTTTTTTTGTCATTGATTTATCTGACTGCGATCTGTCTGCCTGTATATATATATATATATATATATATATATATATATACAGGCAGCTAGATCGCAGTCAGATATATATATATCAGTATATATATATATATATATATATATACATTTGACCGAATTTGAAGATTTTATTCCGAGATGGGCCTTTTTCTCGTTTCAATCTACCAGTTGAATTTATATTTTAGTTATTCCGTGAAACGCAGTGACGTCACCGGTAACCGTTTTGAACGGCAACTCGGTGAAAAATGTTATATAAGACTCCCTCCCCCATACTTCATTGTATTAGCTAGCTCAGTGAAACAAAGGAAGTCAAGGTGTGAGTTTCACAGAATATCTCCAGATTAAAATATTGTAAAATAAGAAAATTATCATGAATTATCAGCATCACAAAATATATTTAAATTATCAACAAACCAAACATGCTAGGCAGTAGTAATTGGGAATACATGAATTATACACAGAGACCAGCACAACTATTTTAATTATCACAGAAGCTGGTGGTCAGCTATTAGTGCAGGATGAGTGCAATGAGTGTAAAACAAACAGGAACCTTGGGGTTCTGAACAGAGAGCCACTTCGTAGTTTTATATATTTATAATTGGGAGCTGCTTTGATGAATAAATAAGAGGTTGTTGATATTTATGACTGATCACTTAACGATATTTTTGCCTTTCTGATCACAGTCAGAGATGACGGCGATTGAACAGTGAAATGTCATAGACCTTATATTTTTTTCAGGTGGTAGGCTAAAGGGGTCACCATTTATTCTCCAGCGGGGGGGGGGGCTCCGAAATTTTTATTACATGTTTATATGGAATAGTTCTAGAATAAAATTATTTATTTCACGCAGAGTCCGCGAGAAATTATTTATTTTAAAAATATTCCAGCCCTCCCCCTCCCCCCGTGGAGAGGGAATGGTGCCCCCCTAACGCTATTACTACGCTGTTTAACATATTTATTAACGATCTATCAAATGAATTAAACAGTCTTAATTTAGGTGTGAAAATAGGGGTTGTTATGCTCTGTCATCTACTTTACGCTGATGATCTCACTCTGATAGCCGACAATGAGGGTCAGCTTCAATTACTGTTGGATTGTGTACATAAATGGTGTGAAAAATGGGGAATGAATATAAATTGTCTAAAATCTAACGTAGTACATTCTCGTAAGACGAGATCTGCTAAGAGTAAATACTCTTTTAAATTAGGAGTTATGTGCTTAAATACTGTTGATAGATATAAATATCTTGGGCTTATTTTTGATGAGTACCTGACCTTTGATTTAGGGGGTGAATGATCTCTGTTTAAAGGGTGGTAGAGCTCTCGCCGCATGTATATCTAGATTTAAAGCTTTGAAAGATGTTGGATTTATAACTTTTACTAAGCTATATAACTGCATGGTTAACCCTGTATGTGACTACTTCTCTGCACTCTGGGGTCACACCTCATTTCAAGAATCAGAAAAATTACAAAATCGTGCCATCAGGTATTTTCTCGGGCTTGGGCCACGAACTCCCATCTTGGCAATGCAGGGGGAGATGAGCTGGTTGAGTCCTACTGCTAGACACTCATTATCGATTATACAGCTATGGAACAAGTTAGTCCAGCTAGATCACGCAAGATTGCCATACATTGTATTCAGTTGGATGTCCACGACAAATGGTGGCTGGTTTCGCCGAACAACTGATTTGTTTAAAACATATGATTTGCACTGTTACATTGTAAATAAGGAAGTGATACCCCTAAGCATAGCTATAAACAAAATTATTTATTTGAAAATAATAAGTGGAACACTAGCATGCAGTTGAAACCTAAGTTAAGAACCTACATTACTTTTAAAACTATTTATGCAACAGAAATGTATGTAAAATCACTGTTTTCTAAAGCTAAAAGATCAATTTTGTGTCAATTAAGATGTGGTGTACTACCATTAGCTATTGAAACT
This sequence comes from Flabesymbios commensalis, assembly GCA_964017125.1. Taxonomy (NCBI): domain Eukaryota; kingdom Metazoa; phylum Annelida; class Polychaeta; order Terebellida; family Flabelligeridae; genus Flabesymbios; species Flabesymbios commensalis. The sequence goes on from OZ024912.1 coordinate 54,832,105, forward strand.
GGCAGGTATACAAACACGCCAGTAGATCAATGATTATTCCGCCTCTGTAATTTAAATCAAATAGAAGACGAATCCCACTTTGTATGTCAATGCACCCTATATAAAACAATGAGAACGGAATTATACTTGCATATATCGTCGATTTATCCAACCAACTTTATTTTATTAACCCCTAATGAACAGCTTAAAGTACTTATGTCAGAAGAGTTTGTTTATTTAACAATGGATTTCGTTGAGCAGGCATGGAGGAAACGTCAAAGTGTTATGTTCAATTAGCCTAGTTATATTTAAAGCAATGTATTTTATTTTTATTATCATTATTATTATTATTATTATTATTATTTTTAAATTATTATTATGCTACTATTATTTATGTTATGCAGTACAATTCAAAGTGACTAATAAGCCCTTGAGGGCTGGGTACCAATTTATTATACTTTATTTTCTGTTTGTACTATATGTTTGTGCTATGTCACTATAATAAACAAATACAATACAATACTATCGTATGTCGATGCCCTCGCAGATAGGCCTACGTTGTATTTACGGCTGGCGGTCGTGTAATTACGCATCAAACACGATGCGTTGCCTAATGTTGTTTCAATACTGGTCCACCTTCAACAAAACTGGGCCAACATTACAGCAATGTTGCGTCAAAACCTCGTATTTCCCGCGTTATGACGCATCCCATCGCTGGTGACAGCGTCACCTGGCTCGACTCTTTATAAGTAACGCCTAAACACGTGGTCGACTGAAGAAATGCATGACGGGACCACAAGGGTTAATGCCGCAAGAGTTGACTGTTATAACAGACGTTACGCCGCAATATATATAAAGAAATGTCGGCAAAATAACCCGACAATGACGGTATCTCGCAGCATGTTTAAGAATACAATAGTAGGCCTATAAACCGCCTCTAGGATTGTATGTATAGGCCAATGTCACAAATCCGTCTTACTAAAAACATTGTTAAAACAGCCAACCAACACAGAATTTTACGCAACCCCTTACATCAGCCAGGCGTTGGATTCGCGGTATTTAGATGTCTGTATTTAAAAAGAGTTTTAATTCAGTTTCATTTTTGTCTTCGCCACGGTCTAATATATATCACAAATTGTTCGCCACATGGCAAATATCTTCGCATTTGGCTGTGTGCAGGGTGGCATGCGAATTATATATAATATATCAATCTAGGGCCGTTTTAGCTGAAAAGAACAAATAGTTATTTTTAATCCTGAGATATTTAAAAATAAAATAGATTTAATCAGTAGTCAACTGATATCACAGTGTAGCCAATTACATAATCACAGGTACAGCCAAATGTGGCGAGGCGACAGAAGGCATGGTGGGTATACCTCTAAAGGCTCCCCCAACAACAACAGCCTGTAGTACGTTATTTGCTGTGCAAAAGCAGTATCTGCTTACTTGTAAAGTGAGCAGATACTGTCTTTTGGCTTTGCACGGCAGTTGTTTCTCTCATGTCACCAGTGTCTCTCTCTAGTGACACTCACTGATAATTCAGTGAAGGCAGTTGTAGGTCAAACCTGAGCTCAACTGTACATCGAGCTCGGTAAGAATACCAGGACCAGGCAATACTAGTTTGATCCCAAGGTAGGCATTGTTCTCAGTAAAATCTATGGGCTGTCTAGAGGGTATAAACTGTTGGCTCAACCCACAACTAAACAAGAGGCTCAGGGGCCTTAACGCTTGTCAACAGCATTGCAAAATATCAGCTACAGATGTGTCAGAGAATGTATATCTATGCTCTAAAATGCAATATCATGAAAATAAAATATGTATAGGCCGGTAGTATATGTTTATATCTTATCAATCATTGGTATTTATTATATGTTTGATTCCCATCATACATTTTGCTGATTTTACACACATTCTGAAGTAGGCCCACTGCACATAATGAAAAATGCTTGACAAAAAATCATTTTTACAGGACTACAATGTTAATATTACAAAAGTAGCTAGAAATTTTCAGGAAGTCTTTATTCTTCAATTTTAATTCTTCTGCCTTTATAGGCCTAACAAAATCGTCACAGAGTTGTAAAATATCAACTTTTATTGTTTCTTACTCAGCCGTGAAATCTACAGCTCAGCCCTAATCCATTATTATCACGTGTAGACGTAATGCACTTTTACTACACCCTCTTATGTGATGCAAATTACGGGAATCAAAAAACACACAGTAGATCAACCCAAAGATAAAGACCCATGAAGGCTTTCTCCACGGTATTTGCTGAAATGTTACTGTAATGTTATCAGGCCAACGTCGAGTCATGTGTTAGTTGGCTGTATCAAATGTAATGAAATTAAATGAAAGGGGTTTTACGCCACATTTGTGCACATTTAGGCTAAACTGGGCCAGGAGAGCCTCCTGAGAATTGTGATGTGAATGAGGTGACACTGCCCATCAGACACAGGATTCGAAATTGAGTCCTGTTGGTCTGCGGCCAAGCACGTTAACTCTCTCGGTCACAGAGGCTGCCCACGATATTCAATCTTTACGATTGAGCAGGAGGAAACCTTTTGTTCTTTAAAACTTGAATGCCAGAGCAGGAGACGAATCCTTTTAGTATTGTTGTTACATACAGTAAAATCCCGTTATAGCGTGAATCGTTACACCGCGATATCGGTTATAACGCACTGCGCATTGACCTCATTTTTTAGGGTAAAATTTGACTCCTAACTAATAGTGCGTATTTTTTATTCTTGATCATGCCAGTCTGGTTAAAACAGCGCCCATTTACGTTCACGTTATGGTGTGCTGACCAGGCACATATGCATGCAGTAACCATTGCACCCCTTCCCACCCGTCGCAGCCACAATGTTGGCAGGTGCGAACACCGACAACGCGTCGGATAAACCTTCTGACTGCAACTGTTCTGTATATTTTGCATGACATTTGAACAACGGCCAACATTGTACGAAAGTTATACAAATGTTTTGTGTTTGCTGGGATACTATACATCTATTGTGACCTCAAGAATCATGTACAATTTATGGAAAACAATATAATTCTAGCAAATCTTGTGAATCTTAAGGCCTCGTGAATATACGATATAACCCCACTGTGACAGGGCGTCTCTTGTCCACGGCGATTCGGCGGCGACACAGACACTTCTCCCGTCGGAATAACAAGGCAGCAGCAGATTCTTCAGGATGATTCAATTCAATTTATTCCTATAATTTCTTCTTTAATTTCGTACCTCTCGTTGTGATTTTTTAAAACACTTTAGGTTATAGCTGTTAGCCCCTTCTCTCTCTCCTGGTTCATATGCCAGCTCAGAGTACGTCAAGACTAGCAGCTTTCCCCCGTGATGTCTGAGTTGAAACTCAACTCTAAAATATAATTTTTATTCTGCCAGGAAACTTACTTAAACTTCTCCCGGTCTAGTTTTTATATCAATCTAGAATCCCCCCTTACCTGCGGACAGTGCCCCCCTGGTGGTCATTATTGACCAAGCAGCTTCTGGTGGAGGGGTAAGGTGAGCCCTCCTCTCCTCGTCACAGTGGGCATTGCGGCCGTAGCCACTCAATGCATCATTGCACGCGCCACGCGAAACTCGCCAATTTAGAGTCACTTAAAATAGGATGAGCAATCTGTTAATTCACACCTTAAGGTTAATGGTAAGTTGTCCTGTCACGGATCAATCAGGTAAGCTGGTAAATGCGAGCCTTATGCAGTTATGCGTTTGTTTGGTCAGCTGTGGCTCAATTGCCCTGTTACCTAATTTGGCGGCCAGAACAGCTCTTTGTTAGCCGCGAGGCTCTTTTAAAGTGCCTAATCCCTTTAAACCCCAGGCGTGATTTAATTGATTTGATTGCATTTGACCCAAACAGCAACCAGCGCTTGTTATGATATGTGAAAAGCGCGCTGGCTTTATTGTCCTGCTTTTAGAATTTAGCGGATCAGAGGTGACATTTACTGGATTGTAATTAACTCTTTGGGTTCCCAAATACTAGATATAGTTAAAACATGATTTTCTTAAAATAACAGGGGAACTGCGTTACACTGTTACACCACCCTTTCATAATACCTGTCAATCAAACTGTTCGAAAGCGTTGATTGGTGGGAGGAGAGCTCAGCCCGTACCTATCTCGCATAACACCGTGATGCCGGTGAGATATTGCGAGGTTTCGTCCATGCACACTGGAATGATCAGTGATATAGTCCACATTCATACATGATAAACAGTTTTCTAATTGTTGCGTCAACGCTGGCATAACATTTTCAATTTGGGCCAGTGCTGGCTTAGTTTAAATAATTATATACACCTCATTTTTTGCATGAAACAGAAGAGTATATTTGTTAGAAAAACGTCTAGCCTAATCACGCCTTGTGTGATCCCATAGCATTCACAGGGTCGGTGTAGATCTCTTACATCTTTCATTCACGCCTAAAGTCGCACTTCAACCTGTTAACTACTACACATGGAGTGATTTCACGGAGCCCAAGATGTCATCATATCTCGCGAATAGCCAAACGGTTCAAATTGCATTCAACTAGATATACATGAGACTAAATAACTGATTGTATATTTTCAATTTATTATTTATTCCGATCATTTGTAATAAATACAGTGTTATATCTAGCACATAGCATCTACCACCATTAGCGGTAGAACCTCGTCCCGCTATAGCGCGATCCACTTATAACGCGCTCCCGTTTTTTGGACTCGAACTACTCGTTATAACGGGATTCTACTGTATATACAAACACATTACCTGATTACTACATCAAGATGATGTGCTATGTATTCTTGCTGGTATCTATAAGCTGATTAGCTAAACAGTTGATGATGTACTATATTGGTTTAAATATATATATATTTTTTTTAGTTTTCATATGTGTCGTTCAAACTCACTTATATGTAGTTATTTTCCACATGACAGTTAGGATTATTATAGCCATAGACGAGCCCACACCATTAATATGTGGGCCATGGATTGCTGTATTAGTTTTACCCTGGAAAATCACGTTTTCAACATGAAGGTGACTGATTTTGACCACAGGATCCGAAAAATGCAGATGCGTAGCAGTAGCTGAAATGTTACTGATCCGAATAAACCTATCCTCCACCTGATAAATCGAGACCAAAGCTTACATATATGACTGTCCAAAGGAATGTCCCAGTTTTTTATTCAAGCGAACCATTTGGCTAAAATAGTACATAGTACTGCTAAGAACATATGTTCTTGATACTACCAAATAATGTAAATAAACAAAAGTTCACGAGACACTGAACCAATGTTGATTTAATGTTGGTTTACCGTCTGGCCTTATATTTTTCATATTGTATTCCACACAACATATTAAATGTGTATAAAATATTGGTCATGTCATTGCTATCCCTTATAGGTGATAAATATATATCAGGGTTTCCCCCAGAAATAAATGTAAGCGTGGTGGCTTTTGCGAATAATATGAAAATTTGAGAGCGCAAATTACGCACCACTATGGGCGAACACAAAGTAGGGGGGTTTGGGGCCCCAATAATTTTTTAAATATATAAGGTGTTTTGGTGCTTTCTGGGGATATCTAGAATATATTTTACCTATTTAATTTGTTGGAAAAATATTTAAATTGAAAATATTTCAATTTCATGTATAATTTCATAATTTATATTTTTTTTAAAGGAATAGGGGGGCCTACAAAACAAGACACATAATTATACATGGGCCTATATTTCTAGTGGTAGGCCTATATGATTTTTTATTTTTATAATATATCCATTACCACTCTCACTGATTTTTACTGCCACTAACGTTAGGTCCAATCATCGCCTCTATTTATCATGCATGCATGTTGACTCATGTTTGGTTCAATGCTGTACTGACGTCGCAAACGATGGCCAGTAATGAGCAGGCATACATGCGGTATAGGCCTACTTTTAGGGTTTGCTAGGATTAGGCTACGCCCATAGAACTAGGCTTACACAGCTAACAGCCTAACACCATAGAGATATATGGATAACACGTAGGGCCTACAATATGAACTATACCGTACTACACCATACGGTACATTGGCCATTGTTGGTTTAGTGGCCAACCTCTGAGACAGTAGAACAGCTGTGCTGAACGGGCGAGAGTTCAGTCAGCCCAAAGAATATCGCCTATTATCATGATTATATAGATTCCTTGTCAGACAAGACACACTAGTCTCTAAACCAGGCAGAGTCTGAAAACTAGTTCATTGTCGCCGCGCGGCGATAATGCTGCGGACCATCTATGGCCGAACTCAACCATTTTATTTTATCAGGCATATTTTATTGTATGTTCCTAATTAGGTCTTTATTGAAATAAGGGATATTTGAAAATACAAAATAATAATAATGTAAACTCAATTTCCCAATTTCTAAGACTCATTATCATACACGAATAACGCACCAGGACATATTATTGGCGGGATTATTGTGTATTTGACAGGGCCAGGGTTCACAGACTACTTAATTTTAGGGGGTGCTGTTAAGGGGGGATCCCGCAACGTGAAACCGACCCTGTAATGATGGCATTGAAACAGCGTTGTAAGCCTCACAAGGTAACTTTCTATTAATGTCAGCTTCTGTGGCATATCATGCATATGTCTCGATCTATCATATAATGTGATGTGTAACTTAGTTTCATCATTCACCATGTACACTTTTTTGAAATGTACAGATAAAAAATTTATTAAAACATCATCAATTTTTTTTATCATTAATAGATTACGGACAATGCACTAGACATATTAAAATGATCTTGTAAAACGGTTGTCCGAAAAGTACTGGGTCGATGTGTCGTGTTTGCTGGGCACCTCCCGGCAAATACACGAGACGTCTGCTTCCTGTTAGTTTAATGTTGATCCAGCGTTGCAGACGGTGGATCAACATTTAACCAGTATTGGCGATATGACACGTGTTTGTTGGTCTGATGTGTTATAACGCTATCGACGCCGGTATGATCCCCTGTAGGACTGGGAGTGTCAGCATCAATAGACTACGTTGATTAGTCTATTGATGCTGACACTTTCAGTCCTACAGGGGATCATAATATCGTCATATATTACACCTGTGACGTCGAAAATATGTTTCAATCGTGATCATTCAACACTTAATCGGCATGATTAATAAATGTGACCCGCCACGCGAAAAGGGCCATAAGCTCGCTTTTTTTCAAAATTGATTTTTTTCACGATTGTGACTATGCCGGTCCGCGATATTAGCAGTGAAGAAAAAGAGCCATGACAGTGAATCAGATCACTGACTGAGGGACCGATCGCATATCTCAGACATGGGGACGAAAATTTTCATAATTAGGCCTAGTGATAATGATAGATTATAACGTATGCCTATATATTAAGTATTGGTCTTGTGAATTGGGTTGAGTTTACGAGCAGAAGGTTTGTTGTTTGTATAATGTTCAGCCTATTTTGGCGTCTATTACCCCCCCCCCCCCCCAGTAAAAATATAGCCATGAATGAAAGTCGGAATAGTTTATTGGAGTGTGTTCAACCATTTCAGGCCTACAGGCTTGGTAGTTATCCTACGGATAATATAATACATGTATCAGTGATAATTATAATATCTGATCACACGATTTATTAAAAAAAACATCATATTTGTGGTCTAAAATTTATTATGCGATTTTTAAAGCTCACAAAATAAGCATATTTGTATTCCTAGCACAAATCATTGTGATATCGACAGGTCTGATTGACAGGCGTGCTCAAACTCTGATTGGTCAACATCTCCCTCCCATCTCATTCGTCTGAAGGTACGGCGCCACCGGACGCCATGCCGCGTTGCGCTGCGCTGCACGTTAAAAAAAGATAAACTGTACTGTTTATCATAGCACGGGCTACACTTCAAGCTGCGCCGTGCTGCGCCTCACCGCGCTGCGCCGGGAAATGAAAGCTGGGAAGAGTTTTTTTTTCACGACGCCGTGTTTTTCGGCGTTGCTCTGTGGCCAATCACAACAGCCAGAAGAGTTACGTGTCGCAAAAATACCTGCATGCATAATCAGCATCCAAAATAACAGGATTTTTACGCGCCGCGTAATGTTGAATTTTGCCGTGCGGCGCGGCGTTTGGTGGGGCCGTAGCTTTATATAGCATCTCATGCTGACAGTGTTATTTCACGAAAGGTCGACAAGGACACCTGTACCCTCCTCCAATTAATCGCTGCGCATAACATGGCCTCGTTTACACATCCTCACTTCGATCGTGAATCTGGAATTCCGCGATTTCACTAATTTAGCTTCTATACTGCATGTACCTTTTTTATATCAGCCAAATTTAAACAATTCACATTTTTATTATTTGCAAATTATTGATGTGACGTTGTGACATTTCTGCGGTAAATACCGTTATGCTATAAACTATTACCGTACGCATCCCTTCAAGCTATTACCATATCCCGTGAACATCTCCTGTCATATGAACCTAGTGGTAGACCCCTTATCTATGTTATCTTGTAATGCCTTTTAATTTTTACTTTAACAGTTCAAGTAATAGTCATTTATATTATCGAAATACCCCGTTTTTATTATGGCAATGCCACTCAACATGATTTTAGTTGTGTATGTCATACCATCAGAAATACATAACCCGGTGGTTATGTATTTCTGATATCATGTATATTGTCATATGATTTTAACAAATTAACAATCTTGTCCTATACATATATCTCTTTCATTTGTGTGACAAATAAGTCTGTAATGACTTTGTTTCTGTCAATAAAATATCTATCTGTCTGTCTGTCTGTCTGTCTGGTAGTACTGGATTAAATCAGGTCATTTCGTATGACACATCGTCATATAACTTGAATCACCATTATTTCGCCCAATATAACAATGAATAAAAACTACCGGTATGCGTTTTTGTGGTCTGTGAGTATTGCCAGCAATTGTGTTAAATTTGTGGCCATTTTGGACTCTCTACCATCCGCCATGGGGTGTTGGGAGTACTTATACAGTATTTTAATTTACTGTTATCATGTGAAGTAACAAAGAAAACATCCCTCTCTTGTGCATCTAATTATTTTTAGCAAGTTTTTTTAAATCTAAAACACTTATTGGCGGAAAATATATTTGTTTTGATTACAATTTTACATGGCCCATTGCTTAATATAAATATCAACTTCAGTCTAATGCAAAAAAAATACTCTCAATAATGTTGAGAACCGCAGGGTTCTTGTTACATTTACACAGGAGACTGGGCATCCCCCCCCCCCCCACACACACACACCGTTCTGTACTGTATTGATGCACATGTATCCATGTACTAACAGTAGGCTAACAGGGCCTGACTGTCATGACTGTAGGTCGCCTATAACTGCCCGCGTCATATGAGATTCCCATAATATTTTTTTGCTCATAAAATTTGTCCCCTTGGATATGAAAGGGTGTGTCTGACACTTTACAGGATATAAAAGGGTGTGTCTGCCACTTTACAGAGTGAGATACACCCTTTCATATCCAAGGGGACGCATTGCTAGTCATGGGTGGGCAGGAGGAAGGAGACAAATTACAGACAAATTACTAACGTTACTTTTGGTGCTCTGAATAGTCAATTTTTAATATTTAGGCCTACAAGATTGCTTGCTAGATTGAGATTTTTCTTCTGACTGTCGTCACACATGTGTCGACCACTTGCCCACCCCTGGAGCCTGGTTAGTAGCTTTCTGACCTTTAGGCATTAATGAGATTCTAACTCTGAGCTTTAGTCTCTGTCAATATTAATGGTCTAACTTATTTAGGTATGCCATATGCATTTAAAGCTTTATGGGTGTTATGACACTTGACATTTGCCATCTGATCACGTGTATGGCTGTATGCGGGACCGCATCACTCTCGTCGCTGAGGCATGTATACCTTCGCCGTAAGATGAACAAATTTCACGTCAGAAATACAGAACTAGGTCACCCTCCAGTGCGCAAAAGAGTTCGTAAAGGAAGCGCTTTTTCTGCAATATTTCAAGATAATGAACATCTCGGGAGTATTATTAGGTTGTTTATGAATTACAATTGTAGCGATTGGTTACAGCTGGATATTCAGTTTTCACTTCCTTTAACTCTCTATGCTACGGTTTACATTGCAATGTTGTGTCTCAGAGGACTCATCCATTGTGTTTTGCTGGGTGGGAAAGGTATTGAATTTTACATCTACTGCAAGTAATTTTTCAAAAAAATCATTCAATGACAATCGTTCCATAACAAATTAATAATAATGTCATGGAATACACGGGCCTAATTGCTTAAAGGAATATTTCTCTATTCATTTTTTAAATATTTAATTCAACTTTTTGTTTTACTCAGCGATACCCTTAAATCTTTTAAATTTCTATTATTAAATACAACATTAACTTTATTTTATTGTTCAAAACACGAATGGTCTTTGATAGTTACAAAAGCAAACACATTTATAATTTTTTATTACATACAAAATTAATAAGAACACATCCAAAGAACAAAACACATTGAACCAGCATTGGAACTATGCATGAGTTTGCTGGACATATAGTTTTATAATCGAACTACACTAAAAGGCAGTATCTGTTTTCTTTACAAGTAAGCAAATAATGTCTTTTGGCTTCACGGAGCACTACAATACCATCTCTGTCTCTACCAGACACCTATGACAGCTTTTCTTGCTCTCTAAGTTCCTCAGCTAGTTGTAATAATCGTTCACTTGCCGTGGGTTCGGGTGGCTGATAAGCGGACAGCTCCTTATTGGGAAAAGAAGCTACGTTATCAGAAGTGTCTCTGTTATAAAATGGCGTCCAGATTCCTTGAATGCTGGGCGTGTCCGTGTGCCATTGCTTACGGAATCGGACGACGTCACACCCTGACTGCGCTCTCATGTGCTCCACCCACTGGCAGACTTCATCATGGGGCAGATTATGCAGCGGTAATTGAAACTGGTTTCCATTTACTGAAAAAATACAAAAGATATATAAATTTTAACCCTTTACCCGCTAAGTAACTTTATTAAAATTTTCACCCATCTGTGTCTAGCTACCGCGATCCGCAACTTCAAGAGGATGAAAATCACTCGAATTTGTTTAATTTGAGACCAAGCATTTACAAATCTCGATGCTTAAACGCCAATCAATTTCCTTCCCTATAAAAGTGATATAACTGGCTAATAAAACAGATTAAAATGATCATGGTGCATAGGGATACAAAAGTTAAACATAAATTCATAACATTTCGAGTTCGTTGGTAATGATGACGTAGTGTCATTTGTATAAAACAGTGCTATCAGCCACTTTGTGTCCTTAGACGATACGACATTATGTGCGGACATGTTCTTCTTAACCCTTGTAATTCTGGGAACGTATTTAATTACCATATATTCTGTCAAACAAATACACTTTCTACCTACTATGTTTCTTTTTAAAATGCTCAATCAAATAGTACATACTATTAATAGTATAATATTGCTTAACGTCACTTTTCGGCACTAATGGTCATTTAAGTGACACACACATAGTAATACGATAAAAACAGTGAGGGTGAGGTAATGTTGGTGTGTTTTCCTTCACTCGCCAGATAAGGGGTTCTAGGCATGTCTAGGTGATTTATCCCCGGACGTCCAGAAACGGTTGAAAAAACGGCCTATAGCTTAATTTTAGGGATGTAGGTTACGGGTGATAATGGTATTTGTACAAGTAGTAGTAAATTTTTGCTTTACGTGGCTAATGGTTATTTAAGTGACATTGTAATACGATAAAAACAGTGCGGTCCTTTGATGAGATGAATGATGTACAGATGATGACGTTAGGGTGGGGTGAAGTGGCATGGTGGGTTTTCGAGAATGTTTTCCTTCACTCGCCCAACAGGGGTTTTTCTGGGCATGTCTAGGGGGTTTACCCAATCAGTAATAATAATGGTATACATGTAAATGAATCGCTTTCTGGTATGTAACAATGTTTCTGTGATGTCCCTTTAAACTGTTAAATGTACGTAAATGAGAGAGCAAAATATACAGCCTTATAATATTTGAACATAATTTTGGTAACAAAATCTGCAAAATAACATTAAATAATTAAAGCTGCATAACTGTTTTGTTTATTTCGATTAAAATAACCTAAAACGTACAAAACAATCATTGCTATTGTTTTATAGGCCTTATAAATGCACTAAAACTGGGTGAATGTAGCGGAATTAGTTCACCATGCGGTACACCATCAAGTATTATTAAGTAGTGATTCGGTGTGTGTACAATATTCATGTAATAGCGATAAGGTTATGGACCGATATAATGTTACATTGGCCAGCACGTAACCACCCCCTTAATAGCGAGCACATACGTTGAACTGAATCGGCGTAATGTTGGACCAATACCGCAGACGATGGGAGGCATTATTCTGCCATTGGATCAATGCCTCCTGTTAGCTGAGATACTGGGTTAGATGTCGGATACTGCGTCAAATCGGTTACAGTAAAGTCTGATGTTTTTAAATATTATTTTATTTTACCGCATAGCGCGATGTATATCACTGCATGTGATGATTTACGATAAAATAAAGTCTGATATTGTCTAGTAGCATTTTGACTATATTTTGAAATGTCCATGAGATACCTAATAAAAAAATGCAAATGTTTTTCAAGAAAATCACAAAAATCCAAAGAGCGAAAACGATGATTTACATCACTGAATTTGATGGTTATTCCGAGTACAATTTCTCACGGTCTGGGGAGAGCGTCTTAATGGCCGGCCAAAGGCTCTGATGCTGGCCCACACTTAAAAGCACCATACTGAAATAGAGTTCTATTTTTTCAAGTGAGTGACATTCTCTATACCGCTACCGATATTAAACATGACATTACATGCAGATATCATCCATATCACTTCTAGATATGTCTAACTGATATGAGACAATACACGTTGTACTATGATCATTTAAAAAATAACAATAATTTTAAAAGTCTTCCTCTCTTTTCTCTATGATGACCGTTATCTGCCACTTGATACTTTTAATGTCCTGATTATATAGACAGTAATGTCTTACTCCGCTGTGAGCAGGTTTGTTTTGGTGGGGCAACAATATTAAAAAAAAAAAAACATAAATCCTTAATAACTCAGTAACCGGAGCAGTAAAATAAAAAAATAAAACACCATTCTCCATGGATTAATCGTTGGAATGAAATAAACAAAACAGTTATGCAGTTTTAAGCAAAACATGTGCACAGTAGTACATTCAGATGTATACGGAATTATTTTTTGCCTCCCATAAAATTTTTGCTAAAAAAAAAAACAGGCCTTTTTGCAATATTATCAAATACTCACAGTATTCTCCGACAAGTCTTGGTCTGTGATGTCGCCTTGGTTCAATATAAACAGCAATTCCAGGATTTGCTCTAGTGAATTCCAATAAATGGGTTTCTATGAAATCCCTGAAAAACAAAAATAACATTTAAAATTTCAGTAGAAAATGCACCTCCCAGCAAACATGAGACGTTAGCCCAGCGTTGGTTTACTGTTGGGCCAATTACAATTCAGAAACAAACTACTTTTATAAAATATAATAATTTTTCTTTTGTTTGAATGGTTTAGCAAACACGAGAAGCTTAGCCAATGTTGTTTCAATATCGGGCCTGGTACTGCAATGCTGGCTCACCATTTCCCCCCAAAAAACAGAGGCCTCGTAAATAGGTAAGTTGATTCAATGCTATTTTACTGTCTGCCATGCTGACCTAACAGTAAACCAGCATTGGCTCAACGCCTCATGTTTACTGCAAGTCCACTTTGTGTCCAAATCACAGGCTTCACCCTTCCAGCCTGACAGCAAAGGAATGTTTACAAATTTTGTGATAACTAAAATAGTTATCTAATGCATATTTTATAGATCCTGTTACCATTTCATTAAAATATTAGTAGTAGCACTAGTAGTAGTAGTAGTAGTAGTAGTAGTGATGGTGGTGGTGGTGGTAGTAGTAGTAGTAAATTATTGCTTTAAGTCACTTTTCGGCACTTATGGGACATGCCCAGACGGCCAGAGACTTGGGTTTCGCGGTGCAATTTAATGCTGAAACTTCGTGGCATTTCCGCTATCCTCGTGTCGGATAGTCCCCAGAGTAACAATAAGAAGGATAACTCCCTCTGGGTAACTCCATTCATCCCACGTGAGAGACCTGATGTCAAACACGCTATTGCCGGTTATTTAGGGCTACCACAGCCTACCCCAGCGCCAGCACTGATGCGAGAGCTGCATTAGCACAGCAGTGAGTTGAGCAGAGGAACCAGAGTACGCCACTGGCAATCCGCCCGGAGATTATGGCCAGATATGAGGAGGCTGCAGCTTCCCTTGGATGATTGCTGTAGACTAGTGCTTACGTACCATGCCATACAGCATGCAACTGACGGAACAGATCCCTAATGACCCTCCCGGGACGGGGGCAAAAAATACTACTACTAGCAATCATCCCAGTACCCCAGGTGAATGATGTACAGATGATGACGTGAGGGTGGGATGACAGAGCATGGTGGGTTGTTGCGAGTATTTTCCTTCACTCGCCCAATAACATATAGCCACTGATGCATCACTGTCGGGATGGGGAGCCAGATTGGGGAATCTGTCAATTCAAGGGCCTTGGTCTCAAGAGGATCAGACTGAGTCACCATATACATTTTTTTAGAACTCATGACAGTTTATCGTGCGATTTTCCTCTGGAAAGTGAAAATGCCGAATCAAATTATTGCTCTCCAATTAGACAATAAGACAGCGGTAGCATATCTCCTCAAAGAAAGGGGCACTAAATCAATGAGACTATACTATGCAAATTAGCGTCAAAGATCCTAATATTGTCAGAATCGCTTAATATAGGCATTCGTGCCAGTTCCTTGTCGGGCCACATGAGCACAGATGCATAATGCATTGTCTAGCCATCAAGATCAGTCGGAATGAATGATCGACGAGCACCATAGGAATCGATGCATTTCTCCAAGTTGGGAGGACTTGGGATCCCTTCTGTACGCATCTCCACCACGAATGCTGATTCCATTCGTTTTCTTCCATCAGTTACGAGCAGAGCTAATACTGATAACACCTCAAGTGGTGACACATAGTTAATGACAATGCCAGTGTCACCTCCAATTCGCCACTTGCGGGGTTAGACAAGCTCCACATGACGGCATATATCATGTCGACAGAGCCCTTCCGGGAAGGAGGCCTCCCAACTGACGTGGCCACATTCATACAGTAGTAGTAGCAGTAAATCATTGTTTTACGTCACTTTTCAGCACAAAAGGCCTTTTAAGTGACATTGTAATACGATAAAAACGTTGTAGTCAATTGATGAGATGAAATGATGTACAGATGATGATGTGAGGGTGGGGGTGATAGGGCATGGTGGTTTATTAAGAGCGTTTTCCTTCGCTCGCCCGATAAGGGGTTCTGGGCATATCTAGGGGATCCACCTCCAGACATGCTCAGACAGTCGGAGACTTAGGCATATGGTACATACACTCTCTGGAACATCTTGTAGGTGGACCACAATTCTTATATCTGCCTCTTCGTGATCACAGGGAAGCATGCAGTAGTCACTGCCACTACTGACTGTGGTGGCTCCAGATGTGGCTAAGACATGTTTCCCATCTGGGAAAGCAGTTGAGGCAATCTTGTCTGACAGGAACTGGAAGGCTTTAAGCTGTTATCTAGGTATGTGTCCCAGACAGTTATTGTTTCACAATGTGTGGGAGAAAAACTGTGACTGCATAAAATAATCGAATTTAGAGATAATGGTAACAGGGAGGAAGTGTACCACAGCGGCATTATCAAGCAGCTTGACATCAAGTGTGCTAGAGGACTCCTCCTGTATATTTGGGGCCAGAATGTCAATCAGATCAGCCTTCCTCCCTTCTCGCAGTTTCCATCTTTCTGACAAGGAAGGTGGATATGTGTGGTTATCGTGCTTGAAAAATGTGTACATGTCTCCCATATCGATACTGCATGACTAGGCCTATGTAGAGGCGGAAAAATAGAGCAACATAATCCTTCAACAATGAGACCTGTCCCGCCTGCTTGCTTTTCGTCCTTGGTGGAAATCTGAAGAGAGACAGGGAGTTCTTCTTGATGAGATCATGGATGGATTATGTAAGATCAGCTACCATGGATTTGTTGGAGTTGCTATACTGCTCCTTGCCAATGGCCTCCACTGTGCGGACCGTGTTGACAACAGAATTATCAATGGCATCCGTGTGCAATTAGCTTCAGGTGAAATATTGATTCCAAAAATATTACGCGAATATAGAGCTTCAAATATGGTCCCAAGCTAATATGAGCACCTGTAATATAACAAGAGGACTGAAGTCCTATATCATCCACCGCCACACATTTTTAAATAGTGGTGGCCATTTGAAATTTCAGTAAAATCACCTACACATTATTTCTGACTTCAATTTTTGCGTTTTTGCGCCGACAAAAAATGATAAAATACGGAGATCATGCATGGCGGCCATTTTGAATTTCGGTAAAACCTTGAAAAAATCACATGCACATCTCCATTACGTGGGGAATGTGATTGTAAAATTTGAATAATTTACGACTCAAGTTTTTGCAACCTAAAAAAAAATGAATTTGATCTGTGGCGGCCATTTTTAATTTCAGCAAAACTAAAAAAATCACCTGCACATCTCCATATTGTGGGGAATGTGTTTGTAAAATTTGAATAATTTCAGGAGTTAAGTTTTAAAGTTTTTGCGGCCACAAAAATTTCGGCGTTGACTTCTGGCGGCCATTTTGAATTTTGAAAGTATACTATCTTTAAGCAATCACTTGCACATCCACATGTTGCTGAGAATGTGATGTTAAAATTAAAAAAAAATGACCAGAATAATTTTTTGAGTTTTAGCGCCCACCAAAAATTAAAGTTGATCCGTGGCGGCCATTTTGAATTTCAGTAAAACGTTGAAAAAGTCACCTGCACATCTCCATATGGTGGGGAATGTGATAGTACAATTTGAATAATTTCTGACTTTAGGTTTTAAAGTTTTTGTGCCCACAAAAACACAAAAAAATTGAAGTTGACCCGTGGCGGCCATTTTGAATTTCAGTAAAACCTTGAAAAGTCACCTGCACATCTCCATATGGTGGGGAATGTGAGAGTACAATTTGAATAATTTCTGACTTGAGGTTTTAAAGTTTCTGCGCCCACAAAAAAATTTGAGGTTGACTTCTGGCGGCTATTTTAAACTTTGGTAGCATCTTAAAAAAATCAATTGCACATCCACATGTTGCTAGGAATTTGATGTTAATTTTTTTTTTTTTTTTTTTTAGTTTTCGCGCCCCCCAAAAAATTGAAGTTGTTCCGTGGCGGCCATTTTGAATTTCAGTAAAATCTTGAAAATGTTACCTGCACATCTCCATATGGTGGGGAATGTGATAGTAAAATTTGAATAATTTCTGATTTTGAGTTTCAGAGTTTTTGCGCCCACAAAATTTTTTGGAGTTGACCTCTGGCGGCCATTTTGAATTTTGGTAGCATCCTTAAAAAATCACTTGCACATCCCCATGTTGTTAGAAATGTCATGTTGAAATTTAAAAAAAAATTACCCAGTAGTTTTTGCGCCCACAAGAAAACGTGACGCCGGCCGCCGGACAGAATCCTGGCTCGACTAAATCCCCCTTCCCCTACGGGCGGGGGATAACAAAATGTGATGATTTTGATGCAAACAAGATACAAGCTCAGAGATTTGTGTGAGTGACAATTTTCTGTTACTACACAAATGGCTTGTAGGAGCTTTTGACTTCTTAGATCGTTTGTTGTCAGTCTCAGAATCATACTAGGAGTCTGGGCCCTTCATTGCACCTGTAATGTAACAAAATATTTTGATTTTGATGTATACATTACAGATAGTTTATTATGATGATACAAGTGAATCAGCTTTTTTACAAGATTTTTGCAAGTGACAATTTTCCGTTATTACAAAAATGGCTATGATTAAAGCATTTGGCGCCATTCTCAGAATTAGAGCTAAGGACCTGATAAATGCCTGGAAAAAAAATGGTGCGTTTGTCCGGCATGTTCCCATCCTTTTCAAATATGGTCCCAAGCTGCAGTATACCTTAGCTGAGCATGAACGCAATAGCACTGCTTTTGGCGGAGTTAAAACGAGGACAAGAAGATATTGAGACAACATTTTAACAAGAAAAGAGACAAACTGGAAAATTATATAGAGAAAAAATAGCACCCAAAGAACAGAGGTCAATGATTTACTTCAAGACGTAAATGATAGAATTGGAGATATACAAACCAGAGTGACAGCTTTTGAAAGGGTACACTATGATTTGGGCGGACAGTTTTAACTTTAACAACGATAGAAACATGAACAACGGCCCTATACAATCAGCCATCAAGCAGCTACAATATAGGTCAATTCAACAGAGGCTCGCCGACATCGTCAAAACCTACTACTCTACAACATACCAGAGGAGAGGGGTGAGGAAGTGAAGCATTGTCTAACCTAATTGAATCACGATTGGCCGATGCCTGGGGTGCAAAACGTCCTATAAGAACGTGGGCGAAACGACTTGTCTGTGGTCACTGGTGTGAAACGTCCTATTAGAAAGGGGGCGAAACGTCTCACATGGGGGGGTCGAAATGTCTTCATTTAAAGAGGGGGCAAACAGTCTTCCCTACGGGGGGCGAAACGTCTCAATGGGGGGGGGAGGGAACATCTCAATGGGGGAAGGGCGGAACGTCTCACACAGGGGGGCGAAACATCACATATACGTCTTCCGTGGGTGCGAAATGTCTTACAGGGAAGGGGGCGAAATGTCTTAAACTGCAGCAAGTCGTCACAGCGAAGGGAGCGAAACGTCCTAAAGAGGGGAGCGAAACGTCTTAAAGAGGGGTGCGAAACGTCTTGGGGGCGAAACGTCTTTGGTGCGAAATGTTCTGGCGCCCTAGATTTATATATTAATATTATGTCATGGGCTACGGTGTACACCCAATATAAGTGCGGTCGTGATAAACAGCAAGAGATACAAGAGATACGAGAAAATACAAGAGAGACCAGAATTACGTGACCATGGTGATAAAAAGCGAGAGACACGAGGGAGGTTCCAAAAACCCAAATATGAAAAGCTAGAGACACGAGAGACACGAGAGCGACTAAAAATTATAGATTTGTAAAATTATTTTATTGAAAAGGAGCAGAGAAAGCAATATCGGGAGGGCAAATATAGGCATGACTTCGTCTAATGCCGTAGTTTATCCGTGGACGAGTCCACACCGTAAAACAACGTTTTTCAATATGGTGATGAATGAGAAAGATCTCAACCACAATCTCCATACTAAATATCCCTAGCACCAAGAATACTTGGTTAATGTATTCTTGCTAGCATCAATTAGGAGCTACTTCACAAAAAGAAATGGGGTCATCGCGTTGATAATTTCAGCCGCCCTATTTTTTTTTACATATTCTGCATGTGTAAAGTAAACCAATCACAGTCTGCGATATATATCAAGGCAGTCACTTTAGAATATCATTCAAAATAATATCTAAGGTCCAATCCCATCTAACCATATTCTGGTCAGATGGGACCTTAGATATTATGCTAAAAGGCTGAGGTCCCATCTGACCATATTCTGGTCATGTGACCATATATTCTGGTCACATGCATACAGATACGGATACAGCATACCGATACGGCATACGGGCAAAGTGTTCACATGCACACGGCTATATAAGCACAGCTTGCCCAGTTTAATTGTCTTGCTCACTTGACCAGGAGATGCAGCATGACACCAATATCCTCGAAGCTATACAATTACATGTTGCAACAAGATGACATTTTAGTAAAGATTATATATCTGTACAGACAGATAAGAAAAGAAAAAGAAAGCTAATAATATGAGATTCATGCGAAGATGGTAAAGAAATATTTTTTTTAAAAGGGAAGAACAAGGGACATATCATAGGCTAGTGCAAGAATTTCCACGAGACACTTGCTTCAAGACTATGCGGCTTGGTATACGGATACGTTACATGGAGCGATCGAAACAGCATACATTAACTGTATTCCGTATCCGTATACCGTACCCGTGTACATGTGAACACCCTCATTGATAAGTATATGGAGAGATTTTTGCCGTATGCCGGATGCCGTACGCTATATGCATGCTTAGCTCAACACAGTTCGATTCCCTGTATAGGCTGCTGCATCATACTAAAAATATAACACAGATGGATTCCCTGTTATGCCTGAAGGCACCATACTTTAATCTATCACAGATTCATTCCCTGTAGACACGACACTATACATATCAATTCCCCGTAGGCAGCATGAGGCCTACTAAAATCTAACACAGATGGATCACCTGTAGGCATCATACTTCAATCTAATACGAATGGATTTCCTGTAGGCATCATACTTTAATCTGATACACATGGATTTCCTGTAGGCAGCATACTTTCATCTAGCACATTGATTATATGTAGGCCATATGGGGGGGGGGGGGGGAGGGGCATCACACTTCATTCTGATATAGATGGATTACCTGTAGGCATTATACGTCAACCTAACACATTTTGATTCCCTGTAAGTAAAATAGTTCAATCTAGCACAGAATAATTCCCTGTAGGCATAATTCCTCAATCTAACACAGATTGATTCCCTGTAGGCATCTTACTGCAATCTGACACAGATGGTCACAAATGGATTTTCTGTAGGCATCATTCCTCAATCTAACACAGATTTATTATCTGTATGCATCATACTTCAATATAATACAGATGGATCTTCTGTAGACACCATACTTCAATCCAACACACAGATTCCCTGTAGCCACCATACTTTAATCTGACACAAATTATAAATGGATTGCCTGTAGGCACCATTCCTCAATCAAACCCAGATTGATTCTTTGTTGGCATCATATCAAACATATCTGACACAGATGGATTCCCTCTAGGCATCATTCCTCAATCTAGCACAAATCGATTCCCTGTAGTCATCATACTTCAATTTAACACAGATGGCCCTGTAGGCATCATCCTTCAATTTAACACAGATGGATTCCCTGTAGGCATCATACTTCAATTTAACACAGATGGCCCTGTAGGCATCATACTTCAATCCGACACAGATTGATTTCCTGTATTTCAGAGTTGGGATCAGGTACAGACATGACAGGCGACTGCACCTAGGTACAGATACTAAATATTCAGGTACAGGTACGTGTATTCACAGATTACCTAGGTACAGTTGCTTTGGCATAGGTACAGGTATTTTATATGTTTACTTACCTGGGTGGCATCACTGCAGCTCACATGTTTAACCCAACACCAACAGTTGTAGTGTGCTTATATACATATACTTCTATAATATAATTCACTAATAACGCTGTAAAAACATTCAGGTTGTTAGAAAATTGTAATAACTGGTGATAATTTTATTTGGCAGAGATCGAATTTTGGCGGCCATCTTGGATTTTGCTGAAGAAGCTGAAAAAACGCAAAAAAATTACTGGGCAAGTTTCTTAGGGCAAATATGCATAATGCAAATATTTAGAAATACAGTGATGTCTACAAATTTTTGGGTAAAGCACATGAAAGTGTGATGTCAGAATCACACCAAAATCTAATCAACATATGGCCAGGGTAAGTTGCTTCCTTGGAACAAATCGGTGTTCAAAGCAGTTCAAGCTCTTGAGAGTAGCATGTGATTCGTCGGGCATATTGAATTTTGTTGAAAAAATGAAAAAACTAATTTTTCTCATGACTATTCTCTCAGGGTCACTGAGCATACCCAAAAGATAAAATTTAAGCTGTATAACCATATTACCAAATTTTGATAATAGCCAAAATGAGAAAAACTGAAATACCAGCTAAAATCCTAAAAAGTAAAAAAAATAAGTTTTTATTATCATATTCACACGAAAAACTAATTAACCCCCGTTCCCCACGGGGGGGGGGGGGGCTGTTAATCATATAAGTTTTTATTATCATATTCATACGAAAAACTAATTACCCCCCCCCCCCTCCGTGGTTATTCATTTGAACATAACATGAAACAAATATATGAAGCAATTCAAGCTCTAGAGAGTGACATAGGATTTTGGTGGCCATCTTGGATTGTGTTAGAGAAGCTGAAAAACGCCCAAAAAAATTTAACGAGCAAATTGCCTAGGGCCGATATGCATACTGTGAATATTTAGAAATAATCCTAGCGGGAGTTTGTAGCTATATTACATTTAGAAATAATCCTAGCGGGGGTGTGTATATTTTGATAATAGCCAAAATAAACAAAAAAACTGAGGTATCCGCTAAAATTCTGAAACGTAAAAAAATCAAAGTTTTTATCAGCGGAATCACAAGAAAAACTAATCAGGACATGTGCAGGGTAAGGTCTTTCCTTTAAACCAAACATAAAGCAAATCCAGGAACGGTTCAAGCTCTAGAGTGATTTGGCGGCCATCTTGGATTTTGCTGAAAAAGATGAAAAAACGTCAAAAAAATTTACTGGGCAAATTCCTTAGGGCCAATATGCATACTGCAAATATTTAGAAATAATCCGAGCAGGGGTGTATAGCTAAATTAACAAATTTTGATGATGAAATGAACAAAAAAATGAAGAAAAAAATGAACAAAACAGAATTACCCGCAAAAATTCTAAAACATAAAAAATCAAAGTTGTTATTATCAGAATCACACCAAAAACTAATCAGCAGATGTGCAGAGTAGGGTATTCCCCTTAAGTTAAACCGAACATCAAACAAATCCATAAAGCAGTTCAAGCTCTAGAGAGCGACATAGAATTTGGGCGGCCATTTTGGATTTTGTTGAAGAAGCTGAAAAACGCCGAAAAAAATTTACAGGGCGAATATTTTCCGGGGCCAATATGCATACTGGAAATATTTAGAAATAATCCGAGTAGGGGTGCATGGCTATATTATCAAATTTTGATGATGGCCAAAATGAACAAAACAGAAATACCTGTTAAAATACTAAAACGTAAACAAAATCAAAGTTGTCTTTTTAAGAATCACACCAAAAGCTGTCCAGCTCAGGTCCAGGGTAAGGTCTTTCTTTTAAACCAAACATGAAACAAATCGATGAAGCGATTCAAGCTCTAGTGAGCGCCATAAGATTTTGGCGGCCATCTTGGTTTTTGTTGACGAAACTGAAAAACGCAAATAAAACTAGATGTAAGTGTTTACCATGTAAACACCCAAGAAGGCTCCCCCTCCAACTTTTCAAATAAGAGTTATACATTAATTATAATTTTTGCAGATAATCAAATTGTACATGTAATTATCAAGTAATATTATGAGGCAGAGGCTAGCAGCTTTAGGCTAGGGTGATAAGGTTCTAATTTGACGAAAAAAGACTAAAGATGGCCGCCATGACCCGGATATTTTCCCTAACTTTTTGAAAAATTGATGCAGGCTAGGAATTATCACTACTATGCAGTATTTTAAATATTGAGTATATCGGATAAGCGGCTTTGAAGTTATCAGGGTGACAAGGTCCTAATTTGACGGAAAAAGATTAAAGATGGCCACCATGACCCAAATATTTACCCGAACTTTCTTAAAAATTAATGCAGACTAGGAATTAATAGTTGCATCCAGTAGGTTGAACACGAAGTGAATCGAAAAAGTGGTTTTGTAGATATCAGGATGACAAGGTCATAATTTAACGAAAAAAGATTAAAGATAGCCGCCATGACCCGAATATTTTCCCAAACTTTCTGTAAAATTGATACAGCCTAGGAATTAATACTTGCATCCAGTAAGTTGAACACAAAGTGAATCGAAAAAGCGGTTTTGGAGATATCAGGGTGGCAAGGTCCTAATTTGACGAAAAAAGATTAAAGATGGCCACCATGACCCGGATATTTCTCCGAAGTTTCTGAAAAATTGATGCAGGCTAGGAATTAATACTACTATGCAGTATTTTGAATATTGAGTATATCGGATAAGCAGCTTTGAAGTTATCAGGGTGACAAGGTTCTAATTTGACGAAAAAAATAGTAAAGATGTCCGTCATGACCCAGATATTCTTCCGAACTTTGATGCAGGCTAGAAATTGATACTACTATGCAGTATATTGAATTTTGAGTATATTGGATAAGTGGCTTTGAAGTTATCAGAGTGACAAGGTCCAAATTTGACGAAAAAAGATTAAAGATGGCCGCCGTGACCCGAATATTTTCACAAACTTTCTAAAAAATTGATGCAGCCTAGAAATTAATATTTGCCTCCAGTATGTTGAACACAAAAAGAATCAAAAAAACAGTTTGGTAGATATCAGGGTGACAAGGTCCTAATTTGACGAAAAAAGGTTAAAGATGGCCGCAATGACCCGAATATTTTCCCGAACTGTCTGAAAAATTGATGCAGCCTAGGTATTAATACTTGTATCTAGTATGTTTACCACCAAATGAATTGAAAAAGCGGTTTTGTAGATATCAGGGTGACATCGATGAGAGGCGGTGTCCATGCGTGGCGCCGCCGCCGCCCGCACGCGCCGGCGGACGAAACCGTACAAAAACTAAAAGCTTCCCCCTGGTAGGGGGGAGCCATAAAAATCACCAGGAACACTCCCCAGGGCCAGTATGCATACTGCAAATATTTGGAAATAATCCGAGTAGGGGTTTTGGAGTGAGAGCAGAAACAAAATGAGGCGGTGGCGGCGGGCGGACTCAGCAAACACAATAAGTCTCCACCACCACATAGTGGATGAAGACTTAATAAATTAAAGATTTAGTCAACTGTTAAAATTGGCAGGACATGGGTCCCCCAGAATGCAATAGTGCCCGTGGGTAGCCATAGGCCCTATTCCATAAAAATACTAAATATGCGTTTCATACCCAAAGCTGCATTAAGAGCAAGTTCTCAAATCACAGCAATTTCATATATATATTGTCGTCTTGTTAATTGACCCCAGCTATGAGATGGTTAACCGTATCTGTGTGACCTCGGTGTGACCTCCGTTAGGACAACTTATTTTCGGATACTTGTGGCCGGAGTTCCCGATGACTCATAGGGATTGCCCCGTCTTTTACAAAGACCCCCTTTGTATTAATTATTTCACTAGTTTATCATACTGTGTTTCTTGTAATATTCTAAGATCAAAATGTGAGGTTTAGCCGATGAATTACTATTTCCTTTTAACACCTAAAAATCTGTCTTGTTATGTTATTTTGATAACTCATCTTGTTTTATGATTTATATTTGTGATAATATTATTATCTTTAATTAACTTACTTATGTCATGCCAGCGGCATGTGTTTCTATTATAACTTTGTGATTAAGTCATTTTACTCTTCTAAATTCGGAGTGTTATATTATAAGTAACTCATCTTTAGTTCTGTGTAAAGACGTAATTTTAAGTGTTTTATTTATTTAATAGTTTACATTTTAGTAGTGCAACAAACATACGATTGTATAGAATGTTCTAGAATCTCTGGATTCACCCCGACAAACAGGATGCGTTTGGAGGGAAGGACAGGGATTGGCTCCTGACGGTTTTTGCGCACGACCCGCTCAGTATAAAAGGGGTATTGTGTGTTTGGCGCGAGATGGATGGTTAGAGACAGAGGGAGAATAGATAGACGGATAGATGGGTGTTAAATATGAGTAGAGAAATTGAGATGATAAAAGAGACATGAATCATGAATGTGAATATAAGTATTAATAAAATGTTATCAACAGTCTCTACCATCTGTTGAGTTGGACCCCAGAACGTTAATATACTTGAGCGACATCTATGAGTTAATAATTCCATCAAAGCTCAAAGCCCTTATCCCTGGCTCTTTGCTGGTAGTTGATTTGCAAACAAACTGACTATTATCCTGATTACTGAGTGGATCTCGAAACTGGTTGACCCACACTTGTATTGACACCCTGTAAACACAAAACATTTGTATGACTCTATATAATGTTGGGCCAACGTCGGGCCGACGTTGTATAAATGTTATACAAATGTCTTGAGTTTGCTGGGCAGGTGGTCTTTCCCTCAGACATTGTACATTTCCCTAATGCTGGTTCAATGTTGGACCAGCGTCGTAGACGTTGGCCTAACATAAAAACAGCGTTGGGCGAGTGTCTCGTTCGAGTAGTATCCATTCTGAAGATGACTGTCGGTTTACTAAACAAAGGTAAAAAAAATCAGTGACCAAATGGTCTAACCCTCAATGTGAAATTCGTAAATTTATCAAGTAGTTTCTATCAATGACATATATTACAATTGTTTCTTATAATCGATTTTAAAGTGCTTTAATATCACATAAACCATATTATTTTAGAATTTTTTTTTTTTTATATTTTCCATGTAAGCCTACATCCAATGTACTTTGCATTTAATTTTAAATGTATTATCTGAGCTGCCTGATTTACAGAAAGGTCAAAACATTCAATGCTCGATTACTGAAAACAACAAAAAAATGGGTCAGACCAGTTGTGCATGATACTATCTATATGAGGGCTTTGATACCAAAGCAATTTTCGTGTGACCTCTTTGTTTTTATTTTCCATGTTAATGACTTCTGTCTGTAAACGCTTTCTCGGTTTATATGTTGTTCTATTGTATACATGTAGGCCTACATCAGAAATAATGGACAATGAATCATCCCGCCTGTTGCTGGTTACACGCGGTCCACCGTCTGTAACGCTGGACCATCATTGAACCAACTTTGGATAGACGTGTCGTGTTTGCTGATCTGGCTGTATAGTCACAATACTTCTCACATTTCAATACGACTACCGTCTTAATTATGTATTATTATTGATCAGCAAATAATACATTATATTACGCTATTAGACGCTATAGGTCTAAATAATTAATATTTCCTTTCTCACTTGAAATACATCACAAACACCCTACTATTGTCTAGCACTGTTGACAATATAGTATTAGTACACACCCATATCAAAATGAAATGTTACAGTACATACCTGCACTTTTACTTGTTATATATGCTTCATGTATAGGAATGCACCCTTTGCACTTTTGATTTTTTCAGACATTCGTATATTGACATTTTTATATACCGTTGACTCTTGTAGAAGCAATTATTTTCAACTTATTTCGCTGTATTGTATTGGTAGAATGTGGTTATATTGGTATTTTTTAACACTTTATAATGATGTTTGAAAATGAATTGATAGAAAATATTGGGGGTTCACACACAACTTTTCTAGTACACATATTAAACGCAGAGGGGGAGAGGAGGACTCGGACACAAACAAATCTGTGGTTAATCACTCTCCTTATGTTGACGATGTCACATCTGTTTCTCAATTAGGAAAAAAAATGGTTTCACTATTTTATCAACTAATATTGCAAATATTCGTTCAAAATTAAGTGAATTGCATTTTTTTTAAAAGCTAGAGGATTCTGCAATTACTCTTGGTGCTATAAGTATTAAAGAAAATTGGTTGTTAGAGCATGACGATACCTCGTTAATTAAACTTGAAGGATATAATTATATAACACATGGCAAAACTAGTAGTTCAATTCGTGGTTTATTAATTTATTTACATGAAAGATATAATTATACTTGTAAACATTTTAACAATTCTTTTGAATTATAAAAAAAACAATTTATAGAAATTTCTGGTGAAGGAGTCACAAATATAATTTTAGGTAATATATACCGTCCACCAAAGGCAAATATCGATGGTTATAGTTTAATTACTGAAGAATTCACTAATATTTTATCATCACTTGAAAAATCAAGATCGTTAGTAATTTTTCCTAGCGACTTTAATATAAACTTACTGGATGTAATGACAGCTGACTATGTAACCATTTTTGTCATGCGCTCACTTATCAAAGCTTTCAGCCACTTATTACTCTTCCCACCAGATTCTCAGCTACTAGAGGAACGTTAGTTGATAATATGTTTTGAAAAAACTCAGAAGCTATGCTCAGTACTACAGTACTACTTCTGGAATTTTATTGATACATTTTCAGAACATCAACCGTATTTTACCACTGTAAAGCGTATGAAAAACCATTAGGATTTGTAAACAAACAAGCGCTGACATTGACAAATTTCGCTTAGATCTAAATAAATCGAATATATTAGTTAAACATTGATTTAAATGTTGATTTTAATCCAAATGCTAATTATGAGGCATTAGATGGCATTATTAAAAATGTTAGATTACTTCCCTGGTAAAACAGTAAGGTTAAACAAATATAAACATAGAAAATGTAATTGGATAACACAAGGAATATTAAAATTTATCAAATTTAAAAATAAACTATACAAAGATATGAAATTATCCACACCACAATCAAAATATGTTCAAAATAGTTTTATGAATTGTAATCAAAATATTTTAAAAACCTGGTCAATTATAAATGATATTCTAAATAAAACCAAAAATAAGAAAATAAGAAGTATTTTCAAGATTTTTTTAAATAACCGAAGAAATGGTAACAGATAAAGTGACGATTGCAAATGAATTCAATTTATTTTTCACTGGAATTGGACAAAAACTTGCAAATGAAACTGAAAAACATCCCGACAAAGATGTAAATAACTACTTGAAAATTCAAACTTCCAAGTTTGAACATAAATCAAAATTCAAGTTAACACTAGTTGACGAAACAGCTGTGGAAAATGTTGTCAAAAGATTAAACCTCAAATCAAGTTGTGGCAAAGAAGGTATCTCTACTATTTTACTGAAGAAGATAATACCAGAAATTACAGCTCCACTTACTATAATCATAAACTAGACTTTAAAACGAAACATTTCCTGACAAGTTAACCATTGCAAAGGTGTTGCCATTATTTAAGAAGGGAGATAAAACCGTATTTACTAACCAATGTCATTATTATCTTCTATAGCAAAAATTTTTGAAAGAATTATTTGTGATCAATTATATACATATTTTGTAACAAATAAGTTATTCTATTCTAGCCAATATGGTTTTAGAAAAAAACATTCAACCGAGCTTGCAGCTCTGGAATTTATAGACTGATTAATTTAGGTATTTTTATTGATCTTTCCAAAGCGTTTGATACCATAAATCATAAAATTCTGCTACGTAAACTTGAATATTACGGAGTTTAAGATACTACACACGATTTTTTCCGCAGGTATTTGTCAAATAGACAACAATATGTCGAGATCGACTCAGTAAAATCTTACAAGCTGTCCATCACAACTGGTGTCCTCCAAGGGTCAATTCTTGGTCCATTATTATTCTTGATATATATAAACGATATCGTTAATTCCAGTGATTACTTTCATTTTATCTTGTTTACTGATGATACAGCTTTCATCAGCAAATATGACATAAAGAACAATAAGGTGTCGTTATGTTAAATGCTGAATTAAAGATAATATAGATATGGTTGTGCTTGAATATGCTTTTTACAGGCATCGCAAAAATCAAATTTCATTATATTTCATAGTGCACAAAAAATATTTTTTCATACGGAACTTAAATATAAATAACACTCAAATAAAACATTTACATAGTAAATTATAAAAAAAACTTTCTTTAGAAAGAAATAATCATATAGGGGACTCTCAAGCATGGTAACCAGAAAACATGGCATTGGAAAACGGGTAGATCTAAAAGACAAAAATGTAATGACCGACATTTTATCTTCACTAATTCAAACACACAAAAAGATGTAACAGAGCTAAAACAAAGACATGCTATTTGCCTGGGTACGGGCCTTTCAGTAAAAATCTCGCCAACACGGAAACCCAGTACTTTCTGTGTACAGATAAGTCCCACTGTTCGTACACAATGGACCACTCCTTTCGCCAGTAATTGTCACATTTATATGATAAAACAGTGCAGTCCATTGATGAGATGAATGATGTAAAGATGATAATGTGAGGATGGGGTGATAGAGCATGATTGATTATTGAGAGTGCTTTCCTCCTTCACTAACCGATAAGGGGTTCTGGGGATTTACCCCCAGACATGCCCAGACGCCCACAGATTTTCGCTATATACAAAAGTTACTTCAACAAAATTATGTCAATGAATATTAGTCCTGGGGGGATCATAGTAGTACAAGACTACATAAGTCCAGGAGCTCCCGCTCCGAATTAGAATTTGATTTAAGCAATTTTGTGTAGGGTTAATAATGTAGTCCTATTCTAGGTCAAAAATCAAGACGCAAGACAACTAGGTCTAAGAAGCTCAGTCTAAGAGTAAGATAAGAACTAGACAGTCTGTCAGAGATTGCAAACCTCCATTGAAATTAATGATCCTAATCAGTATCCCAGTTATGGTCTACCTATCTGGCACGGTTTACCCGATATCAGGCCAATCGAGTTAACTAATAGCTGATTTACGGTCATTTTGAATTCGATATAAATTAGTTAAAAACTTAGGATGCATCCTCCCCCGAAACCTCAAATTTTGTTTTATAGTAATGGACTAACATCTCACACAGTTTGCAAAATATTGGGCATATGAAAGTAAATAATGGCCGATAGGCGGCCATTTTGAATTTGATCGAGTCAGAATTTTTCAAGATGCATCCTCAGCTGAAATCTCACATTTCATTCTATAGTAATCGTCTAGCTATCTAGCACGGTCTACCAAATATCGGCCATGTGAAAGTGAATAATGGCCTAAAGGCTGCCATTTTGAATTTGATCAAGTCAAAATTTTCCAAGATGCATCCTCAGCTGAAATCTCACATTTCATTCTATAGTAATGGTCTAGCCATCTAGCACGGTTTACCAAATATCGCCCATGGGAAAGTGAATAATGGCCGATAGGAGGCCATTTTGAATTTGATCAAGTCAAAATTTTTCAGAATGCATCCTCTCCTGAAATCTCACATTATGTTTTATAGTAATGGTCTAGCCATCTAGTACGGTTACCAAAAACCGGCTATGTGAAAGTGAATAATGGCCGATAGGCGGCCATTTTGAATTTGATCGAGTCAATTTTTTTCGAGATGCATCCTCTCTTCTAATCTCACATTTTGTTTTATAGTAATGGTCCAGCTATCTAACACGGTTTACCAAATATCAGCAATGTGAAAGTAAATAGTGGCCGATAGGCGGCCATTTTGAATTCGATTAAGTCGAAAGTTTTTAAAAGGCATCCTCTCTCGAAACGTCACATTTTGTTTTATAGTAATGGTCTAGCTATCTAGCACGGTTTACCTCATATCAGGCCTATCGAGGTAAATAATGCTGATTGTCGGCCATTTTTAATTCGTAAGTTTGAAATTTTCAGGGTGCATCCTCCCCCGAAAACTCACACTTTGTTTTATAGTAATCAGGTAATGGTCTAGCCATCTAGCACGGTTTACCAAATATCAGCCATGTGAAAATAAATAATGGCCCAAAAGGCGGCCATTTTAAATATGATCAAGTCAAATTTTTTCAAGATGCATCCTCATCTGAAATCTCACATTTCGTTTTACAGTAATGGTCTAGCCATCTAGCACGGTTGACCAAATAACGGCCATGTGAAAGTGAATAATGGCCGATTGGCGGCCATTTTGAACTTGGACGAGTTGAATTTTTTCAAAATACATCCTCTCCTGAAGCCTTACAATTTGTTTTATAGTAATGGTGTAGATATCTTGAGCGGTTTTCATGATATTCCACAATATCAGGCCTGTCGAGGTGAATAATGGCTGATAGGCGGCCATTTTGAATTTTATCGACTTGAAATTTTTCAAGATGCATCCTCTCCTGAAACCTCACAATTTGTTTTATAGTAATGGTGTAGCTATCTTGAGCGGTTTTCATGATATTCCGCAAAATCTTTCAGTCGGATTTACCGATGTTATAAATTAGGTCAAAGTGCTGGGTCAACTTCAAGGTCAAGGTCCAAAAACCTGAAAATGCACAACTAGGGACCTTAGAGAACATGTATGTGCAATATGACTGTCATCGGCCCAGTACTTTTCGAGATCTGCTCCGGAAACGAAGTGCGCGTCAAAACGTCTAAATAGGTCATAGTTCTGAACCAGAAGTAGGTCAAAGTTCAAATACCCCAAAAGGCACAACTAGACCCCCTAGGGGTGTTGTGTGTGAAATTTGAAGACAATCGGACAAGTACCTTTAGAGATATGCTCCGGAAACGAATTGTTTACGGACGGCCCAACGCCGTAACATCATCATTTTCTCCTCTGCGACCTTGCGTATTGAATTCAGATTAAAAATATTTTAACCTGTCCATTAGCCACCTGGAAGTAACCCACATACCAAAAATTGTTATCCTAGCTTATTTTCTTACAAAGTTATAGGCAAAAGAAGAGGCCCAAAAAAACGGAGGTAGAATCCATAGCTCCCTTCGTCTCACCTACGGTGACGGCGGGAGCTAAAAATATATTATATCTGCGTTATATTTTGGCCGCCATCTTGAATTTCACACAGAATATTAGAACTTGGTATTTTTTTTTAAGAAATTCCTTGACCACTATAATATAGGAGTAGCCAAATTATCATTCCAATTATATGTCCAACTACAAAGAGTTGTTCGGAAATGAACACGAAAGCAGCCCTCCGTTATCGCCAGTCGGCCATTTAAAATTTGATATAGATCAGCAAACTTTCTCAAGGTTTATTTTATATTACCGCTTTAGCTAGTATGTAACATTTTCGAGATAATAAAAAAAACAATTAAAAATGACCGTCAATCGGCCATTTTGGATTTTATTTCTGCAAAATTTATTGTGGGTTATCCTTGTGTAAGTCCTTACATTTTGTTCTATATGCATGGCTCAGCTATTTTGCTTTGATATTGAGTTGCGTAAATATTACAAAATTACTCAAATTCAAAATGGCCGCTAGACCATTTTAAAATTGTTTGCTCCCAAAAGTTTATCAGGTCATTGACTGACATTGCTGTCCATATTTACCGAATAAAAAAAAAATGTTCGAAACTTTTTCCCGAAATGTGCTAACAAGTATTTCCTTGTTAGTGGCCCTAGTAATTAAAGGGTTGATAATATGGGAATCAAAATGTCACCAAAAATCCCCTGGTGTCATCTGATGGCTATGAGAGAGTATGAGGAAGCAGAAGTTCATAGATCAGCTATCATGCAAGATTCCGAGATAACGAGAAAAAAAATTACACACCGTGTGGAATACAGTAAACAGCCGGCCTCGGTGAGGGCTGCCTAATTCTTCATGTCAGGCTATGTCGGTCATTTTTATGGTGACAATTTTGAAAATAGGGCATATTGGTCCTAATAGTAGTAAATCATTGCTTTACGTCACTTTTCGGCACAAATGGTCTTTTAAGTGACATATTGGTCCTGAAAAATTCGTCTTTATATATTTCGTGTTAGCAGGCTGATTCTATGTCAGGAGAGGGCCTTAAACAAGATGATATAATATCACTGTGTGTTGTGTACATGGTAACACCTCTGCGCGGGCTCATGGACTAAACAGCAAATTTAGTCGTTTGCCAAGGTTACATTATCGATTGACGCGAATCATTATTTAACACATACACACACATAGATGTGGGCATCCTGAGGACGTTTTAAGTGTTTTAATCTCAGCTAATTAACAATATCATGGATATTGCAATTATAACATAAGTGTTATATGGTGAGTCATGTTTGACTGGAGCCTAAGGACTGCACGATCATAATGTCAAAGTGCTGGTGAATCCAATAATTATGTGTTATACAATATTTTTGAAATGCGACACTAACGAGTAACGACACTAACCTTTCGTTATTTTTTTAAAGTAAAATCATGGAAATGTTTTAAAAAATCAAACACTACGGTCACGATGTAAAGACAGTTAATTTAATTTGTTATCAAATGACAAAAGTTATGGCACATCGTGATAAATCAAATACACACAATGCAAATAAATGACATAATATTTTTTATGTTCAAGGTGTAGCGCAGGTACCCAGTAAACACAAAACATTTGTATAACATTTGTACAATGTTGGACCAGCGTCGAAGACGTTCGGCCGACGTTGTACAAACGTTAT
This sequence comes from Flabesymbios commensalis, assembly GCA_964017125.1. Classification (NCBI taxonomy): domain Eukaryota; kingdom Metazoa; phylum Annelida; class Polychaeta; order Terebellida; family Flabelligeridae; genus Flabesymbios; species Flabesymbios commensalis. The sequence goes on from OZ024912.1 coordinate 54,866,006, forward strand.
ACAAATAAATGTGTTGTATTTCCAGGGTAGGAGATTAATCTCAAATGTCAGTGTCACAGGTCTCGTGATTACGTGCGCTTATCAACCACCAGGAAACCTGATTTATTATTTGATAATTTAGCATTCGACTCGACTCATCCGATTAGCCAGGATTATCAATGAAAGACGCATTTCCATATCTCAGCATGATTAAGATTTGGTTATATACACTTCACATACTTCTACTCAGACCTATCCAATCAGAGACTACGTATCTGACTGGTATTGTGGGACAGTCGGTTATGCAGGTTGCATTCGTGCTTCAAGATGTGCAGACTTGCCTTAAAAATCGAAAACAGTTTTCGTTATTGGATAGTGGTAACAATCAATTTATGTGCATAAACAAACATTTGCTTTATTGTCTTTTGAGGGGAGACCATCGATCTGAGAGACGCTCATTTCATCCAATATATTGCGGTGTCATTTCATCCGTTGATCACGAAGTACATTTGTCAGACGCGATCATGTTTATTCGAGTTATAAAAGGACACATTTTGTAACATGAGATACTGAGATTCAATTTTGAAATGAGAAGGGCTCTTTTATGTGATAATCATGGGTTGGTATTTGTGCATGAAGAATACAGAAGTGAAAGCTATTGTGGAAGGCGTGTCCCGTGGACAATAATTATGTCATTTGACAAATCATATGTTCATCTAAAAATTTATAGCAATCTTCATTACGAGCTATCCATTTTCTTTAGCAGTTTTAAAAAGGAATGGATAACACGTTTCTCTCATGTTAAAATGATGAATATCCGGAATGGAGAAATGCGATTTTTTGGACAAAAAAACAATTCAGCACAATATTATTTTATCACAAATCACAGTAAACATTTATATCTTAATTTGATATCTACTGGTCCAGTAAATGGCAGTGTTATTGTAAAAGATGGACCTGGGCGTTTTTCAAACACTTTACTTGATATTAGCAATACAATTTCCTCAAGTAACGTCAGTGTGAGAACATCAGCATATATAGCTTTTATAGAAATGTCAATGCTGTACAATACTTATACGCTGATTAAAATAAAAGTAAAAGTCGCACCTGTTGTCGAAAAAGCACCAAAATGCTTTCAGCAATCAGGCAGGATATATATTCCGGACACTTCAACTTATCGCAGAAACGTTGTTTGTTCATCTAAGTTGAGGCCCTCCATTAGAGTGATATATATAGGACTATTTGTGAAAACATTTATGTTTCATGGGCCCAACAAATTGACTGATGTGATATCTTCCGTGTGTCAATATGGTGGGCTAAGTCTAAGATTCTCGTATGCTGACGAGGCGTATGCATTTTGTGAAACTATTACTGATTTATACATTGACGCACAACAAAAGACACTTCTGGTTACATTAGTTTGGTTCTATGGGTATTCAGAGGGGCATATGGAAGGATATTATCAGACTCATCATTGCCAAACATTCTATCTTGATCGAAATCCCCAAAAGATAATTCACCAGCGTAATCTTTTCTTTGAAATAGACAAGCACGACGAGCATGCCGAATGTTACGTTGTTGTATGTCCAGCATTGCTGACCAATGTCCAGGCATTTTGTACTATTCATGTCGGTCCACGTTCAGTGGGAACGACACGTTTGGAAATAATAGAACGCGATACATTACAACCTTGCGATGTACACTTAAAAAAAGGGTTTACATCCTATACAATAAATGCATCGTTTACAGAGAACTGGCCTTTCGGGTTGATGAACAGCACCACCACATCTTATGAACGTTATAGCTCGCCACAAATACACACATATGATTTCCTACAATTTGCTACAGCACAGTTATCACTGTTTTGCAATAGTAAATTTCCCAGGAAGCAATTGGCGATTCTTATTAAATTTTCGGCATGCCAGGTAATAGAAAACGAAATTATAAATGCTGTGGCAAACAGAATTCCAGCACTTTCAGACAACTGCCCGAGGATTATGTATCATTTCATAGCAACAAGAGGCAACATCAACAAATACGCAACTATAGATGATTACCATGATTACCCCGACTTCATCTATGGCCGTGACGGATATATAAGTACTGGACATGAAGTAAGAGTAGAATATATGTCATGCCCTGAACAATGTAAGAACTATAACTATTCTGTATTTGTGAGGAGCACAGATAACCAAACCATTGTTGAGTATACAGCGCAAGTTGGTGTTATGATATTCACAGGCCACTATCATAGAGGGTTTCGTATTAAGATAATAATGCCAGAAACTGACTGCATAACGCAATTATGTTATATGAAGTTAGCAACATACAAACCACCAAATATTGGTACAGAGGCGTATGCCCCCGACACAGTGTCTTTCTACAACAGAAGGTAAGGACACTATATAGTGGTTTTATTGTTACTCTATGTTGGTTATCTTATTGTTAGCAGTAATTTTAAAGTATTATTGTGTTTATTTAAAAGAACATTGTCATGGATAGAAGCTCAATTCCATTGTCAGTCACTCAACATGACCTTATTCCAGTATGGCAAGGTAGTGACTGATCGACATATAAGAGCTCAGCACTACCTGATGGCACAGGATTTTCGTGAAGTGATGTTTTTGGGATTAACAAGAAACAAACAGGTTTGTATGAATACAGTGTAGCTTAAATGATTGTATAACAAATAAATATATTACTGGGGGGGGGGGGGGGGCGGTATTTTCGTATATAGATATATAAATAGGTTCTATAAAAAAAACTTTTATATTTCCATTATCCTTGCGTTGTGTTCTCTGCTTGTTGATTGTTCAATATTATTATACGAAGGTTTTTATTTGTTGTTGCGAGGGGAGTAGTGTACATAAATACTGTATTATCCCCGAAGGTTATAATCCACTATGTCACTATGGACAAAATTATGTTATAGCATACTAATGCAAGCAACAGGCATAAGTTCAATTCCAGTGGATAATGTTTTGGTGAGGGTTCTAATATAGCAGAGTATACAGTATTGGTGGGGACCCATATTTCATGCAGTTAAGATTAGAATGTGCAACAGTGGGAGATCACGTGAGAGAAGTTATTTAGAACACGTGGGGATCCAGATTTTGCGCACTTGTCAGCGCTGCTCGTCAAGAACACATCTACAAATAATTTAAAAGTTTTTCCCGTCACCTCCCCAGCTCCACACATCATTATTATCTGCATCATTTGTTTCGTCAGTGTCTTGTTGAAATAATTAACATTTTTTTATTTCAGGGTAGAGACATTGCTATTCTAGGGGACGAAGACCCCCACAGTATAATGCAGAATATCAATTATTATCACATGAAAAACTGGAAAGGTGTATCGACGCAGGCGTCGATGACTATGCCTTCGCTGTAAAGGCTATCCCCCCCTTCCTGCCTTACCCTCCCATTCGAAAAAAAATATTCTGAACGGAGGTCATAGACAAAAAAAATATTTCTCTAGGCCCCCCTACTTTTTTAATCAAATTTGTTTTGAACCCCCCCCCCCCTGGGAAAAAAAATCAATTTAGCCTTGACCGCTACCCCCTGGCCTGACTATCCCCGCTTGCAAAGAAATGTAATCCAGAGAGGCTACTGCGTTAAATGAAAAAAACAATTAAAATAAAAAATTGTTAAAACCCTCTATGTGCCCACCCTGCCTGATTTTTTTTAATTAGCCTGGAATCCCTGGATCATCCCTCCTTCCTGCCTTACCCTCCCAGTTGATAAAAAAGTAATCCGGACGGAAGTTACAGAAATTGCCTTGACCCCCCTACATTTTTGTTCAAATTTGTTTTGAACCCAGTTACAGAATAAAATCAAATTGGCATTGACCCCCCAACCCCTTGGTCTGACCCTCCCCGCCCGTGAATAAATGTAATCCACAGAGGCTACTACATTAAATGAAAAAAAGACACTTAAAATAAATATTTGTTAAAACCCCCCATGTGCCCACCCTGCCGGAGTTTTTTCAATTGGCCTGGATCATAACCCCTTCCTACCCCACCCTCCCATCTGATAAAAAAAGTAATCCGGACGGACGGACGGACGGAAAGCGGGACGGGCAGACGGACGGACCGACGGACAACCCGACTACATAATGCCTCCGGCCGCAGGCTCGCGGAGGCATAAAAATAATTATTATCATTTTCAATATTATTGCAATATGTATAACTAAAGGTTAATTTCTAAATAATTAAATAATGTATTGCTATATAATTTTCCCAAGAGAATGTAATTTTACGGTTGATTATAACATTATACCACAGAAAATCTTTTTATTTGCATACAGAGACCTAATCATAATTTTTATGTCATTCTGATATAAATGGGCCACTGCATAGTAGTTTCGTATATAGATATATAAATAGGCTCTATAATAAAAAAACTTTCATATCCCCACTATCCTGGTGCTGTGTTCTTTGCTTGTTGAATATTATTATACGAGGGTTTTTATTTAGTTTTGCGAGAGAAATAGTGTACATCAAGATATATATTTATTTACGACGGGAAGTCTATGTTGATTTATGCGTCATTAAAATGAACAGTATATAATATTACATGTACATGCCTATACAGCAGGGTTAGTTCTGTAAAATCACATGAAAATCGACATAAAATTATGCATGATGTAAACTTAAAACCAAACTTGCTATTATATACTAGAACAAGCACAGATTAATTAAAATATCATTTTTCAGTGAAAAAGTGGAACTTTAGCTGCTACTAGAATGGAAGGCACGTTTACTTTACATGTATATCAGTTAAATCAGCATGATGCAACTTATTATCAAGTCAACTCCTCCTCTTAAATAATAATAAAAATAATTTTATCAACATACCATAAAAGAGTATAACATAACAAAGTATATAGAAAATATCATTGATTTTGTCAAAATAAATTTGTTTTACAACTGAATAACACAAAACACACACAAAAAATGGGTTATTTTACAGCCAATTTCATAGCTCTAAATCATTTAGAAAGCTTCTGTAGATATACTCGTGCCATCACGTGTGTTTTGCGATACGAAAACCACGTTAGCTCTGCGTGTATCAGATTCTAGCGTTAATATGACGTTATTGCAATCACGGAAAAGTCAGGGACTTTGAGAAAGTGCTTCAAATCAGGGGGAAATCATAGAATTTTATTAAGTTCACTTGCCCAAAAGAGTGAATAGTTGTGACATTAGTTTGTTGCTTTTTTTCATAACCAAATGACATATTGACTTAATAATAATAGTTGGCTATGGTGGCTTTTTGGTGGAAGTTTCTCCTTTTCTGTCTCTCTCTCTGTCTGTCATTGATTTCGAATATTTATCAGAGAAAAGTCAGGGGAAAATCAGGGAATGTTGTTGCCATGAAATGCAGGGAACCCTGTTACATCTTCAATTCTGTTCTTCGATTTGATACTGGTGTCTATATTGTCTTTTCTGGTATAAACAGAAATAGTAGTAGTAGTAGTAAAATCATTGCTTTACGTCACTTTTCGGCACAAATGGTCTTTTAAGTGACATTGTAATACGATAAAAACGTTGTAGTCAATTAAAGAGATGAGTGATGTACAGATGATTATGTGAGAGTGGGGGTGATAGGGCATGGTGGGTTTTTGGGAGCGTCTGGGCATGTCTAGGGGATCTACCACCAGACATGCCCAGACGGCTGGGGACTTGGGTTTCGCTGTGCAATTTAATGCTGAAACTATCCGCTATCCTCAGGTCGGATAGTCCCAAGAGTAACAATAGGAAGGGTAACTCCATTCATTCCCCGTGAGAGACCTAATGTCATCAAACACGCTATTGTCGGTAATTTAGGGCTCCCACGGCCTACATCAGCGCATGCACTGATGCGGGTGCTGCATTGGCTCCGCTGTTGAGCGGAGGAACCAGGATATGCCACTGGTAATCTGCCCGAAGATTATGGCCAGATACGAGGAGGCTGCAGCTGCCCTTGGATGATTGCTATAGACTAGTGCATCCGTACAATGCCGTACAAAGCATTCAAGAGACGGAACAGATCCCTAATGACCGGTACATCAGCAAACCTAAAACACAAAACATTTTCATAACATTTGTACAATGTTGGATCAACGTTAAAGACGTTGGGCCGGCATTGTACAAATGTTCTACAAATGTTTTGTGTTCGCTGGGGTGTGATGTTTCTGCACCAACACATAATTGCTAAACATTTATTTATATATTATAATTCTTAATGCTGCTAATTTGCCATCGCTGTCATGTCATTTAAAAAATCCAATACCTGTAATAATTAATAAATTTGTATCATTAATAGACATCATACATCTCGTATGAACAAAATGTGTTTTTTTTTCAATAACATCATTAAAACAATAAGCCTATAGTAAATTCCAGAGCTGCACCCTGATAATTATACATTTGTACACATTATTTTGAATTTAAAATTGTGACAACAATAAAAAAAGGAGATCCTATATGCAAAAAAAAATTATTCTTGCATGTCTTATGAATATTATAGTTTTAATCAAAACGGAGCGGAGCTGAATAGAATCACGCGGTAAATGTATATAATCTGTCGCCGCCAATGGAGAATTACCTTGCGGTATAGTATTCTGCGCCATACAATCCTAGGAGATAATAATGTGCAATACAAATATATTGTGAATATTATGAACATTCTCTATCGGTCTATATATTATTATCGGTTGGATATTGTGTATTCGTTGATTTTTGCTCCCGATTTATTCATAACACGCTGAATAAACTCGACAACTTTCATATCCTGACAACACCATGCGCTCAACAATGACGCATGCACTGAATCCATGCGCTCACAGTTACGCACTGTTCTAATTTTTCTCGTCCGTTTTTAAAAGTTTTTTTGAATACTGTTTCAGGGGAATTTCATCCACTGGTTTGACGGATATGCACCTGTAACGGAGACTTTCTGGTATAGCCCTGCACAATCACGCTTTGTGCAACGTAACACACACGTCTTCAAAGCTGGATATTACGAGAAAACTGCACAACCAAGACAAGTTAATTACACTCAAATACAACCGGAATACTCCCACTTTCATAACTGCACTGCTGTTATAATGGACCAACATATGTTGACTTATCAGTGGATTACAGTTCCTTGCGACAAGAAGTTTTAGGCAACATATTTCTGTCAAGAAATTATTTCACGAGGTATAGTTTATTCGACAATAGAAACAAATGTGACATGCAATGAGAACTGGTTGTTACTAAAAGAGACAGGGAAATGTTTCTCAGTTTTAGAAAGCGACGAAAAAGAAATGTCATTCTATGATAGTCAATATATGTGCTCTTTATATAATGCTTCAATATTTAAAGTTCGTGTAACAGATCGTTTTGACACCCCGCACAGTCAAGCGACTAAAAAATTGATATTATCTCTGCAGACCGCCTTATATGACAATATTCCTATGGCACAGACAGTGCAAAATATGTCACCTGCTACTATTTTAAACTTTTTATTTGGAAGACGACTGGACATGAGCTTGGTACAATCTTTATTACCATTTTTTTTGCAAAATGAATATATTCATAGAATGAACGATCAGCCGGAGAGAATGTCATTTTTCGCTGATTTTAATGACAGCTGCTCCATTATGGAGAGTTCAGATGTGAGCTCCGGGTTTGCTGAATACGGAGATGATACATGGGGGGTGAAGTGCAGACACTGTACTGAAAGGATTAAAGTATCAGGTATAATATGTGAGAAACCTGGTGAACAACACTTCATTTGTGGGATGGATTACTTTGTATGTCGCGACGAAACTTGCATATTAAATATTTATAAATGCGATCATATCGTTGATTGTTTTGATTACAGTGATGAAACCACATGTACTAATAACACATATATCACTTTGATGAATCAATTTGTAAATTTGCCCTGTATACCGAGTAGTGATTGTGACATCGATATTAGAAGTCTAGTACCTGTACAAGATATATGTGATGGCCTATATTTGAATGGGTCGATTCCACACGAGAAGGACGTTTGCGTGATGCAGAAGAAGCATAAGGCTGTTGTCCATTTACCTATGAGCGGCAAGAATGTAATGAAAGAGTTAATGTCTGGCGTAGACAGTTTACTTGCGCTATTTTGGGATGAACGAAAATATGGATGTAACAAACCAAATGATGCATTTTATGTAAGGAATAATAATAATACAAATGCACGTCACAGTTTCCCCGGTGGGAGGCGACTGATGCTGAGTACTAGATTAAATGATATTTGTATTGCTAATAGGCGCAAATGGCGAGCCTATTCGTCAAATTCTCGCTTTATATGTTCACATATTTTCTGCCCTGGTATGTTCAAATGTGTCGATCAATATTGTATTTTACTTTCCTCTGTTTGTGACAACAGAGGTGATTGTGCTACGAATGAAGATGAAATGGTGTGTTCTACATTGACTTGTCCTGGATCTCTGAAATGTCGTGGAGAAAATAGGTGTATATCTAGAGAAGAAATCTGTGACAGACGTGTCAATTGTCTTTATTCTATGGATGATGAACTGGGCTGTGCGACATGTCCTGTTAACTGTGAATGCACAGGTTATGTAATGTCATGCTACTCAAATCAGTCTGATCCTATTGTACAGAGTAGCGAAATATTGCACATTAAAGGACTAGTGATGAGGGGAGAACAACGTGTGTTGATTACTTCGCAGCTAACGTTACAACTTACAGATTTAATTTATTTGAATATATCACATTGTAAGCTGACCACATTAGATACATCAGATAATTACACCACTCACTTGATCTTTATCATCATAGCTGATGTCAGTCATAACCAACTGACAGATACGAATTTCCTAGAATCTGATATATTTCAGAGAATAGTTTTTCTTGACATTTCTTTCAATTTAATAAATGTTTTCCAGTATAGACGGACACTCAGATATCTCTCAGCATTATATTTGATCGGAAATGATTTGAAAGAAATTGAAATGAGAATTGATGGTGGTAACTTGGCTTTGATTGACCTACAAGTTATGTTCTATAATCCTAAATTAACCTTTATGATTAAACACTACAGTAATGATCACTTGGCGGTGAGAGTAACAGATACTCGGTTGTGCTGCATGCTTTCTTCTCATATTAAATGTTTATCCAAGCAAAAAATGATGGCATGTCTCGGTATCATCCAGACGTTTACAACGCGTGTGGCCTTCTATTGTTTATCTTTAGTATCTTTGTGTATTTCTTTATGCGTGTCCTTGAAGCAAGTACTACAAATGTTGCTCAGTAAAGACGTGGGGAAAAACAAGAAATATAATTGGATTTTATTGACAAACCAATTGATTGACAATATTTTGATATCATTGTATTTAGTATCACTTTCTTTAGCAGATCTAACTAAAGTGAAATTGTTATTTTTTAAAACCAGTATGACGTGCATAATGTTAAATGTTATACTTTACATTTCACTTCAAACGAGTATTGTATTTAAATGTGCCCTAAGCGGGTTGATCACGCTAAAAACCATGTTCCCTTTCAAACATCAGTGCCTTTGGATTAAGTGGATAGGACCTGCCTCAGTTTGTGTTTGGCTTTTTGCTATAACAACATATCTGATATATATATTTTTATCATTTCGAGAAGAAAATGTACCAGTTTTTGACAAACTTTGTTCCATTGGATGGTGTGACATGGAGGAAATATCGTTTAATCTTCTTCGTGTTATATTATTTATAATGAGTACTTCATCGATTTTATTTTTTGTTGTTTCATTTGTAATGCTGTACAAGTCTTTGAAAAAATTCCAAAGTAATTTTAAGACTGAAACACCTACCAAGCATTTTACAGCAAACAATGTAACATGCAAGTGCATATTGTATAATATATCAGAAATCTTGCTTAGGGGTTATCTCATTACTATATTGTCGATGAATTTGGCTGGTTTGACATACGTACATTTTTGTTTTTATTATTTTCTGTATGGTTTGTCTGTAAATATATTGTTTTCAAGCTTAATCATTCTTTTTCAGTAGCTGTTGCTTTTGCTTGTATTTTCTGTGTGTTGTGAAATATGTGATTGCTTCATGGTGTGGCATTTTCCTGAATCAATTGTTGAAGCTTTAATCCGGCTTTCCTTTTCGTGATCCGCTGTGTTTCAAAATAATGCTCGCTGCAGTTACTCTAATCATTTACTATTTCATGTTTCTATATCGTCACTTACATGTAAGTATTAAAGAGGTGTATCTGCCACTTGAATATGTGGCAGATACAATTCTTTAATATTTACACGACGATATTTAGTGCCAGGTGCTATTTTTTATTGCTCTGGCTCCTCGGCGAAATACGCGGTAGTCAAATACCTGTTTTATTTATCAAAGCTTGGCTAAAGAATGGTAATATTATTGCACACCATTATCATTATTGCACTTGCTCATAATTATTTTTAATGACTTGTGGAATGTGTTAATGTGAAATAAAAAAATAACTTGACCATTGTTGGGAAAAGCAATTTGTTGATTTATCTTTATTATATATTTCTCTGTACAACATGTTTTTCTTTATATGCTGAAGTATATAGACCCTAGGCCTACACGTGTCTTTCTATATGCGCAGACGTAAAGCTTCAATATTGATTATAGTAGACGAATTCCATCGTTTAATTAGGATAATTTGAAATGTTTAGGTTGGCCATCACACTTAAAAAAAATACCATGCAAGCACTCAAATACCCCTCGGCTGATGCAGTGACTATATATGCCAGGTTTCAAGGCAATTAATTGAAAATAAGAACGATTTATTAAAATTGATTAAACCAAAATGGCCGCCGCAGCCTCTTTTTCAGTCTCACATGAAAACGGACAATACTAATAGACTCGCAGACCCCGAAAACCTATATATATATACCAGGTTTCGAGGGAATTCTGGAAAAAAAGTTGAAAAAAAAATTAGTCGCCAGGTGGCGGCCATTTTGATTATCGGTGGAAAGCTGAAATTTTTATCTGTACTGTACTGAAAGGATTAAAGTATCAGGTATAATATGTGAGAAACCTGGTGAACAACACTTCATTTGTGGGATGGATTACTTTGTATGTCGCGACGAAACTTGCATATTAAATATTTATAAATGCGATCATATCGTTGATTGTTTTGATTACAGTGATGAAACCACATGTACTAATAACACATATATCACTTTGATGAATCAATTTGTAAATTTGCCCTGTATACCGAGTAGTGATTGTGACATCGATATTAGGAGTCTAGTACCTGTACAAGATATATGTGATGGCCTATATTTGAATGGGTCGATTCCACACGAGAAGGACGTTTGCGTGATGCAGAAGAAGCATAAGGCTGTTGTCCATTTACCTATGAGCGGCAAGAATGTAATGAAAGAGTTAATGTCTGGCGTAGACAGTTTACTTGCGCTATTTTGGGATGAACGAAAATATGGATGTAACAAACCAAATGATGCATTTTATGTAAGGAATAATAATAATACAAATGCACGTCACAGTTTCCCCGGTGGGAGGCGACTGATGCAGAGTACTAGATTAAATGATATTTGTATTGCTAATAGGCGCAAATGGCGAGCCTATTCGTCAAATTCTCGCTTTATATGTTCACATATTTTCTGCCCTGGTATGTTCAAATGTGTCGATCAATATTGTATTTTACTTTCCTCTGTTTGTGACAACAGAGGTGATTGTGCTACGAATGAAGATGAAATGGTGTGTTCTACATTGACTTGTCCTGGATCTCTGAAATGTCGTGGAGAAAATAGGTGTATATCTAGAGAAGAAATCTGTGACAGACGTGTCAATTGTCTTTATTCTATGGATGATGAACTGGGCTGTGCGACATGTCCTGTTAACTGTGAATGCACAGGTTATGTAATGTCATGCTACTCAAATCAGTCTGATCCTATTGTACAGAGTAGCGAAATATTGCACATTAAAGGACTAGTGATGAGGGGAGAACAACGTGTGTTGATTACTTCGCAGCTAACGTTACAACTTACAGATTTAATTTATTTGAATATATCACATTGTAAGCTGACCACATTAGATACATCAGATAATTACACCACTCACTTGATCTTTATCATCATAGCTGATGTCAGTCATAACCAACTGACAGATACGAATTTCCTAGAATCTGATATATTTCAGAGAATAGTTTTTCTTGACATTTCTTTCAATTTAATAAATGTTTTCCAGTATAGACGGACACTCAGATATCTCTCAGCATTATATTTGATCGGAAATGATTTGAAAGAAATTGAAATGAGAATTGATGGTGGTAACTTGGCTTTGATTGACCTACAAGTTATGTTCTATAATCCTAAATTAACCTTTATGATTAAACACTACAGTAATGATCACTTGGCGGTGAGAGTAACAGATACTCGGTTGTGCTGCATGCTTTCTTCGCATATTAAATGTTTATCCAAGCAAAAAATGATGGCATGTCTCGGTATCATCCAGACGTTTACAACGCGTGTGGCCTTCTATTGTTTATCTTTAGTATCTTTGTGTATTTCTTTATGCGTGTCCTTGAAGCAAGTACTACAAATGTTGCTCAGTAAAGACGTGGGGAAAAACAAGAAATATAATTGGATTTTATTGACAAACCAATTGATTGACAATATTTTGATATCATTGTATTTAGTATCACTTTCTTTAGCAGATCTAACTAAAGTGAAATTGTTATTTTTTAAAACCAGTATGACGTGCATAATGTTAAATGTTATACTTTACATTTCACTTCAAACGAGTATTGTATTTAAATGTGCCCTAAGCGGGTTGATCACGCTGAAAACCATGTTCCCTTTCAAACATCAGTGCCCTTGGATTAATCATTTACTATTTCATGTTTCTATATCGTCACTTACATGTAAGTATTAAAGAGGTGTATCTGCCACTTGAATATGTGGCAGATACAATTCTTTAATATTTACACGACGATATTTAGTGCCAGGTGCTATTTTTTATTGCTCTGGCTCCTCGGCGAAATACGCGGTAGTCAAATACCTGTTTTATTTATCAAAGCTTGGCTAAAGAATGGTAATATTATTGCACACCATTATCATTATTGCACTTGCTCATAATTATTTTTAATGACTTGTGGAATGTGTTAATGTGAAATAAAAAAATAACTTGACCATTGTTGGGAAAAGCAATTTGTTGATTTATTTTTATTATATATTTCTCTGTACAACATGTTTTTCTTTATATGCTGAAGTATATAGACCCTAGGCCTACACGTGTCTTTCTATATGCGCAGACGTAAAGCTTTAATATTGATTATAGTAGACGAATTCCATCGTTTAATTAGGATAATTTGAAATGTGTTCAGGTTGGCCATCACACTTAAAAAAATACCATGCAAGCACTCAAATACCCCTCGGCTGATGCAGTGACTATATATGCCAGGTTTCAAGGCAATTATTTGAAAATAAGAACGATTTATTAAAATTGATTAAACCAAAATGGCCGCCGCAGCCTCTTTTTCAGTCTCACATGAAAACGGACAATACTAATAGACTCGCAGACCCCGAAAACCTATATATATATACCAGGTTTCGAGTGAATTCTGGAAAAAAAGTTGAAAAAAAAAATTAGTCGCCAGGTGGCGGCCATTTTGATTATCGGTGGAAAGCTGAAATTTTAATCAGGTCATCTCCATACTCATGGGTAACTTCACATAAAAAAATTGAGAGATCCAATAATTATATTTCAAGTAATCGCGTTAACAGGGAATTTTTAAATTAAAAAATCAAGATGGCCGCCATAGCCTCGTTTTCAGTCGCACACAAAAACGGACAATGCCAATAGACTCGCAGACCCCGAGAACCTATACATACCAGGTTTCGAGGGAAATCTAAAAAAAAAGTCTGAAAAAAAATTTAATCGCCAGGTGGCGGCCATTTCGAATATCGGCTAAAAGCTGAAAAACTAATCAGATCATCTCTACTAATGGGCAACATCACATAAAAATTGGAGAGATCCAATGATTATTTTTCAAGTTATCGCGTTAACAAGGAATTTTGTAATTAAAAAATTAAGATGGCCGCCATAGCACGGTTTTCGGTTGCACGCGAAAACGGACAATGCCAACAGACTCGTAGACCTTGAAAACCTATAGGCCCCCTATATACCAGGTTTCAAGGGAATTATGGTCTCACCACCCCAAATACCAGTCCCATTGAAACATATGTAAACTGCCTCAATTCCGCAGGCCGATTTCACCACTTTTAAACCTATTAGATATTTAGTGTGACATATCGTAATAAAGCTTGAGATGTCCTTGTTCGAAAACAGGCCTGCTATGGGTATGCTTACCAGACAGATTTTGAGCTACGCCCCCCTAGCGTGTAAAATGTTCACTACTTTTCAAATTGGGCTAATATCCGTACTCTCTTTCACAGAACAGACACACATCATTTTAACCCACTGTATCCCTGCGAGATTATATATCATCAAACAGTTATATCTGATATCCTTGACAAAGACGATAACGTGTGCTTATTAAATATTCACAAAATTATGACTTCTATATATTTTATTTTGTTTCACTAGAGGTTGTAACAGCCGCATTAAAAATATTTTGTGAGATGATTCCATCATTAGTAGACACCTTCCTGGATTTCGGCCTATTTAGGGTGGTGAGACCTTATGGAAAAAAATTAAGTCGAAAAAAATAAATTTAGTCGTCAGGTGGCCGCCATTTTGATTATCGGTGAAAAACTGAAAATCTAATCAGGTGGTCTCCATACTCATGGGTGACTTCACGTAAAAAATTGGAGAGATCCAATAATTATTCTTCAAGTTATCGCATTAACAATATTTTTTTCAAATCTTTGACCTTGACCTTTGACCTATGACCTTGGGTAAAAAAAGTACCGGGAGGGGTTGAATGTTTGTATGAATTATGAATTTATTCTGTTGCACCATGTTGGTGTAGTAGCCAAAAGAGTGGCTTAATAGGCCTAACAAAATCGTCACAGAGTTGTAAAATATCAATTTTTAATGTTTCTTTCTAATCTGTGATATCTACAGCTTAGCCCTAATCCATTATTATCACATGTAGACGTCATGCACTAATGCAAATTACGGGAATCAAAATACACACAGTATATCAACCCAAGGATAAAAACCCATAAAGGCTTTCTCAACTCACACGGTCTTTGCTGAAATGTCACTGTAATGTTATCAGGCCAACGTCGAGTCAGGTGTTAGTTGTACAGGCTGTATCAAATGTAATGAAATGAAATAAATGGGGTTTTACGCCACAATTGTGCACATATAGGCTAAACTGGGCCAGGAAAACCTCCCGAGGATGGTGATATAAATGAGGTGAAACTGCCCTCCATACACAGGATTCGAAATTGAGCCATATTGGTCTGCGGCCAAGCACGTTAACTCTCGGTCACGGAGGCTGCCCACAATATTCAATCTTTACGATTGAGCAGGGAGGAAATATATTGTTCTTTGAAACTTGAATGCCAGAGCAGGAGATGAACCCGCGATCTCTGACTTTCCAAGCAGGCACCAGGGCCCCCGCCCTTTGGTATTGTTGTTACATATATACAAACACATTACCTGATTACTGATATCAAGATGATCTGCTATGTATTTTTGCTGGTATCTAAAGCTGATCAGCAAAACAGTTCCAATTATTGTTTTCTATGACATTGATGATGGACTATATCGGTATATTTTTAAAATGTGTCGTTTAAACTCACTTATGTAGTTATTTTCCACATGATATTTAGGATTATTATGGCCATAGACGAGCCCACACCATTAATGTGTGGGCCATGGATTGCTTTATTAGTTTTTCCAAGGAAAATCACGTTTTCAACATGACGGTGACTGATTTCAACCACAGGTTCCAAAAATGCAGATGCTCATAACTTTTTAATGACTGTGAAAAATTAGCTGAACATGCGCAGCAGTAGCTGAAATGTTACTGATTATAATAAGCTTATTCTGCTTCTGATAGATCGAGACCAAGGCTTATAGGCCATGGGCTACCCTACAACCACCCACTGTGCACCCCCACCCCACATTTCACCTAACCTTGATATGTCTAAAACATGAAATGCCATGTTAACAGCAACAAAATAGGGATGAACTTTACATTTTGAACCCTTATAGGGGGGTACCCCAAACCTGTCTAAAATTAGGGGGTAGGGTTGCGCAAACGTATGTCGTTGATGTTTTGGTTAACCAATCTGAACCTGCACCTACCATATAGCAAGCTGTGTATGCACTTACTAGACCTATGTTATATTATGGCAGTCATAAGGGTGTTTGGCCAGCGTTGTAAACGACGGCCACAATTAGATTGATCAGCGTCACGTGTTCACTGAGAGTGCGCACGCATGTAGCCAGCCACGCTGAATCTGTGACAGTGGCATGTAGCATGCAGCAATTGTGACTGAAACACCCTAAAATCGTGATATATTCGCAATTGTACTAAATTTGAGATTCCGTGACGATTTATCAGTCCAATATTTAGTTTAGTCCAACTACATTTAGGCACTGTAGCTCGTTTTTTGCTATAGTGTCTACATCATTGAAATTTTATTGGCATGTTTTGGATTATGGGGTGGCCATCGTTCCCACTAATTCCCACTCTCTTCGAACCACGCTGACTACCGGGGTGAAACTGATGCAGCGATGCACAGCTCACAGTTTGAACGTGTGGGCCTTATTCATACTAGGCACATATTGTCGGCACTACAGGTTTAATCGACACCAAATATGCTTGATGCGTCGCCCAGGTCTTTTTTAATACATAAATAGTGGTTGATACAATACTCTTTGTGTGATATTTTTTTCCGCTTGAAGTGAAATCTGAAAAGACTGACTGGTATTAATGACTTAGGGCCTAATAGTTAATTCAGCACGCGATCTGTGATTTAAAACTAATCGTCGGTCAATGTTATATGCCCTGTACAGTCTACAGATCGCCAGCAGGGAGATTCGGCGACCAGTTAACATCGCCTATCGGTAGTTTTACTCGCCACTAGCGAGCATGTATTTCCACCCCTTGCAGAAAATTTTGAGAAAATTGATGTTATCTAAGTGCATTCTGAGGCACTTTCAGACTGAAATTAGAGAAAAGCACATTTAGGCTTTTTTTCGTTTCTGGACTCATTGGCCAAATTTTTGCCCGTCCATTACATGCGTACTAGAATTCGGCCCGTCCCATCCTTTTAGAAACTGCCCGTCCAAAAGGACGGGTGGACGCCCCCCTAGCTAAGACGTTGTCTACACCCCCTGAGGGATGTCTGTATGCAATATGAAAGCAGTCCGACTAACGGTTTCAGAGATAACGTCCGGAAACGAAACACGGACGCACAGACGCACGGCCATACGGCCGCACGGCCAAACATGGTGAAGACAATATCCCCCGCCTCTACTTTGTGGGCGGGGGATAAAAAATCATTTTCTTCATGTTTTTTGGCCAGATTGTGTCGCTTTAAAAGTACACAGTCATAAACTATCAGCAGGTCACATTACACATATGCAACCCTAAGGGTAGAATTAAACGTCGATGGCATGCCAATCCACAGGACTGGCAAGCCAAGGAAACTGCCATTCCTGAGTAAAAATTGTCCATCCTAGAAATGGCCTTTGTCCTAAGGATGGCCTTAAATTTGCAAGTTCATCGGAATGGCTAATGACAAAATGAAATGAATCGGGCTTTAGGCCACCTTTGTGCACATATAGGCTAAACTGGGCCAGGACAACCTCCTGAGGATGGTGAGATGATTGAGATGACACTCTCCTCCAGACACAGGATTCGAAATTCGAGCCCTGGCGGTCTGAGGCCGAGCACGCTACCTCTCGGTCACGGAGGCTCCCCACAATACTGACTTTCACACGTGGATGGGGAAGAAACACTTTTGTTTCTTTCAAACCGCCGAGACCGGGAACCGAACCCCGAACTCTGGCGTGAGAGGCAGCGGCGCTAACCACTACCCCAGGGGCCCCGCCCTGGCTAATGACAAATCTAACCATTCCTGCACATATTTTGGCAGTATCGGACTGGAGCAATTGCCTTATTTCGAGCCCTGCAACCCATAAACAGATAATTAAATTCTCGTTCTTGAAATATATTACACATTACAGTAGAGTAAGTAGTTGTCTCTCCACATAAGCTCAGGCATGATTTTTTATTATAAAATAATCAAAATGAACAACAAAACAAACGATTGAACATGGTGAAAGCAAACGACTTAAGAAAATGTAATTAGTGGGCATATCCATATCCGGCCTATATTTTCTGAACCCAGAGTGCGATTAAATATATAAATGTCCTAAAAAAAAATTAATGAAAACATATTGAAGCCTTACATGAAACTATTTGTAATAAACAAAGACTGAAATGATTTTTTTCTCGGAATTTTTGTGTATAATTTTTTATCCACTCGTTTTTAATTAATTTGTGTGTGCTGAGTTCGAATCTGTCGGATAACATTCTATATTTGGTGACCTTCACCTTTAAATTAGCAAAACACAAAATGGCTGCCAAAATGTAAAGAAACCCCCGTATTTTCTATGTTTTTTTCGCACAAAAAAGCACAATTGATGAATTCAGCAATATTTTTATTATATATTTTTTTCTAGTGTCTTAGGAAAGAAATAACCTTTATTTGACCTTTAAATACAAGATGTCCGTCGTTTTTTATATATAGAGGACCAGAACTAAAAGTTACTGAGGAGTGAATTTAAATGAAAAAATCCAAAATGGCCACGAAATTCACCTTCATAAAAACAAGAAACAAAATGACTATGAAAATGTCAATTAAACATCTTTTTTTATTTGTTGCCTAATTTTTTACTATTTTGTATCATATTGGGGGCCGAAAAAAAACATTTCTGGTGTTTATTGTTCATCGTCTGACCTATAGTTTATCGTAGAATCCAAGATGGACGCCATTTTACATATTTAGTATAAAAATAATGACGTCATTTTATATACTAAGCAAATTAAAAGCATGTTAGAATATACTGTGACTAATAACAGTATCGAATGCCTTGCACCCTTGTCTGCCGCATTATGTAGTCTATTTTTTAGTTTTCCATTAAAAAATGTTGTTTATGATATTACAGAATTTATAGTTCACGTGCATAAAAACAGCTTTTCTTTGTGTGTTGGCGGTAACCATTCTGAACTTGAAGCAAACAAAGGTTATTTTGATCGAAAAACATGAGACATAAATTTATCAACTCTATAAATCATGCATAAACAAGAAATCGTGCAATAATATGTAACAAAAATATAGAACTGATGTGGTTTTGGCGGCCATTTTTTGTTTTGCTTATTTGAAGTTGGATGACAACAAAGATAGAATGCTAACCGACATATTCGAATTCAGGACACCCATATTATGTAAAAAAAAAGTGCAAAAAAATAATTTCCACTCAAATGTCGAGCAAAGTTCATTTTTTATATTTCAGCCCAAGCTAAATACAAATTTCATAAAAAATGGTAGTAGTAGTAAATCATTGCTTTACGTCACTTTTCGGCACAAATGGTCTTTTAAGTGAAATTGTAATAAAAACGTTGTAGTCAATTGATGAGATGAATGATGTACAGATGATAATGTGAGGTTGGGGGTGATAGGGCATGGTGGGTTATTGAGAGTGTTTTCCTTCGCTCGCCTGATAAGGGGTTCTGGGCATGTCTAGGGGATCTACCACCCAGACATGCTCAGACAGTCGGAGACTTGGGTTTCGCTGTGCAATTTAATGCTAAAACTCATTTCGCGCAGCTCCGCTATCCTCGGGTCGGATAGTCCCCAGAGTAACAATAGGAAGGGTAACTCCATTTATTCCCAGTGAGGGACCTAATGTCAACAACACGCTATTGCCGGTTATTCAAGGCTATCACGGCCTACACCAGCGCCAGCACTGATGCGAGAGCTGAATTGGCACCGCAGTTTTGCGGAGGAACCAGGGTATGCCACTGGCAATCCGCCCGAAGATTATGGCCAGATACGAGGAGGCTGCAGTTTCCCTTGGATGATTGCTGTAGACTAGTGCTTCCTTACCATGCAAAACAGCATGCAACCGGATGGGGGCGAAAAGTGAACATCATTATAACATAAGTTAAATCGTGATATAAGTAAATCGTGGTATACAGGACAGAATCGATCATACAACGATCAAAAATTATCATAGTGGCCATATTTGCATGTTTATAAGACGTATTACAGCTCTATTAATTGATTATTGATACTAGTCCTTTTAATGAAATACCGGTAATAAAAATAACTGACAAAACAAAAGGGAACAGAAAACTGTTATTCATTACTGCAGAATAGGACAAACGTGTGTGCTTATAGTAACAGGACTGGTGCGTTATGACCACACTAGGACGTACACTGTCGCCAGATCACACCAGCAAACACAACACATTGAACCATGTTGGCTTAATGCTGGGCCACCGTTTGCGACGCTGGCCTAACATTAAACCAACATTGCTACAATGTGTCGTGTTTGCCGGGAAGCTGATATTGTATATCTGGCGTTCGCCTCCTCCATGTGTGAATAAACAAACAGGTATAATATTAAAGTGACTGGGGGATTAGTTATGTCGTATTATGTACCGACGCGATGTTGTTCTATTGTTGGCCTACCACCTGCAACGCTGGCTCCAAATTAGGCCAACACTGGTTCAATGCCTCTTGTTTAAGGCGGGGACGGTATGAGCACGACAAAGACATTTACGTAAGGCCACTATTTTTTCTCTGTTTTAGATGAGGGCGCATTAGATTTAGGCCGCGCATTACCAAAAAAACATTCCGAAAAAAAACAAGTTCATTTTGTAAGATAAAAAATATTTTTCCAGCTATGTTTTTTTTGTTTGTTTTTTTCGTCGCCCTCAATAACTTTTTTTAAAATAGGTTGAAAGTTTTTTTATTTGGTAGCCTTCATTAACATTTCCAGAAATATGTCCAATGTTTTTTTTATTTGGTAGCCCTCATTAATTTTTCCAAAAATATGTTAAATGTTTTTTTTCTTGAATATTTTTTTCAGCTCTCCCTCATTAGACTGGGATTTTTTCTGATCTAAAACAGAGAAATTAAACATAGTGGCTTAAGCACATGTTGGATCAGTGTTGGGCCGACGTCTACGACAGTAGTCGAATTACGGCCCACTGATCGTGCAATGTCGGGGCGAAGCCACAAGGGTTACCTGTAATGACAGATATGCATTTGGTCTCTGGTAATTACGCATGATCTGATGATAGACCTATACTGTTTTCTTTATCTCCCCTTATGTCATACCGATGCGCTATTTCGTTATATTTACGGCTATATGCTTCAATTATAATGCTATCTTAGTTTACTACATTTATAACACGTTTCTTTGCAAGAGAAAATTAGTTGAAAATAATTGTTTGTGTTATAATCTGCTAAAATTATAACACATATCTACGCAATTTTTAGTCCAGATAATCAGGCCTACACTATAAAAGGATGATCAAAACGCCACCTCCCAAAAATTACGGGTGACCATACCAGCAAACACGAGACCTTGACCCAATGATGCGGTAATGTTGGGCCATGATCGCAGATGATGGCTCAACATTACAGCAGCATTGGGTCAATGTCTCGTGTTTGCTGGGATGCAGCTTGCACAGTATAAACGAACACAGCGTTGGTCCAGCATTGAGCCAATATTGAGTATAACGTCACTGTTAACTGGAGCACTGTTGTGTGAGCGCCTGACAAGCAGCGTGTTTAGCGTTATCACATGTAATCAGCGGCAATAAGTCGCGACGAAATCTCGCTCCCTGTTTTAATAATTCTCGTAGGCCTGTGTACAGCTGGATTTTACAACACGATTTTCTGGAAAATAACCTAGAAGAGGGGTCTTAAATTTTAGGGTCCATGACCTTATGATCTGTTATAACCGATCCGTGTAGTAACGATTCGTGTTATAACGATGTTCACCTGTACTAGCAATCATCCCAGTACCCAGGTTCATAAAAAGACTGCAATATTCATAATTGTCTCACTTAAAAATATATATGCCATGTACAAATCGAAATGACACCCAGTTTTAAGCAAATACACATCTGGATTCAGAAAATATAAGTTAAATATAGATATGGTCAATAATAATGTTTTATTAAGTCGTTTCCATTGACCATGTTAACTAGCTTGTTTTGTTGTCGATTTTGTTTATTTTGTAACAAAAAAACATGTTTCAACGTATTTGTAGAGTAAACCCTTTAACAGACTGCATCATACAATACATCATTAGAAGGGAAATTTAATTACCTTTTATATGGTATAGCTATATTTCATGTGTAGATTGCTAAACAAGAATAGCAACGACAGACGTTTGCGTATATCCTTACCCCTAATTTTATACAGGTTTGGGGGGTATCCCCCTATAACTAAGGGGTCAAATATAAAGTGCATCCCTATTTTTTTGCTGTTATCATCTCATTTCAGGTTTCAGACATATTAAGGTTTAAAAAAATTGGTGTTGGTGAGATGTGGGGGGGGGGGAGGGGCGGGCGGTGCACAGTGGGTGGTTGTAGCCCATGCCTTATTAGATATATGACTGTCCAAAGGAATGTCCCACGTTTTTAATTTTTTATTCAAGTGAAACATATGGCTAAAATAGTACATAGTACTGCCAAGAACTCCATATGTTTTTGATACTACCAAATAATATAAATAAACAAAAGTTCAGGAGACACGTAATAAATGTTGATTCAATGTTGGTTTACCGTCTGGGGCTCTGGCCCAACATTTTTCATATTTTATTCCACACAACATATTAAATGTGTATAGAATATTGGTCATGTCAATGCTATCCCATACAGGTTATAAATATATGTATACATATATATTTATTTTTGTAAAATGTGTAAATGAAAATCAAAGTGGGACAGGGAACATAGTTAAGACAGAGCTCCACTTTGATCAAGGACCCTGTCATCAACGATGGTTAGTGTACAATCTGACAAATCATTTACATAAATCTGTTTGCTGTAATGACATTGAAATTAATTGCATTTGCTTTGTTCGTTTAATTTGTGACTGTTATGTTTTTTTCATGTTCTAGGTAAAATTTGCCATAAACCCGGCGCACTCGCCAATGTCAAAGCACAAGCATCTATTGACTACCACCATCAAGATGTTTGGAAGAGACTGTGGACCAACAGTGATACAGCCAATGTGATTCTTTGTGGAATACGCCTGGTGATGGCAACTGTTTTTTCGAGGCAGAGTCTTCTTCATTAGACAAATAGTCAATAAGACCAGGAATAGCGCATGAATAATGAGTGTTGTTTAATTTATACAGAAAAACTTTTTTTAAGTGAAAAATTAAAAATAATATAGCTGTATAATATGATTGGTCATGAAGCTGTAAAGCGTTGTTATAATGCGTTACAAATATCACACTCCGTCTGATCAGGTATGTATACATAACAATGAAGAATCAATAATACAATGGCAATGGCAATGGCACATATGATGTTTATAAAAACGGATTTATTTGATTTAATTTTTTTGGTATTTACTTGCCAAGCGAAGACCACAAAGATTAACTGAAGTATTGGTTTTACAATGTTAATCGTTTCATGCTAGTGGTAGTTTTCATTACATACGATGCTAGCTTAATTCCGGGCCAATGTCTCAGATACTAAGGTGACACACGAAATAAATTTTTGCATGTTTCGATGGTAAATAGTGCCCTACAAAGCCAAAAGACGTATCTACTTAATTGTAAGCTAGGCATATACTACATTTTGGGTTTTGTCGTCAGAATAGCTGATATAACAGATTTGAAAAATGCTATAATAGTAGCAAAAACGGAAGGCTGACACTAGTTGTTTTTCTAGCAAATAGTCGTCGAGATGTTTAGATTACTGGAATCGCAGAGACAACGCCGTCGTAGTGTGTATGTTGAGATCATGGAAGCTTGAAGGCGCGACTTCGACAAGTTATCATCCTTTAAAATATTTGAAAAAATTAGGGAGATAACGTTAACCAGTATCGTGGATAGGATAGGTTTTTCTAATTATCAATACCGCGACAAGATTAACACATACAAATAAAAAATCCATCATCTTGTTTTGTGGGCATGCAACCATCAAAGCGCGAAGTCACTAATCACTACCATTTGGAGCCAATGCCATCAAACAAAAAAAATGAGTGTTAAATATTATCTGATCAGCAATAGCGCTGCATGGGAAGGTTATTTAAATACAGATATAGCAGGGTTGGGGTCAGGGTCATATACCTGTACCTATAGGTACAGTTTTACGAGTAACTGTAACTGTACCTGATCCTCATGAACAAGAAGTACCTGGTACCTGTACCTATACGTGGTGGTAAAGTACTTGACGAAATCAGTTACAATTCAGGTATATGTCAGGTACATTTATGAGATTATAAACATTATTATAATATCAGATTTTTAACATTCAGATCACCCATCAAGTCTAAGCTCATTTTACCTAAACTACTTGATTTATTGAATATAAATGGGACCCATCTGCACGAAATGAGTCACATGTCGGCTCTGTTCAAAATGGACAATATGCATGATATGGGCTAATAATAGGGAATTTTGTTTTTTTGTCAAATCTAGAGGCTTTAAAGGCTAGAATTATCATTTTAAGGCCAGAAAGGGTTCAACGCTCCAACATTAGTCAGAAACGACATATCACATGATTGTGATTATCACACTTTTTGGTAATTTGTTTTCAAAATGGCCGTTAATTTGTTTTCAAAATGGCCGCTGGCGGCCAGCTTGGATTTTACCCATTTTCAAAAAACGATGGAAGTTAACCAAAGTCCACCCGGCAGATTCAGGCTCAATCGTTAAAAACTATATACAGTATACAAAATTTCTAGGTATGACCGAAAAATCCTGTTTGGCCATAAGAAACTATTTTTTTAAACTATAAAGAACTTACGATCAATTTTTTGGCATGACTTTATAGCCAATTTTGCAATGTAATCGTACCCTAAACTCCATATTTTATTTTCCCGACATGAGACTCGTTATGTTTAGGTGGGTCATATATTTGGTATCCACTATAATCTTACACACCAGTCATGTACATAATGTAGGGGTATAATGATATTATTTTTCACATTATAAATCAATCATAAGAGCGCCAGCCTGATGCTATCACCTACTAGACCACGTGTCTTTCTAAACAATAGGCCTGTTCTTGTCATCACAGTAGCTGAGGAATCACACATGTATCGTACAACCAATGTTATTTTAATGATTGGTCAATCATTTCGCAGACGTAGAGCAACATCTATTATTTGATCAATTCTCATCCCAGTCAGCGCGATACACAAACCCAATGTTCGTTCAATGTTGCACCATCGACTGCGACGCTGGCCCAGCATTAAACCAACATTGGGTCTGTGTATCGTGTTTGCCAAGAGGTTCGCTGGGGTCTGCAGGTGATACAGCCTGCCTGTGTAAGATGACTATTGTAAGTGAACACGTGTGTTACGTGGAAGCGACGCTGGCTCCGTCAAGCACGAGACACCACAACAATGTTAGCAGTCAGTGTATCAGCATCCAGGATTGACAACAAAGGAGGACAAGTTGCCACCCGATGGCCATTGACGGCCAAATCAAGGGGTTTATTTAACCCTTTGTGAACTGATATCGATAATGGTGGTGTCCCTGTACATTTTCATTAGCATTTATGTGACTAGTTTCAAAAAAAAAAAAAAAAAATCTGTTACTCTAATATGTACGTTGTGATATAAATTTCACAATTCCAATTAATTTTCAATCACTTGAAATTCTAGTTTCCATAGCGAATTAAAATTAATAAAAATTTAACTGTTCAGTGCTCTAAGTGTTCATAAATTTCAAAAGTTTACCACACAGGGCCTACTACTAAATACAGATGGCATACTGCCTCTCTCTGAGTGTAAAAGCATTTTTAAAATAATAAAGAGCAATTATTTAATAAACGTCTCAAGCAGACTAAATCCGGGCCCCAGAGCTCGGGAACTCCTTTTCTAATTTTAAAATAAAGTTTTAAGCCCTCTCATATCTCTCGTCTCTCTCGCTGTTCATCATTGTGGGATTCTGAGGTTCTCTTTCGCTTTTCACACCAGGGCCCGTATTCTCGTACAAGTTCAATATATCGTATGGTTTCGGATTGGTCGAGTGTGCCATCTCGACCAATCCAAAGCCTACAATACATCGTAACTTGTACGAGAATACAGACCCAGTCTCTCTCGTGTTTTTAGGCTCTCTCGCTTTTTAAAATCATGCTCTCTCGTCTCTCTCGTGTCTCTCGTATCTCGTCGACCTAGTCAGAGACCAGTCTAGCCTAGTGACTATAGTTGGATACACATTAAAAATCCATTTTAGGGGGATCATATGGTGTTACTGATTTACTATTTACGTGGAAACTCATCACAATATCGACCTAAAACTTTTGGGTTGCTATAAAACAAATGTTTTACTATAACAAGAACTGATTTTCATTTGATTAACTTGAATAATGCCACTGATTGGACGGATTCAAATATCACAACACATTTCAGATAGTTACGGTCTGCCACTCAACCAAATAAACACAAATGCCTTTTTTTGAGCGTGTACACTGTGTGCACTTGGACAAGTCTAATTACACCTCATGGGTTGATCAGCTTGTGGTAATTGTTTCTTAAACAGGTGACTTATATCAATCAGGCATGGTGATTCAACTAGCCTATTGTGTATTACAGCCAACCGCATTATTTTGGCACCAGCCTTGCAGGTAGGGGTAGCCGCTCCCGATAAGTGGGTGACATCGCTATATGTGCACTTTGCTTGCGCACTTCCTTTCCAATAATACTACCAGCTTGAACAAGGAGAAGTTGTTATAAAATAATAATGTAGTAACGTTACATAACTCATAAGTGACAATAACAAAAAAAAGTAAATCAGATAAGTGAATAAAATGAAAATATTTTCTACAAAAATATAAGCCACCGGTAATGAAGAATTTCAGGCCCAGGCCTACATCATAAATATAACAAAATAGGTCTACATCGAAATAAAAATCATAATTAATTATTACTAATAAGGATATCTATAAATAAATAAATGCATCTCACATAGCCTACATACGTTGAATTTAATATTTTTATAGAAATATAAAAAGAACAACCTTATTGACTGATGACGCATATAAGCCCTATCGCTAGAAAATCAGGCAAAATGTGACTGACATCATATAATGTGGATGATTGATTGTTGTTGACAATAAAAGAGATTGATATATAACGTCTTTGATTGTTGACGACTAAGAAAAAATGGAGATAACTGAGCATTATGATTGCACTTCCCCTGGTTCACACCATAGCTCTTTACTGCTCTAAAAACTGCAAAAATTTGGAGAGGCAATGTCTGAAGAAAACATTTTTTTAAGTCAGAGAAATAAAATACAAGAGAGCCTCGAGAAGCCGCAATTATGAAAAGTGAGAGAGAAAAGAAATACGAGAGAGCCTGGCCCTAAGACGTTAAAAATAAAATGAAAAACATATACATCGCAATGAAGTAGGCCTAGTGCAATCATAAAATAAGGTACCAGTCCACCTAAGCATGGTTGTTCAAAAGTCGAAACCTGCCTGGTCCATTAAAAATTGGTTAATTGAGTTTTAATAGCTAAAATATCATTCGAATAAAACATTTTAATAATAACAAATTAAAACTGAATGAATCTTGATATTCCTTGAAAGGTTTGAATTTGGCTAAAAGTGACAGCTAGTCTTTAATAGATTAGTGAGTAGGTGGTTCGTTACGATTGTCTGAGCACAGGTTGAGGTACACCTCCGTGAGGAGCATGGTCATCATTTTAAGGAGTTGACATCGTTGGAAGTAAAAAAATATTTTGAATCAGTGATTCGAAAAGATCGCCTGCTTCAGATACCTGGGCCCGTTTCAACATCATTCTCACTCAGATATAGCTCATTTGCATATGAGGATCGTTGGGATTAAACGAGTGGGTCAGAGTGCTCCATCTTTAACATCTATAGGGAGGATACGAGCACTCTGACCCACTCATTTAATCTCAACAATCCTCATATGCAAATGAGCTATATCTGAGCGAGAATGATGTTGAAACGGACCCCTGGGGCGGATCAAGGATTTGAAAAGGAGACGGTTATTGGGTTTGGACCTCCCCCCCCCCCCCCACAATTTTTTCGTCTATTTAGGCCTAAAACAACTTGTTGGAGGACTTTTCAAAGAATTTGCCATTATTCACGCGCGAATAACACAATAATTTTGGATCGTGTGGTGAAAATGCGACCCCGGTGTGGTAACTTGATAAGTGTCTTTCGCGAGGGGATCGCAGCTTGTTTACAAAAACACTGGTGTAGCTATACAGACGTCGAGGTGTGATTCCGGTCATCATTTCTTTTGAGCTGTGATCCCCGGGTTGTGATCGTCAATTGCAGTTACGGACTGCAATAGCACCTTGCAGAAAGCATGATCAGCATATTAGGTGCGACAGAGCTGTGTTGAGGAAGACATGTTAGGGAAGACTCTTGCTGACATGTTTGAGTTGCGATTGTCGATTTAAGTTCATGACAAATGCCCTGGATTTGGATGATAGTTACCAAGTGTCCATGTGGATCAAGACGGAAACGGAGAAGAGGCGCCAAATTAAAGCGTCGCAGTTAGTCAGCTGTTGAAGGCATTGACAGAGCCAGCCTGAATGACACTGACTGAGAGAGTATTCAACTTGGTCATAGCTCTGAACACAAATGAGTTTTTCAGAGTTTCCGTGTTGGCTCTCACTTACATGTAGGCATATTTCACTAATCTTTAAAATAAGTAACACCATTTACTTTACAATTACTAAAGACTAGTCTAAGTTAGGTGAATCGACATAAAATTTACTTGATCAACACATGTGATCAAAATGACGAAATGCGAATGTTAACCGCTGACTGGGTGGAACTATAGGCCAAATTAAAATACCTAGCCCCTATATATATTTCTAAAAATAAATAATCAGCCTTCAAATTTATATACCTTAATGTAATACAACTTACAATATTGCATTAAATTATTTATGTTCCATGTTTAGGTCGGCGATCAGATCGATAGCACAATAAATTAAAGTGGCTGAATCAAGGAATGAAAACGGTAAGTGATAATAAAATGCATGAACAACAAGGAGCCTAAGTGGGCACACACACATGTCTTTCCTAATAATAAATGGGACGGCAATCTTCACAATTTTATGCTGTTTTATGATTAGAGTGAGAAACGTCTTTCTTAAAAATGCAAAACGTCTTTCCTAATTATGAAAAGGGTGCGAAACGTCTTTTCAAATTATGACTATAGGGGGCGGAACGTCTTTCTGATTAGGGGGCGAAACGTCTTTCCAAAATATGAAGAGGGGCGAAACGTCTTTCCTAATAATTAAATGGGTGCGAAACGTCTTTATGAGATCTGGTTTGGGTGCGAAACGTCTTTCTGAAATATGGTTTGGGTGCGAAACGTCTACCTGAACTATGAAGACGGGGGCGAAACGTCTTTCCGATTTATGGAGAGGGGGCGAAACGTCTTTCCTAAATTTGAGTTGGGGGCGAAACGTCACACTAAAAAATGGTGCGAACTGACTATGGGGCAATAAGTCTGTGTACTGAACTATATACCGAAACAATCCAACCACATCTAAGCATGTGAGCATACTACCATACCCTTCTGGCCATAAAAAATAGTTATATTAAATTATACTCATCTAAATCACGACATTCTCGCACATTTTTTATATCATTTTTTTCAATAAATAACACCAAAGGCCACGGTCATATTTAATATTATTTTAGACTAGATTATTTGTTTTAACGAATAGCCCCACTATTTTATTGCGCTATATTATCCTTGTCACATACTTCATAATATTGTTTTAACGCTCTCGCCTCAACATACTACAACTCCAGCTTCAGAAGATTGTACTCGTTTGACATAAAATGTATATAGTTATATTTATCAAATATCAAATAGTTTCAAAAAACATTGTTGGCCTAATTGATAAGTCACAACCCAGAAGTGGTGTGACCGTGGGGGGTCGATTGTGTCATATTTTGTAAAGGGCAATTATAGATCATAAGGTCAACTCTATAATACAGTCACATCTAGTGGTATGCTTTGTACCTCCACGTATGAATCAGACATCTGAATGACAAATATAAGCAAGAATATCAAGAGCCTTTGGGAATTCAAAATTTTTCAAGATGTGGATGCCCTTGGACCCCGTAGAGCGTCCTTTGACATGTTTACACCCCCCTCCCCCACATCCGCCCTCCTCAATGAAAAGCTAATAAAATCCGCCCCTGACACACCTCTCATTTAGGCTTACAAAAAAGTTTGGCAAACACTTTAAGTTAAGGCATAGTGTATAGGCCTAGTAGACTAGATACCCGATATTTTATATAAAAACACTCTACATTCTTCCATCCTCTTTTACTCCATTGAATAGTCCTAGTCGCTCAAAAACTATTTCTATTTAGACTAATGATTGTGTACTGTAGTCTATACCCTGGGCCACATTCATTTTGGTAATTCTTCAGCGCATGCTATTCGTCGATTTATCCGTCAATTATAAACCAAATTTCTTTGAAATTAAGCACAAGCAATTTTCAAGTCATATCCATTCTTATGCGTCGGTGAAAAATTCGCAAAATTATATTTAATATTGCAAAAGTTAGACCATATGACATGTAAAAAAATTCTAGAATTAGTTTTTAAATGGGTTCAAAGAGGGATGTCATAATTTTAATTTACTACATGTAAAATGGTCTAACTTTTGAAATAATGAATATAATTTTACGAAATTTCCAGGGATATTAGGATTCTGTTGAAACATGATTTTTTACAAAATTTCATGAAAATCGGTTGATAATTGAATGAGAAATCAACGAAAAACATGCGCTACTGGTTAGTTGTGGCCTAAGCCTAGGTACAATAAGGGATAGTTCGATGACAAAAAGAATTTTGTCCCAGTGTGGTGTTAGCTCTAATATGTTTATAGGCCTGATTAGATAACATGTTTTTTTATTTTCTCACTTTACAGCCAGTAATCAAACTGAATTCAATAATCGTCTGAAAATAAAATCGCCCCATCATACAAAGTAAGTGAATATGTAAAAAAAACGACAAAAAACTGTATCTCGATGTATAATTTCTAAATTTTCAGACAAATACGATACATGCCTACTGACTTATAAACACCTGTATAATAAACTATATTTAATCGCCCAGGCTTATATAATAAACAAGTATTAACCGATTAGTTTATATTATTTTCAGCGCACAAATTAAGGCTTATATTTTTTATTTTTTGGGGGGGGGGGGGGCCTGGAATTTTTTTTAAGGGGGATTTTTTACTCGAAGGGGGGGCTGTCCCGCCTTGTAATTATTTTTGAGGGGGCTATTTTTGGGTTGTCACATTAAAAATCAATTCGTCAAATGTTAAACATGTCAGGCGCGGATCCAGAGGGGGGGGGCGCAGGGGGCGCACGTCCACCCGTTCTTGCGCCAAATTCTTTAAAAAGTCCCCTAAATTGGCCTAAATATGCACAAAAACTCACCCCTGAGCCACCTGCGTCCTCTCCTTTTTCAAATCCTGGATCCGCCCCTGCATGTAGTGTTGTTTTTATTTTAATAGTCAGGGCAAATGCAGGGGTCAAGAGTATAAATTATAAATACTTTGAATAAAATCCCAGTAAACTCCTTCACATGACGCTTCGCTAGCCAACTTTGCTTGCCACAGGCTGGGCTGTGGGCCAGCATAGCTGTAATAGCGTCATTTCAAAGAGCAATCGCGGCACAATGCTGGAACTGCATCTGCAATGTCGGCCCACAATCAAACCAATGTCGTCTAAACGTTACAGTATAGAAACGTCACATGTACAGCCAGACCGCTAGGGCCAGACACACATCTTTTGGAAGTGTGACGTCATAATCCAATCTGACCCCCCCCCCCCCCACTATGCTTCCTCGCCTTACGCGCTTATTAG
Source organism: Flabesymbios commensalis (assembly GCA_964017125.1). NCBI lineage: Eukaryota > Metazoa > Annelida > Polychaeta > Terebellida > Flabelligeridae > Flabesymbios > Flabesymbios commensalis. The sequence continues at coordinate 54,898,027 of OZ024912.1, forward strand.
TGATGATACAGTCTCAGATACAATCTTATGATAACTCTGCAGTGGAATGGTATCAAACTAAAACACGATTACATCAAACAGATGTTGCGCCCACGGAGGCCAGGAAATGATGCGGGATTATCCCGCACTTGTGATAACTGATGCGCGGGATCTGAGTAAAAACAGCGGGAATCCCGCATTTGCGCACCCTAATTTGTGCCATGTATTTTACTGTATTTTGTGTATACAAAGTAATAAGTTGAGTAGTCCTACTGTATTGAACAAACAATCAGAATAACGGAACGGAATGATTCTATCCAGATATGAGCAAGGACATAAGCTGACGATTAATTTATTGAAAAAAAATATATTCATTTATGCTCTTGTTGTACGCTATAATAGTTGTACATATAAATACAAGAAATAAAAAAACTGTATATATATATATATAGGCCTAATATAAAAGCCTACCGAGAATCACGGAACGGAACGAAATATCAGAATCACGGAGCAGCAATGTAATGTTAGTCAATTGTAGGTAGATTAATTTTGCAAAAGTTTGAAAAAAAGTCAAAAAAAATCTCTTAATTCCTAAATACACGAGTGTTCAGTGCTTAGAATGTTGCTTATCACATTTAGCATTGTTTAGGCGGGAGCAGATCAGGTATCAGATCAGGTGATATTATAACTGTGATAACTGTTATAGTCCATGGACACAGCCCAGATTTTAGGTCCTGGTGTGCACTTTGGTATAAACTCATGAAACTTTGCACACGGACTCCTTGAAACATACTTTGTGATATGTTTCGGAGTTTGGCAAAAATCAGCCAACACAAGAGACCTAATTTGCATAATTCCAGGATGGCCGTACAAACATGTATAATGTGTCTAAATAATCAAGATGGAATTTTTAAAAATGTGCAAGTAACTATGTGATGATAGTAGAGAACGAATTTGAATAAAACAAAGATGACCGCCATCTAATTTGCCGATTATCACATTATGCTTCATAACTTTGGAACAAAGGAAGATGGAAACACGTATAATGGGTCAAAATAATCAGGATTAAATGTGCAATGTTCAATACTGTGTACGTACATATTATGCTGATATCAGTGATGAGGTTTATTTGGATCAGTATGAGCAAACAGCTTGCTACCAGGAATTGCTCTCAATTTTTTGAAAAAGCATAATTCTACCTGACTGGTACCAGCATGCTCAAATGCAATAATTTATATGAGGTAATATTAAGGTATTATAAAGTATAACTAAAATATCAAAAGGGATGACATGTCTTATAATTTTCATGATACAAATTGTTTTCATGATACAAATTTTAATACTTATACAATCAATATGATTTTACCATTTTAAATTTGTATTTATGTTTATTCCAAGAAATATTAAAGATGGGACTTAACTTGAGAGTTTAAGCAATGTGAAATAAAGGGTCATTTAGTGAAATGTCTACAAAACTTGCAATTTTAACCCTTTCCGAAAGTACAGAAGCGTAGAGCAATTAAAATAATACATGTAGCTTACGCCATAGCAGAATTTCCGTCACTTTCCGACACTACACAGTCCAATAGAAGTTTGTCTCTTGGTGTTGAATTTAGTTGTCTGAAAGGCACTACTGTCTGAAATCTACTGCGGTTGAGGCTTAATCCGATGGCGCTCTGTTTAATCCTTCCTTTAGGTCGGCCACGTTTCTTTGACTTCGGTGGGAGTCGCAGATTGCTGGCAGATTGTACAGGTTCTTCTTAGTCGTTAGTTTCTGCTTTTCCGTCGTTCAGGCTGTCGTCTGCGTCGTCTTGCGGTCTTCCTTGTTCTGCAGCTGTCAGGTCAGATCCAGTGTTTCTTCTTGTTGTTCCACAATCTCTATAATTGCAGCTTTCTTCCCTTCGCTCCAACATCGCTGTAGCGTTTCTAGGGCTTCCATCATTTGGTTGAATTCTGGTGTTTCGACTTCAGACATCAGGCTTGCCAATTTCTTTGATGCTGTGAGAGCCTTGTTATTTCTCTTCTTTCGACGCTGGTCTTCTTACTCTAGGGGAAGCTGGGTTTGGTGTCTGAAAAATCCTTCTTGGGGGGGGGGGCGAATCTCTGTATAGTGGTAGTAGTAGTCCGTTTAAGCTTCTGTCTGTGGTCTTTCCTTGTTCACCGTCGAGCTGTGAAAGAGTGGTATTCCGTGTTTTTTTCTGGCAGCAAAGATGTGTTTGCAGGCGAGGCCGATGCTGGAATATGATGTGCATGTTGTGTCAGTGATGATCAAATCCCCTTCAGGTGAAGCTGTTCTCTGATGCTGTCGAGGTGACTCTTTCTGCTCCTTTCTGTTCTCTTTGGACGATCTTGTAAGCATAGGGGGGGGTCAATATGAAACGAAATGAATCGTGCTTTAGGCCACCTTCGTGCACATATACATGATATAGGCTAAACTGGGTCAGGAGAACCTCCTGAGGATGGTGAGCCGATTGAGATGACACTATCCCCAGACACAGGATTCGAAATTCGAGCCCTGGCGGTCTGAGGCCGAACACGCTACCTCTCGGTCACGGAGGCTCCCCACAATACTGACTTTAACACGTGGATGGGGAAGAAACATTTTTTGTTTCTTTCAAACCGCCGAGACCGGGAACCGAACCCCGAACTCTGGCGTGAAAGGCAGCGGTGCTAACCCCTACCCTATGGCCCCCGCCCAAGGGGGGTCAATAGGAGTGAGTGGCTGCGTCGTCTTTATTTATTTCTGTAGTACATCTGGAGACTTTGGCTAGGACTGTTTTTGACAAAATTTCTCTCTTCGAATATTTTTTTTCAAATTCATCAAAGCTTGAAAATGTATCCCCTACCTTAAAGTTATACTCGCTATCCATTGTGACGGTGTGCAGCATGGGTGATAGAGATGAGAACGACTACCACTGTCCAATCTATCTACTTTTATAAGGTTTTAAGCTCATCAGATGTGAATGTTCACATGGCTAGTGTAATGTACTTTACACGTCGGGATTAAAGGTAAGTGTGACGTGTAAAGTGTGTGGAGATACAACACCGGTAGGAATGAATGGGAAGTGCGACTTTTGCAGGTTATAAGCAACGGCGCCGTTATCTATGGATTGCATTTACAATGTTTACATGGTTGGTGTGATGTTCATTACACGTCTAGATTAAAGGCAAGTGTGAAGTGTGAAAAAAAAGATTGTATGAAAGAGAGGTGCCGCTTTTACAGGTGTTAACCAGCGGCGCCGTTGAGAATTAAAAACAAGTGTAAAGTGTAAACTGTGAAGAAACACAACACCAGTGTGGATGAAAGGTAAGTGCGACGTTTACAGGCGTCATGTACATTACACGTCTAATCAAATGTGAGTGCCATGTGTCAGCTGAATGAATGGGAAGTGCGACTGCTAGGTGTTTTTCAGCGGCTCCGTGATGGATTGCATTTACATGGTGATTTATATTACAAAATTAAATTCATATTATTTTCAATATTTGTTTATTCTATTTTAAGAAAACGGCTGAGGAATGTATGCTACTGAACACTGTTATTTGTTGTAGCTTAGACACACCGCATTGGGCCTATTATCCGATGTTTGAATCACAGTTTAGACACACAATTGACAAATCGCCAGCAGTTACCGACATGCAACTCGATATTCAACTAAAAAATTAAGATTACTTTTGTATCTCATCTTAACCTGTTAACCAGTTAACAACAAACAGTCAAATAATTATATTTGCAGTCATGATATTCCGGTTTTTGAAATTCTGGCTTAGCAGCTTATAGAGCCGCCTGGACTGAAAAACCTGACTTTGCGGCTAGTCTCAGAGGCTCAGACTCAATCTCAGAGGGCGAGAGGCTAGCCGACCAGTCCAGACTCCTTGATTAATTAATTATATCGCACATTACGTGTTTTTACATAATAAACTTTGGATTTGTTTCTTGGTAGGCCTATCATTCCGTTCCGTGTTTCTGATATTTCGTTCCGTTCCGTGATTCTCGGCGTTCCGTTTCGTTCCGTGATTGTCCCAGACCTAGATCAAGCGAGCGATAAATAGAGAAACTGTGGTTTGTATGCCTATTTCAGCCATCAAACTCACCTGGTTCCCCTGCTGCCTGCATTGCTTTTACAAAATTGAAAAGTCAATCTTTGCAACTGACAAACATATCTACCAACACCGTTTTGAAGTACATTTTTTACAAAACCACTGGGAATATGCCGGTGAGACATCGCAGATCAATCACTCAGTCAGCTAGCTAACGATGTCGCAGGTGCCCAGTCTATCAGTCAGCCAAAAACCAGGTTCGATACCATGTCAAAAAATACCATCGCATAAAAATCTTCAACGGATGTAAATCTTTATACGGGAACTGACTTCCGGTATGCGTGCGCACCTTGTGTTTATATTAGTGCAGCGGGGACAATTACGCCAGGAAAGTTTTCACTACATGTGCAAGAATAACCTTTTATTTCATATTTCCACACTGTTGTTTCATTTCATTTTTCACCATTCAACATGGAAGATAACAAAGAGAAAAGTGAACAGAAAGTGAGGGACAAACATCCATTAAGGTAAGAAATACGATGATATTTTTTCAATGTAAACACGCTGGAGAACACCAGCCGCGCGGGTACCGCGTGAGTATGGGCTTAGCCGAAAGTATGTAACGTTGTTTTACAATGATTATAATTGATCACGGCTAAATATGATGCTATTTGCAATGTTAATATTACTGCAGCGCCCTTATCATGCTTATCAGTATCATTAATTTGGTATTATTGAAGAAAGTAAATAAATGATTTATTTTAAAAGGCTGATTATCGTTTATCACTGTAATTAATCCTTATGTGAGGTAGCGTTAGGCTTTATTCACTGTCAGGCCTATGGTTTGACTAAGAGTAAAACATAATATAGGAATAATCCAGCGATGAAATAATAAATCAAATATTATTTTTAATTTTGCCTACCGTTAGTTATATATTTATTGGGTCATAAGGTATCACAAACAATATATTTTATTAACCAATTATTTTATTAATCCATTAGTTTATGTTGTTAAAATATCATACCAATCTCACAAGTAAAGGCGCTGACAGTTCCCCTTAAGACGCAAACGGTGCTTCCAACAATAACTTTGCACCTTCCTCGTTGCATAGGGCGGGGGCCCTACAGTAGTGGTTAGAACCGCTGCTTTTCACGCTAGAGCTCGGGGTTCGATCCCCGGTCTCCGCGATTTAAAAGAAACAAAAATGTTTCTTCCCCATCCACTCGTAAAACTTAGTATTATGGGGAGCCTCCGTGAGGTAGCGTGCTCGGCCTCAGACCTCCAGGGTTTGAATTTCGAATCCTGTGTCTGGAGGGCAGTGTCATCTCACCATCCTCAGGAGGTTCTCCTGGCCCAGTTTAGCCTATATGTGCACAAAGGTGGCCTAAATCCCGATTAATTTCATTTCCTCATTGCATAACCAAATAACAAGCAGGATGTTATACGTCACCTTGCAGCCTCCTATTTGACCCTCAGTGCACCGCATGAGATAAAAAAAAAAATTGAAAAATCAATTCCGTTTTGAACAGGTGAAATACAATACAATTTATGCATTTGGGAAAAATAATTTGTTTGTATTCTGAATTATCATTTGCATTGCTGATGTGATTTACAATATCTTCAGTGACAGTGTATTTCCATTTTTCTGGTTTTAACTCTGGTTTCCATTGTAATTTCGATTTGCCTAGCGGTGCAGATATGACTATGGTTAGTACATTGCATTTCACAAAATTTCCTAACAAAATTTGTCATCGTCTCTGCATTACTTGATTGTTATCAAATGCCATAACTTGATCAAAATCGTTAGACATAGGAGCTTTAATTTTGTTTTCAGCTAAGATATCCGACCACCTGTTAACCCGTTGAACACGAGATTATTATGCTACTGAGCTGCTTCTGATACGAGATTATTTTATGACGTCATAGTTATCTCATGTAATCAAACCCGGAGATCTCCGGGGCTCGTATCTGAATGGTCTCTCTAAATCACGGAGATCTCCGGGGCTCGTCACAAACGGGTTAACCTTTTCACTACCATACATGACGGAAATTTCCGTCGTCATTCGTCAATGAACGTAACCATAAAATGACACAAATTTTCGTCAAATATATACTACATTTATGTATTTTTCGTCATTTGAAGCTGGAAATTGCGTTAGCAATTCCAGCTTCAAATGACGAAAAATAGAACTCCTACACCAGTATATCTGGATCCTGGCATGCACCCCGGCCTGGAAGTCAAAGGGTTAATAGTTTGGGAAGATGCAAAGGGAGATGCGGTTGCAAGAAGGTTGCATGCGAGTGTACTACCAGTGAATGTATAAATAAGAACTGCTTCACGAAAATGGAATGGCAACACATTAACATGTGATGTCAGCCCCATGCACGATTCAATCACTTTAGTTAACTTGTATGTATCCGATGTTGACACACGTGATTTGGATTGCTCACTGATACCGAGGTAATGGCCATGTACTCTCTTTTGTGGTGGTAAAAGTCCAGATAAGAATGAAGTAAGAACACTGTTTCGTTTTTGTAAATACGAAGTTGGTTTTATCGATATCAGTTCACACAGTGACTTACTACTTGAGAGATCAACACAATCACCTCGAATATTTCCATACTCTGAGACACTCAATGCAAGTGCTAACTTGCATCTAATACTAAAGCTAATTGTCTATTTCACCTGAACAGTCTATGATTTCGTTTTCAGTTTGACACCCTATATGAACAGAATGACTAGTACTTGTTTCAGAAAGGTCCATTGGAATTGGTTCTGTATCTGGATCAGGAGATAGTTCTGTATCTGCATCAGATGATGATGTTTCACTGGAAGTAGACGTTGCGACAAGTCCAGTATCTATTATTTTAATACACGCAGTACAATATCTGGCCCTTTTAGAATGAATCTTATTATAGTTCCGATCATATCATAAGCTTTCTTGTGTATTGCTCTGTTCACTTTTAATCCACGTATTAAGGTGTGAAAACCACGAATACCAATGGACTCATGAAGGGGTTGCAACCTTGCAAAAGGCATTTTGTGTGAGACCCTTTTCTGAAATCAATAAAAAAAGTCTAATTACCAGGCTATAAAAATGATCTAATGTACCCTGATAACATCACTGTAGTGGACCAATATTGATTTAATCAAGGCCAATACAAAGAATTCATTATTGTGTCGCAATATATTTTGAGCATTGACATCTATTGGCCCAACAAGAGCAGTAGGCCCCTACTTGCAATTAGAAGTCGACGCTGACTCTTAACACATATCACAGTAATGTTGAGTGTTAATCACGAGTAGGCGATGACAACAAGATATGTTAGTGCTATCAACAACTGATCAATATCCCCAGATTCACACATGTTGTTTGCTCTTGGAATTTAATCTTGCTGATTGATGTCACGTTTTAACTTAACATGTTGTAATGAGCTAACAAAAACTACATGCGCAAAATTAAATTTTAAAAAAAATGTACGCAAAATTTCCAGTCTATGGACAGGTTGACATAATTTATCACAAACTTATCAAAAAGCCTTTAGCCTGATTGTGTCGCTTTAAATCATAACACTCATTATGAAACTAGGACCTACCAACAGCGTTCGAGTAGTGTCTGCCTTGAAGTACGAATGTGGGTAACTTTATATTTCTACTAATAGACCTATACATTGGGCACATCAGCAGGCTCCGATTAGTGTTCGAGTTTGTTATATAGGTCTAATTATGGTCTACTGTCTACTAACCTTATGTCCTTTATCAGGCCCTAGGGTAGTGGTTAGCACCGCTGCCTTTCACGCCAGAGTCCGGGGTTCGGTCCCCGGTCTCGGCGGTTTGAAAGAAACAAAATTGTTTCTTCCTCATCCACGTGTGAAAGTTATTATTGTGGGGAGCCTCCGTGACCGAGAGGTAGCGTGCTCGGCCTCAGACCGCCAGGGCTCGAATTTCGAATCCTGTGTCTGGAGGACAGTGTCATCTCAATCATCTCACCATCCTCAGGAGGTTCTCCTGGCCCAGTTTAGCCTATATGTGCACAAAGGTGGCCTAAAGCCCGATTCATTTCATTTCATTTCATTTATCAGGCCCGCCATCAGATTTAACGACAATACTTATAATATATTACAAAATATTAGTTGGCACACTGGTGTAACATTGTGTCACAATGTCATTGGGAGTCATTTTACATGGATTATCCTTTTGCCTGTTGCAGTGTTAAAAATTTGGCCACGAAAGGGCTAAAACATTTTTATGAAAATAATTGTTATTTGACACTGTGGGGTACCCTCATCACTTGTATCAACATTTCAATGCGAAATATATTGTGGATTATCTTTAGGTTTGTCAAATGTGTTGCAATTTAATACATGAACAAAGTCATTAAAAAGACAAATGGGAACATTTCTTATTTCAATTTACTTGGTAATTTAGTCTAGACACATCATTCTGTCATAATTTGTTGACAATGCATAATGTGGATTAATCTTGATGAATGTCATTTATTCAAAGTATTATTATTATTTTTTTAATTATTTTTTGTCAGGAAATACATGCACTATTCTCAAAAATCAAATTAACTTCATTTTGCAAGTAATAACTGAACACAATTTTCAATAATTTTGACACTGCGGAGTACCATTGTCAAAAATTATTGACATGATATAGTGCTGCCCATATGTCAAAAAATGTGATTATCCTTATATCATTGATAAATAATTAATCCTTTAGGTTTAAATTTCCGAATAATTTAGACATAGGCCGGCAGTGGAGTAACTGTATCATTCGGCATGTCATTTACAAATAAATATATATTTTCAGGAATTGCTTGAACAATTTTATATTGATTTAGACACACTGAAGTACCATTGTGTCATAATTTATTCGCAAGACATATTGTGAATCATTCTTATATCATTTACAAACAAAATTTATTTTCAGGAAATGCCTGAATAGTTTACTAATAATTTAGACACACAGTCAAAGGTTTCCGCGGGTCATTAAAGGTCAATAAATTGAAAAATGTGACTTAATATCATTAAAAGTAATTAAATTTGTCATTATAAGTCATTAAAAATAAGAAAACCAGCGATTATATATCAACTCCATGTACGATAGTCAACCAGCCTGTCCTAATAAATACTACTGTCTTTCTGCTAGTATTGCAGTCAGTGTTACCTATCATTATTGTCGGAAGGTGCCTGCAATATGCTTACAGGTATAGCGGCTATTTTACGTTTAACATAACACAATAAGGTATACATGAGTATTATTTGTTTATTTTGGTCAGTAAAAAGTCATTAAATGTGAATTGAAAGTCATTATTTTTAAAAAGAGTAGACCCGCAGGACCCTTGACTGTGGAATGTCCTTGTGTCATAAACCATTTTTCTGGAAATGACTGAATAATTTATTTTTAGACACACTGTGGAGTTTACTTGTGTCATAATTTATTTTTCAGGAAATTCCTGAACAATTTACTAATGATTTAGACACACGGTGGAGTGCCCTTGTGTCATAAACTACTTTTTAGGAATTGTCTGAACAAATTATTAATAATTTGGATACACCGTGGAGCTCCCTTGTGTCATAATTTATTTTCAGGAAATGCTTGATACACTGTGGAGTGCTCTTGTCATAAATTTTTTTCAGGATATGCCTGAATAATTTATTATTAATTTAGACTCACTGTGGAGTTCCTTGTGTCATAATTTACTTTCAGGATATGCCTGAATATTTCACTATTAATTTAGACACACTGTGGAGTTCCCTTGTGTCATAATTTACTTTCAGGATATGCCTGAATAATTTACTATTAATTTAGACACACTGTGGAGTACCCTTGTGTCAAAATTTATTTTCAGGATATGCCTGAATAATTTACTATTAATTTAGACACACTGTGGAGTTCCCTTGTGTCATAATTTATTTTCAGGAAATGCACGAACAATTTATTAATAATTTGGACACACTGTGGAGTTCCCTTGTGTCATAATTTATTTTCAAGAAATGCTTGATACGCTGTGGAGTGCTCTTGTCATAATCTATTTTTAGGATATGCCTGAATAATTTACTATTAATTTAGACTCACCGTGGAGTTACCTTGTGTCATAATTTACTTTCAGGATATATCTGAATAGTTTACTATTATTTTAGACACACTGTGGAGTTTCCCTTGTGTCATAATTTACTTTCAGGATATGCCTGAATATTTTTACTATTAATTTAGACACACTGTGGAGTTCCCTTGTGTCATAATTTACTTTCAGGATATGCCTGAATATTTTACTATTAATTTAGACACACTGTGGAGTTCCCTTGTGTCATTATTCATTTTCAGGAAATGCCTGAATAATTTATTTTTCAGGAAATGCCTGAACAATTACTACTAATTTATTTTGACACACTGTGGAGTGCCCTTGTGTCATAATTTACTTTTCAGGAAATCCCTGAACAAATTACTATCAATTTAGACACACTGTGGTGTTCCATTGTGTAACAATTTATTTTGCGGAAAATGCCTGAATAATTTACTATTGAAAAATAGACAATGTGGAGTACCTTTGTGTCATAATTTGATGACAAGACATATTGTGGCTTAACCTTATGCCATTCATGAACAAAACAGGATTTTCCTGATTTTTTTTTTAAATTTAGACACACTGGTGTACCCTTGTGTCATAATTCGACTTGACACATGTTATTCTGGTGATATGCTTATGGCATTAGCATATCACCAGAATAACAATGTGTCAAGTCGAATTGGTCCTGTGTTGGACAGATATTATGTTCCTTTTCACGAGAACAACGGGTTACCTTCATAACCCCCTCGACCCCCTCGAACCCTCACCCACAACCCTCGACCCACAACCCCCTCGACCCACAATCCCTCGAACCACGACCCTCGACCCACAACCCCTCGACCCACAACCCCTCGACCCACAGCCCCCTCGACCCACAATAAAAAATCTGTTAATCGTAGCTATATTTATGGTCTGTTATCTGAGGGGGGGGGGGTCGGCGGTAGATTATTAATCCTCACATAATTTCAAATATTGAAGTAAATTATTCAGATTAGACTATTTAATGCAGAGTTTGTATTTTAAAAATATTACCAAACCCCTCCGGTGATTGATTGATGGCCCTCTATATGTCTATGCTAGAGGTTGGCTTGTACCTGAGGCTATAGGCTTACTTTCATGACTCTGCTGGGGTTTTTCTGGGAAAGCTAGGCAGGAAACATCTATCCACTGAAACCACGACAAATGTTGGGTTAAGTTGGGCCTCCGTTGGCGACGCTGGCCCAGCCTTAAACTTACATTGTTTCAATGCTTCGAGCTGGCTGGGAACACCGGAAATAGGCCTACAGCAGACCATTCCCGTGCCACTGTGGCTCGAAAACCCCATCGACCTTCGTGAGGTGGAACCAATGTCAGGTCAATGTCGGCTGACCGTCTGCTACACTTGGCCAATATTAACCCAATATGTAAAGAATGTGCAGCATAGGGAACCTATCACAATTATTAGTTTTAAAATTATTGAATTAGGCAATGTCTGCCTAATTTGCATAATAATCAATTAAACAGCAACTTCCGGCAATAGAAACCGCACTTTTCAGAGTCCATGGGTATGGATAGTAAATTCATAAACAAAATGTTTTATGTGTGGTAACAAAAACTAACCACCTGTAAAATTTTTGCCACTACAATAGACTGAAGCAGTGTATCAACATTACAACATTAGTCTATAAAAACGGACAAACCAAAAACATTGATAAATGTTTGCTCACAGTCTACACCGCTGGGCCAACATTAGTCAAGCACTTTATAGCGGCTTGGGCCACTATACAGTGCTTGATTAATGTAGATCAGAAAAAATCCGAAATCTAATGAGGGAGGGCGGTAAAAAAAAACATTTAAGAAAAAAAAACATTGAACCCTTTTTTGGAAATGTTTATGAGGGCGTCGGAATAAAAAAAAAACATTGGACAAATTTCTAGAAAAGTTAATGAGGGCGACGAAATAAAAAAAAACTTTTGATCTATTTGAAAAAAAATAACGAAGGCGTCATAAAAAACAGGCAAAAAAACATAGCTGGAAAAAATGTTTTTTATCTCCTGAAATTAACTGGGTTTTTCGGAAATCGGCAACAATCCAATGCGCGCGCTGGGCAGGAAAAAAACACATGTTTTTTGGTAATGCGCGGCCTAAATCTAATGCGCGCGCTCGTCTAAAACAGAGAAAAAAACATAGTGGCCTCATGTTTATGTGTCGCACATAGCGTGTATCCTTATCCAGCAGAAACGAGGCGTCGACCCAATGGCTTTTTTAGAGCTGGGCCACCGTCTACTACGCTGCCCAACACTAAAACAATAATCTGCTGGGTACGTATTGTTTGAGCTGGAAAAACACGCTTGCTATTTATAGATTATGACTCCAGTGTCGGGAAACACGAGACGTTCATCCAATGCTGGTTTAGGATGGCCCGACGTCTACGATGTCGGTCCAACATTAAACCAACATTAAATCAACCTTTCGTGTTTGCTGGGTGCAGTGTCCTCACCCAACAAACATGAGACGCCGACGTCTTGGACAAAATCTATTCATTGATATAATAATAAAAAAACAATACCTATAGACTAAACCTACACAACTTGACTTTTGTAAAAAAAAATATTTCAGATTGGCCGAGGTTGTGGGTCGAGGGTCGAGGGGTTGTGGGTCGAGGGGTTGAGGGTTGAGGGTCGAGGGGTTGTGGGTCGAGGGTCGAAAGCTGTTGGTCGAGGGGTCGAGGGGGTCGATGGGGTTATGAAGGTAACCAGAATAACAATGTGTTAAATCGACTTAGTCTGTCGTTTTAATCTGATTTTGGAATAAATTCAAACTTTATAGGCCTATAATATATATAGTTGACTTATAGCTGGTTATTATTCTGAGGGCCAAAAATGTTACTTAACACACTATTGTTTTAACCAATCGTTTACTGCCTAATTTACAATTATTAGATGCTCGATGCTGTACCACGGTCACATGCCAGGTCATATTTTTTCGTGAGAGATCAACCAGGGGCTAACTGGGACAATTCTGGCAGGGCTAGCTGGGACAGGCTCAGTTAGCCGCGGTGTGTTCCAGTTTACCCCAGTTGTAATAGAGCATTGTGTCCCACTTAAACCCTGTGGGTACTGGCATGTGACCAACATATATGTTTGCCCAACTCAATTAACCTTAAATTGTGTTAGGCCTACTTTAGATTGTATGTATTAGGGATGGACACAGAGCCGTATCCAGGGGGGGGGGGGGTTTCTGTAACCCCCTTGCTAAAAAAACTAGTGGACTTTTATATTTGGACTACGTTGGGATCGATGATGTATTGACTGTGTGAGACTAAGTGGGAATTAAAAATAATAATAAAACATTAAGGCATCATGCGGGTTTACGGTAAATTGAATGAAGGTTCTTAAAGGTTATTTTCATATGGATTTATATCTGATGCGCGCACTACAAGGGTTTTTAATTTGCAAACGTTAGAATTTAGGCATATACCTGAAAATGCAAATACTTTTCATATTAAAAGTAAAGTGACGTTTTTAGGATGCCAATATCATAGATAAATTAAATCGAAATCAAATCGATGTGAATTAGGACATATATTCTTGGGGTATGTTATATAGGCCTACTAGTTTTTATTTTTTTTACATGTTCACTGAAAACTTTGCATTGTTCCCGCAATTAAGTTTTGTAGAGGACGGAAATTCCCATTGATAAGTATGCTCACAAAAATCATGGATAGGCTTACCAACAGCCTCAGAGATGGGGCCATGGTGGTCAATTACCAGCTCAATTATGTATCCAGAAGTTATTTTCAAGTGCTCCCAGAAACAACCAAAAACAAAAAAAATCCTATGGGGGCTTACAGCGCCCCTGAACCCCCAGCTGCTAATTCCCGCTCGCTACGCTCGCCTCATATTCACAATCATATGGACATAAAGATACAACTGTGAAAACATAACGGTCTACCCCACTGCGGCGGATCGCCATTTTTTTAACCCCCCCTAGTCAGAAGCTCTGGATACGGCCCTGGGACACATGTGGTTGTTACTTAGTATCAACACATTAGGCCTATAGTGCATCAGGATTCAACTGTTATTTTCTGCAATTTTTTGTTGCACTTTAAACCTTTGTGTTTAAACGGCATATATATGTTTATTTATAGCTCAGCCCCTTCAAACTATTTGGAATCATTGCAGAATGCAGTATACCTTGTTTCATCTCTATAGATCCGAAATTGCCGAAATTTTAGAAGTGTCCCGGTTAATATGCCCCTGGCCTTGTCCTACTTAGCCCTGTATAAGTTTTAGTTGTCATTTATTAAAGGCCCTTGTGCCTATAACAAATATCATACCTAGGTAGAATGATTGTTTTGAATCTCTAACTCTATTGTGGTCTGCTCCAAGGCGAAAAATGATAAAAGTGTCCTAGTTAGCCGCGGTCTCCCCAACATATTCTCGTTATTTAGTGAGGATGGAATATTAACTAAACGACCCAAAACTACATATTCACATAATTTAGTTAAAATAGGAGATTAACTAAATGACGAAATACTACACATTCCCGTCATTTAGTTACGAGCGAAAACTAATTGAATCCAACAAAATGGCGGAAATCTACAGATTCCCGTCATTTAGTTAACATCGGAAACTACTAAATAAAGGAGATCTACGTATTGGAGATCTACAGATCCCCGTCATTTCGTTCAATCTAAAACTAACTAAATGACGAAAAACTACAGATTCCCGTCATTTAGTTCAGATAGAAAACTAATTAAGTTGCGGAAAACAACGGATTCCGTCACTACAGATTCCTTCATTTAGTTGAGACCGAAAACTAAATGAATGACGGCAAACTATACTCTGGTTCCCTGAACCACACTAAGCGGCGTGGCCGAGGTTAATGTAGGCTCTGCAGCCCCATTGGCGAATGTTTGTGACTAGTTGCTATTTTTAGATGAAAATAGGGTAATCCCCGAATTCAGACATTTTTGAAAGGTCACTTCCCCATGTAGTGTTGTTTACAGTATTGCATTCCCCCTCTGACTCACTTCGCATGACTTGACCCGGAAAATTATTCGCAGACATTATTACCACAGGCATGAAAGTCACGTGACAAAGGACCTATATTGGCCTCTACCCGACCATAAATGAAATTGGCCGAGCTTGCCAGGCAAGGCAAACTACAGATTTCCATCATCTAGTCAGGATAAAAAACTAACTAAATTACGGAAAACTAAAGATTCCCCATTTAGTTAGAAGCGAAAACTAACTAAATGACGGAAAACTACAGATTCCTGTAATTTAGTTCGGATCAAAATCTAACTAAATCACGAAAAACTACATATTTCCGTCATTTAGTCAAGATCTAAATTACGGAAAACTAAAGAGTCCTCATTTAGTTAAAAGCGAAAACTAGCTAAATGACAGAAAACTACAAATTCCTGTCATTTACTTAGGATCAAAATCTAACTAAATCACAGAAAAACTACATATTTCCGTCGTTTAGTCAAGATCAAAAACTAACTAAATGACGGAAAAACTACAGATTCCCGCCAGTTATATTCTGGTGCGGTATGTAAAAAAACATGCCTTAAACCCAAATATATTGGGGTTCAAATTTTCCCGCCCTTCAAACTTGTTTTATGACACATTCAAAATGGCCACCATTGAAATCATATTTTGACCATAACTTAAGCACTAATAAAGCTAGAATCACGATTTTGATGTATATACCTATGTCTTAGTTGTGTATGAGCAATCCAATGGTACGCAAACAAATGTGGATGTCTCTTAGATATCTTGTGATTAGCGATAAAACACATTTTTTATATGTTTTCGGTCATTTTTTTTTCGCGAATTTGAAAAAACTCAAATTCAAACAATCAGCATTGTTTAGCGTGTATTATAATAAACAGTACATTCATTGTTTATGGTTTCTGAAAGATGGGCGTTCCGTTGATGGAACGCAAATAATCCAACAAAGTGACGTAAAGCGATCGTAGAGACTGAACAATTTCAATAACGATGTTTGATGCATTTTCTTACAATCACAGAGGATAATTATATTGATGGTTTTATCCTCTTCGATTATTTTGAGAAATGGGTGGGATGGGTCGAGGTTATTCACAATAAAATAAAATTATCCCACATTGTGCGCAAATTGTGCGTTTCAGCAATGTTTCATATTTGCTAAACAAATGATCAGAATTAAATCTTGGTGGGTAATTGTGGCTCATCCCATCCAAAAAATATTGGATTTTTAGATCCTGTTTTTTTTTAAATCCACAAATGATGCACAATAACAAATAAAAGGGAAACTTTCAATTCATCACAGCCCATGAGATAAGTGTATAGATTACATCCATAATTGGAAGGGACAGGTTCATTAGCATAGCTGGCATTTGAGAGGATCGCAACAAACATTCAATGGCTAGGTTCATTTTCTCATGCAATAGAAACAAGCAACTCCCAACCACGAAGATGTTTCGCTAGGTATCAGTAAATCAGTACTAATTTAAATTACCTATTGAGTGTGAAAGAAATTTCAGGAAAAGGGAAACGTGGTAATTGGTTTCAACTTGACAACATAATCAACGTGAAAGTTTGAATTTTAAGGAAAGGATACAATCTTTAAAAAAAACTTTTAAACGAGTGATTTCAAGCTTTTTATTTAAACAATGATGTTTTGACATAATATGTTTACATTGGAGAACCAACCCACATGTTAACAGATACACTTGAATGTGTTTGGATAGTGTATGCTTAGTAGTAGATAGACGCTCCCTACAATAAAACCACAATTGGCTAAAATTATGTGCCAAAATAAAATCACAGATTTTTTTATGATTTAGGCCTGAGCTAGTCCCTTTAATGTCTAATAGCGGTATGACGTCGGGCAACGAGTGAACCGATCGACGCAGGTCAACAAATTTTATAAATATTGCAACATTACATTTTTAAATACCATCGCCGCAAAGTGAAGGAGTTAATAGCTAAAGGGAAAGCAAAATATTATCAAGATGCCATTATTGAATGTTCTGATACAAAATCTCTCTTCCGAGTTATGGATCACCTTCTCAAGCGTAAATCAGAGCCTAAACTTCCATCTTTCACATCAGCTGAAGATCTCTCAAACAGATTTGCAAATTATTTCTCGGATAAAATTACTAACATCCGTACAGTGATACTTGAGAAACAAAAACAAGATGATTATGATTATGAACCACCTAGTGTGAATACACCAAACTTGATCAGCTTTGATACTTTCTGTCCTGTAACAGTTAAAGAAATTAGCAAAACTATCATGTGTTGCCCCACTACATCATGTGTGCTAGACCCACTTCCAACGCAATTGTTAAAAACAAATGTTGATATTTTATCACCTGTTATCACACGAATAGTCAATTTATCTCTAACCACTGGAAAATGTCCTTCTTCACAAAAATCAGCAATAATAACTCCATTGCTAAAGAAGGCCTCACTCGATCCGGAATCATTGAGAAATTATCGTCCTGTGTCTAATCTAACATTTGTTTCAAAATTACTTGAGAGAATGGTAGCAAAACAACTACATGATCATCTTTCACAACACCCGCTGTATGAGAATCATCAGTCAGCATATTGGAAATGCCATAGCACTGAAACGGCATTAACACGTGTTCAAAATGGCATTTTGAGAGCTATGGATGACAGTAAGGCGACAGTCTTGGTGTTACTTGATCTCTCTGCAGCTTTTGACACTGTTGACCATAATTTCTTGTTGGAGAGATTGAAGCAGTGTGGTATTTCAGGTACAGCTCAGTCTTGGTTCAAATCTTACTTGGAAGATAGATCTCAAAAGGTTCACCTTCGTGGAAGCAGCTCAGCTTCGTCATCATTAATATTCGGTGTTCCACAAGGGTCTGTGCTGGGTCCAATTTTATTCACGATCTATACCATCCCCCTGGGTGAGATATGTCGTCGTCATGGTGTCCAATATCATCTCTATGCTGATGACACTCAACTGTATGTATCCTTTAAGGTTGGTGATGCAGTAGATCTCTTGGAAGCTCAACGTCGAATCGAGATGTGCATAGCTGAGATAAAAGCATGAATGGTGATGTTCATGTTAAAGTTAAATGATGATAAAACAGAATTAGTTATCATAGCACCACCATATTTTCTTCATCACAATAAGGTACCACGGTCTAGTGTGCAAGTGGAAGATAGTGGAATATCAACATCTAAATGTGCCCATAACATCGGCGTAATGTTTGATCATCATATGGATATGACTACACAGGTCACTAAGATGTGTCAAGCAGCATGGTTCCAGCTCAGAAACATTAGATCAGTCAGATCCAGTCTCACAAAAGAGGCGACACTGAGGCTTGTTTGTTCTCTGGTGATGCCTCGCCTTGACTATGGTAACATTTCCCTCTATGGCATTTCCGAAGGCCTATTGGATAAATTGCAGAAAGCGCAGAATGCTGCCGCAAGATTAGTTGTAAAGTGTTTACGCAGTGACCATATCACTCCTCATCTTCGTGATCTACACTGGCTACCAGTCAGATCCAGAATAATGTACAAGATCCTTGTGATAACATACCGTGCTCTTCATAGCGAAGCGCCAGCCTACATTTCTGAAATGCTGACTCCTTATATTCCACCAAGAACACTAAGATCTACCAATACGTCTCTGTTGACTGTGCCAACAACACACACGAAACACGGAGACAGAGCATTCTCCTGTGCTGCTCCCAGGCTATGGAATGAACTGCCAATATCTATAAAAAACTGTCCCTCCACTTCTACTTTCAAACAATCTGTCAAGACTTATCTTTTTAATCGAGCCTATTGCTGATGCCTTATTGTTGACTGTTTAGAGCGCCTGCGAACGGCCGAAAAGGCTGATGTATGGCGCTATATCGAATGCTTTATATTATTAAAGGGCCGACTATGTCAATATGTACGTGGTCGAGCCTATCTGTGGGTTCAGTAAACTTACTTAAGACCGGTCTATTATGACTTTGGCGGTCTGACAAACTTTACATAACACTAATTTGCGACATCTATATTCATACCGTGCCATACGAAGCGTGTATTAATGAGAAATTCGTAGCTCTATGTGACGGATGGCCTAGACCATGGAGGCTCGTAAAAAACTGTCTGCAAAATTTAGCTGTGACGTACGGTCTGGTACGTGCCGTCTACACGTGGCACCATACCAGTATATTGTCAAAGGTTTTGAGTAACTGAAAATCTAGCGTAGAAGACGTCGAATGTCGTAACCGTGTGAATTAAGCGTCGAGGGAATGATCTCCATTTAATTCTTTATAATTAATTACTGAAGCACTGCCAATAACTGACACAGATAATCGCGACAAAGTGTCAGTGGCTATATCTGATATCTGTTGGGAAGTCTGCAATATAGGCCATGTGCTTTGTTTGACGAAGCGACAGACGTTCAGTTGTTAAACTCATTGCATTAGTTAAAGGCTTGTGGCCTTCTAAGTTATGTCTAAAATGTCTGACTGTAGCGTAAACTGCTAGGAGTTCTCGGTCGAAGTAACTGTAGCGTGTTTCTGTGGGAGATAACTTCTAAAGAATGATAAAGGTTGTCAAATAGCAAAATCACTAGCATAACACGACGTGATGTTCAATGGTGCCGAAGGGCTCGGGTGAACCAGCAGGGTCGCGTTAGTAAGCATTGCTTAGACTCAATAAAAGCTAAATTTGCACTTTCGGTCCAGCAATTGAAATTTGATTTAGGCAATAACCTAGTCTGTCCTTCCTTGGCTGCAGTGAGTAATGTATTTAGGGGGTTAATTTTGCCACACAATGAGGTATAAAACCTGTGGTAATAATTGATCATGCCCAGGTATCTATGCAACGCCTGTTGCTTCTCAACGAAATTCACGATCGCGTCAACTGCGGTAAGTAAGGGGGAGATGCCTTCTAAACAAACGTCATGTCCTAGAAAACTTAATTCTGTCGTTCCAAACTGGCTTTCCTGATGCCCTATAATTATTCCGTATTCGGCGAGGCGCTTGAATAAATTGTTAAATGCTTTTCGTGCGAGAAAACTTTAGCCCCAGCGAGACGCTGTGTAAAATCTTGTATATGCTGGATAGGGTATCTGTCAGGCACGGTCTGGGTATTCTATAGTCGCCACACTGCCTCCAATCTCCATTCTTTTTAGGTACCATGTGGAGCGCCGACGACCATTCGCTATCGCTAGGCTCGATAACACCCAGTTTTATCATCTCGTCGAACTTGCATTTCGTAGTAACCAATTTGTCGGGAGTAAGTCTTCGTGGGCGCGCAAAGAACTGGATGGCTTTTTGTCACGATTTTATGAGTAATTCCATGATTTATTGTTTTTCCCTTTGTAGTAGAGTGCGTCAACTCTGGAAATTGATCCAGTAATTCTGTGTACCCGTTACTCGTTTTGAATACAATCTATGCGGTTAAGTGACAGCGGCTTGATTGATGATAGAGTGGCGTGTATAGCCAAGCCAGTTCTCATGTCTCTCAAACATCTACCTTGTAAGTCAACAAGTAGATTATAATGTATCAAAAAATCAGCCCCTAATATAGGTTGCTTGACGTCAGCGACAGTAACGTCAACTACTCGCTTGCATGTACCGTAGGTACCCTTCAAACACTGTACGTAATATAACGTTCGTTAAGGTCCAGGGGCCGTATTCTCGTACATTGCTAAGATAACAACAATTCTTTTCTTATTTAAGATAAGAAGTGGCGGAACTAAGAAGTTGCGTAAGTTGCTATTCTCGAAAAAAATTGGAACATTCTTTGCTACTTAAATTTCTTTACTTTGCTGCAAAGGCAACATCGTCATCTTACTATGACGTCACAAAGCTAGCCTAGTCTATCAGTCATGTTGGTGCAGATTCTAGGCCTATAGCTATGCCCAGACTATGGTGACAGCTTCTCTCGCATGTAAACTTCAATGTCGTTTATCTTAATATAAAACATCAATATGTACTGACGGTCTTTTGTATAGTGTTCAAATAAGTGTAAGTTTCACATGTGTGTAGTTTTTGGCTGTAAACACGGCTTTTCTGTGCTGTTTTGGCACAAAATATACTGTGTTGCGTAAAGTTACGGCACCTCTGAAGCTGCCGTAAAGTTACGCAATAGTATACTCAATTTCTTATTTTAACTATTTGGAGAATAGCACTTAAGAAAAATTCTCTAGTTACGCAACTCATTAGCCTATTTACGCAATTCTTAGACTTACGCAATTCTTATCTCTTTCGAGAATACGGCCCCAGGTTTCGTCAATCATGGATGAACGTAAAGAGGACGTGCTAAGGACGTAGTCATAATAACCCTGACATTCATTGAGGTCCCGATTTCGTCAGTCATGGATGAACGTAACGAGGACGTGCTAAGGACGTAGTAATAATAACTCTAACGTTCGTCAAGGTCTCGGTTTCGTCAGTCATGGATGAACGTAACGAGGACGTGCTAAGGACGTAAGTTACGTCCCCAGAACGTCCCAATGACGTCATTTGTTACATTTATGTTGTAAGTCATGTACGTTCTAAGGACGTAAATGGGAGTTCACAGAGTTACGTCCTAACTACGAATGCTGTATGTTGTAGGGCGGTTATGACAACGTGAAATTGTTTGCAGGGTAGTAATAGTCGTGTTGTTTGCTGCGACAAGGGGTCAACTACTGGTGTCCGCAGTCCCGTTAGCGCAAGACTGAGGTAGGACACTGACAGCTGCCCCCGTGTCAATCAAATATTTACATTTATTTCTTTTGTCTGTGACGTACAATAGCCTAGAGGGAGATAACGTGGGAAGGGTAGCATCCGTGTAGTCATGTCGCGTCTCGATCGACTCGCCAGACGCAAGAGTCGAATAATACACACAACGTTCTCTGCACATGCGCGCTTTATCACCGAAAGTTTGGTGGTAATAGCAGACCTGTACATTGTCCGTATGAATCGGCTGTGAAGCATTATTTTGTAAAGTTGGCAATTTAATAAGTGTTCTTTGTGCTCTGCTGTCTGCGGACGGCTTATTATTAAAATGTTTTTGCTTTGCACTTGAAGTTTCTAGTTGCTATAGACGTCTCGAAATATCTTCTATAAGTCTGATAAGTTTTGTGCTCTCGTTAACCTTTATCTCAGCAACTCCCACGTGTTTCTCTTTCTTGTCGTTTCCCATGGCTAAAGCTCGGCCTGCTAGGGTGACTAGGCTCTCCAATGACGTGCTGTCGGGCTGTGTAGCCAAATGAGCCCTAATGGAAGAGGATAATAAGAATCTTTCTGATGAGCGCCGTTATGCTGTAGAGGTGTCAAACCAAATCCCTTACTATCGCCTTTTTCGCCTATCTTGAAATTGACTTATTGAAATATATCTAACTAGTACTTAATCTGCAGGCCTATTGGCTAACTATGCATGACCCAAGTGTTTTTAAAATGACATGCCAGTACTGTTGCTGACCTTCACTCACTGGGGGACAGAAGCGTGGATACGGACACATTTGCTAGGGTACATAGCAATGCTCGGACTGTACATCCTCTCTAGAGAATCCATGGGATGCAACAACTCTCTGAGCCACATCAGACCTGATTTGAGAGGGCGGTCGGATAAAGTGCGAATTTCAACATTCAACACGCTTAAAATCACCCAAATTTCAGTCACACCATCGCATGATAATAATTACAAAATAAAAACTTGTTTTTATCGATATCAGAGACGTTTTGTGTACATGCCGAGGCGTTCTTTACAAACATTCCCTCCGCCTGTCTGTATAGTTAACTGAGGACTCGACTAGGGAGACATCACGTGACCACTGGTGACAGACAACGCATACACTCATGATACAGACAATATGGCGGTAAATTAGAATAGTGCTGGAAATATGAAATAATATCACTTATCTTTTTGTCACAATCTCGCTCACTAAGATTCACCAACCCACGATGTTTAGTGTCCATTTACATTTTAAGGAAAAATACGCTTAGATGCAGTTTATCTATCGTTATTCCTCAGCCTCGGAAATCAACTAAAGCAGGCCTGTGTGTGCAGTAGGCCATGTAGGGGGGCAACTGTCAAGTGGTCAGTTGAAAGAGGGCGATGCAACACCACAAATCCGGCTACTATAATTAGTAACTAAAGGCATCACATTCAATTCAACCATATTGGCCTACTATTACTGGCTTTATTATAATTGAAAATTAAAATAATGCGTACATTTCAATTAACCCTTTAACCGCCGGTGCCGCATATATTCGGGTTTTCATTTTTTATTAGCCCATTAAGTACCACCTTTTAAACATGTTAAAGATAAAATGTGACATCAATCAGCAATATTTGAAAACAGTTGACCTCCATTTTGTCAAATCTGAATAATTCTCACTCACTTCAAGTGGGTGAAAATTCAGATTGAATAATTTGGCGGTTAAAGGGTTAAAAAGAAGTAAAAGTGAAGTAAAATAAACAAAACGTCATGATAGCCTATAGGCTTATTATGATTGATTATCATAATAGGCCTATATATTATTATAATATTTGAAATTATTTCTTACTATAATCGCTGGATCAATGTTGTGCCAGCGTTTTTTAAAGATGAATTGTGAAAAAATATGTAGGTTCATATTATGGTAAATTGTGTTCTATAAATTATTAGGCTAAGCCATCATCCACCCTCTGCCATCATCCACCCCAGACCAGCTGTGAATGGTTTGTGGGGTTGTGCATCGAAATATATACGTAATCTTAGGGAAAAATTTGTTCTAAAATTATTGATTAGCAATTTTCTCATCTAAATTTTAACTTACTGGACAACCTTATCATTGATGTATAAATATTTTGTTAATCAATAACAAATTTGATTAGCAAATGGGCAGAATTGAGTAGCATTTTGCTATGCGATACTGAACAATTTTTTCCTGAATCTGGTAATATATGTTCTGTGGCTGTGTGGGGCTTCTACACGTTCAGTACGCACGTGTCTTAGGCCAACATATGTGAGCCTAGGCCTACATCACTTATCCACTGAGGATTTCCGTTGAAAAACGATGCTAAGCTGCCTCAAAAGCTCCTTTTTCTGGATATTGCCACATGTAAACGGAGTCGGACGATCGTGTGATTGTAAATCTTGGTGAGCGAGGGTAGGACAAGGGAAGTAAGTGTTCATATTTGGCAATTTTATTTCTCTACCCAGTTTATTTCTGAAAGCCGCCAGATTGAGCCCTCTCTATTCTGTACACGCTGTATGTGCTGCTGTGTCACGCGACGACTGTTGGGTGGGGTGGTACAGCAGGGGCTATCTGTGCGTAAAACGGCCGCCCGACCCCACAAAACGATTTTGATATCGATGAAAATTAGTTTTTATTTTGAAATTATTATCATGTGATGGACTGACTGAAATTTGGCTGATTTCAAGCGTGTTGAATGTGTAAATTAGCATTGTATTCTAACTGTCCCCCAAGCAGGTTTGACGAAATGTGTTTCACAGTGTTGCATCCCACGGATTCTCTAGAGAGGATGTACAGTCCGAGCATTGCCATGTAGCATTGCTATGTACCCTAGCAAATGTGTCCGTATCCACGCTTCTGTCCCCCAGTGCCTTCACTCCCTGTCACGAACGGAATTGACGTGCATAGCAAATCGTTTATTCAGTTCTTGATGTAGGGGGGGGGGGGGGTTGCTGCTCTTCTAATTTAGAAGCACATGAAGTAGAATGATGAGATGAATTGTAGATTAGTGGGGTTGCTGAGCACAATTATCTGGAATGTCAAATCTGTTTTCTATGATGTAGCAAACGTGCCATCATTTCTGACATATAACACATATAAAGCGTAAGGATTTGGGTCAATGAATATCATGTACAAATGCCGATAATTATTCCTGGGGTACTATTCTAAGCTAATGTACGTGTTGTCTTTTAAATACAAGAATTGTTAGGAAATTGAGCTGTGTATTTACACAAGGCGCGATATAAATTTGTTTTCGCGAGGAGAAAACAAAATATTTTTTAAAAAGATTAGGTTCGATTTCAATAGTTGTCTGAAAAAAAAATGGAAGTACTTGAATGGCTTTGCTGTTGTGGACAAACACTAGAAATCCATAATGGTTGCCCGAGCACGTGGGTGGTATCTCCCCAGAACTCCGTGAAAGGTTGGGGGCTGCCACATTTATGTGAATAATAATGAGCTGTGATTATCGGCTATTGTGCGCAATGCATTTTGGGTAGGCTGGATTCGCACGTGGCCGAATCCTACAGAAGCTAAACTAGGGAAACGGCGTGTCCGCTCGAATGTGTCGCCCTCTAGCGGCAACCAACTTGCCAACACATAGTATTTAGTATACCTGTAGTAGACCGCTTCTTTGAAAGAAAAAATGTGATTATATTTAGTGGTGCGTTACCTACTGTCCAAACATTAATATACTTTACAGACCATATAAGACCTTTTATTCACATATATTGGCGTACAATTTTATGTGGCCCTAAATCCTATAAAAATTGTGTGGTTTGAGGTGATAATTTATCAATTTTGACATCACAATTGGATAATAAACATATTTGTCATGGAAAACTCCCTACCCATTCTCTAATCACCACTGTCACGCTTGTCAGAACTTGTAAACGCCCAGGCCTATTGATGTGTGTGTGTCATGAACCGGTGCACAGGTGCCCATCCCTGATCACACATGAGTGTTTATTGAAGAGTCATGATGTCTGCAGAAGGCAAAATTTCCCTGAATAAATCAATGCATCTACACCCGCATGTAATATACCTATCTTAATTTTACAGCACCAGTAATGGTATTTTTTCCAAAGGAGTACACCTGGATCCCCCTATTGAATTTCTGGATACAACGATTGGTATGCGCACCCCCCCCCCCCCCCCACCAATAGAGTTGGCACAAAGCATTTTTACACAAAAACAGATAGGATAGGTGACAAAACAACATAAACAGTAGATCAATTGGCCTAAACATGAAGAGAAGTTGAATTTACGACCTGAACCTCGACTCCAGCTGTATAAATGACCTCAATTTGCACCCTGGCTGTGTCCGCGTCCCGACCAAAACATTGTTGGTTCTGTCTTGTTTTGTTGTTGGGCCATTGTCGTACACGGTGGAACAACATTAAAAACACCCGCATTAAATAGTGAAATTTTAAAAAACAAGTTAACCGTCACAAAGTTGTATAATCGTAATAATTTATTACCTCTGTATTAGAACTCAATTTAGTGATATGGACTATGGTTAAATATATGTTGTATACATGAGTTTAGGTATAAATAAAATTTAGGGGCCAATACCCCCCCCCCCCCTATTTGTGAAACCTATCTTACAAGTTGGTATTCACGATTGATGAAATGTAGGCCATACAGCCTTCTATCAGGGGTAGGGTGTTGATCTTACTAACCTTCTCCTTTTATCATCCTCTCCATAGGTAAATAATAACCTTTTTCCCAGAACCCTTCTCAGCTCTTCTCTTACATCCTCGTAACAAGTTATTCACAATCTTCAACTATTATGTCTTAACAATGATTTATCCAAACACGTTGCAATTAGTAGCTTTTATATAAGTTATCACACGTGATATAGGGCCTATATCATTCATGATAGTTGCTATAGAAAACTTTCCAACCAGCATCGCCGCGCCGCAGAGGCGGCTGGGATGCTGACGTCACCGGGAAACCACATGGCGATCATGAGAGGCGGAAAGCAGCAAGGAAGCAGAGGCACAGGTTTGTCCATATAAAATAATTATTATTTAAAGTGAAGTAATCCGCCATTAAGTCAATAAAACATCTGTCTGTCTATCAGTTTATTATGGAGAACGCAGTTAAAAAATACAAGTTTTTCATTAATAAATAAGGTACCATATATACATGGGATGAGTATTAGGCGGTTAACGTTAAAATGATGATTAATAAGCTAGAACGCTGCCGTTTACTCAACGAATCGTGAAGACACACCTTCTTTATTTTAAGCAATATTTTACCTATTAAGAAATATAATTTTATATTCAACAGCAATGACAAAACGCACTATCAATGCTATGGCATACTTTCTACAGTCTTAGACTTTAGAGTGCCTGTACCTCTAGGGCCTACATCATCTTTTTTCTATAGTCCATGTAAAAAAGATATGTATCATGGACTACATTTGCCGGCATCAGAAATCTTGCTGGATATTAAAATGAACAGATGGCAGATGCAGGAGTTGAAAACGCGTGGGTATAAAATTCGCCCATATAAAGGGTCGCAAGGGTAGGCCTACATGAATGCTTCCATGATGACATTTGTAAATGGAATTGTTCTAATACGATCTAGATTTCGCCAGCTGAAAATGGTTTAGTTTTAATAGGCACTCGAAATAGAAGACTATTAGTTCATGACATCCGAGTTTTTTTGATAAGCGGCGCTAGTGTCGTTCTTGCATAGCTTGCTGTGTAAATAGAATGGCGGTCACTGTGGGCAGGCGTGTCGCGAAGGGAGTCAGACAGCCAGGTCATGCCGGGTTCATGAATGCCTGGCATGACTGGCTGTTTCGTCTCTGTTTGCGATGGTCGTACGCATGGTCTCACCAAAATTAATGACAGTTTTCTTTTTACTGTTCACCAGTTGGACTACAAAATGATGTGGTGAATAACCCATATCAGTTAAGTATCATCTCCATATGCCATGCCGTGATCAATTTAAGTAAGTGTCTTTGAAGATTGTATAGTCAATGCTAATAATGAACGACAAATGACTTTATACATGTAACGCAGTTTTACATGGGCACCCATCTGAGAGATTCAAAGCAAAGGCTCAAATTTTGCTCGTGTAATTGCTGAGATGGTGATTTTACACGCGTGGAAGTATATTTAGATTTTACATTATGCTGTGGCTTTTTTCCTAGCTCGTGGATGAATTGTGTCCATCGTGAATCTGCCAGCACATCATTCATGAGACGACGCTTGCTTCTTTCCAGCAGTTTCTGCTTCCTAATTTTATGAAAATCAGGTCCACGGGCTTCCTGCTTTCGCTTCTTTGCTGTTTTTTGAAGATGGGCGGGAAGACTAATGAATAAATCTTCCATAATTTTCCTCGGCGCATTATAAAGCTGTTTTTTCTGAGTTTGGCCTATTCTGGGTTCAGGATTGAATCGGCTCTCCTCTGGGACAACTGTCATTTCTTTGCGCTTTGATACTGGAAATGTGGTTACTAGACATGATTTATCTTTTAATGGCGGTAAGGCATTGCATACTCTTGTATCTGTTTTAGAAGCATTGGGATGAGCCTTACTAGTTGAAGGCTCACTAACTATACTTAACTTCACCTTATTTGGTACCTTATAATTTGACGTAGTCGTTAATACCACTTCTGTACCTTCCGTTTGATCACTCGATCCAGATCTGATTTCTTTATTTTCCCCGCTCTTTTCGTAGTTACCTATTATTAACGGGAGATTCACCCCCTCTTTTGTCGCATTCTTTTCTGTGGCATCATCATCGTCTAGCTTGTCATCTTTTCTGAATGTCTTTTTCTTCTTTATAATTGACCTACCACGATGATCAGGAAAGTCTTTGCGACGTACTAAGTGATCATCAGTTAATATCCTAGGTAAATTATAATCGTCCAAGTGTTTGAAAGGGTTCACGTCTGTTGTTAGTGTGTGACAGACAAGAGTTTTTTCTTTTTGTCTCGTTTCCTTTTTGCTCATTTGTCTCTGTCTCTCTACCTCAGCAGCATACAGCTTGCATTTGTGGTCGTCTTCTTGGTTTCTTTGGCACAACAGGTTGGCTTGTATGCTGGAAATCCCATGAACTGCACCCATCATGCCATCCTTTATGACTTTTTCTGTCAGCTGCATATTCAGACAGCGGAAACCAGCCTTCTCCATTTTCAAACTGAATGTAAAAGCCTATGCCTATAAAAAAACGAAAAACGGTGTCAATAATCCATTTGAACTGCATTGAAAGTTTACAACAAAAATTATTAGTGAAACATTGGATAATCTTAGATTTTTAAACAAATCATTTTACGTACAATGATGCCACATCGGTATGAAATAGAATAGGATAACGTCTTGTTTATGCCAGTAAAATGTATCGCAACCAGCTAGTATATCTCTAGATGACTACTAAAGACATAGTATACAATTCTGTAAATACTTGTGAAGACCTACCTGACTCATTTTTGCAAAAAATGACTTGGACTACATTTTCTTCAGTGAAATAATAATTTTTGAAGAAATAACAAATTCACATAAGAATTGTTTCGCACATTGTACGTAGGCCTATTACAATTGTATTTTGATCCGATAAAACATCCTTACATAGCCTACTCATAGCTAGGCCTACTATTAAACACATGAATATATCTCGAGGTATAAAAAATTTGGTTAAACTCGCCAACGCGGCATGTGAAGCACGAAAACCGGCGCTACGACCGGCGCGACGCGCGACGGAAATGTATCAGTTTTGAAAATGATCGCGTTGCCTATCGCGCTCGCGTACGTCGTCACGCTGGTATGTTTTGGAAATGATAAAATAGTGTGTTAGAGAAAACCGACGCGGACAATCACTCGAGCAATCGCGTTGGTATGTTTTACACTTAAGAATTGTCAATCGATCGGATGCATTAAATTTGAAATATATGATTGATTGATATTTCTAAATATACAGATCACTGAAAACAGTTACAACAGCACTGACCGCTGACTGGTACTTAAATCACCGACAAACATTGATCAATCGCGTTGGACGGCGCGTTGTATCACTTCCAGTTATCATGGAACTTTTTCAAAGCATGCTCACAACAAACAGCGCTCCACGTTCATTATTTTTAAAGGCATATCTAACGTTACTCAACATGGTGTTTTCGCAGATAAAATTACAGATATTTAATATACGTCAAACGATTATTTACCGATTTTAAATTCAGATTCGCTATTATATTCGATGACAAGACTGAATTAATGGCGTCTCGATCTCGTAGAGAATTACTTCAGCTGTATTGTTTTTATTAACACAAAAGTGATTAATTTACACGTGTAAAAATACCAGCCTGTTAAAAAATACAATAGCCATATTTTGTCGAATAATATATATTAACAAAATGCAATTCATTACGCTTACATATTTGCCGACAATACTCAATAATAAAGTATACCCACTTGTGATATCTTGCGATCTTCGGTGCAACTGCATGGCTCGTGTCTTCAGACAGTCGTTCAGAAGTGGAGATTTGAAGGGATTAGGACCTATGTACTGCTAGAACACTCATTTCAAGTAGTCATTTACAGTGAGTTTTAAATTGCTTTGTGATTCAAAACTCATTGTGAATTAAAATTATTTATACTGAAGTTAGCGTCAAATAACGCGATCAAAATGGTGATATATTACAAATGTATTGTAGGTGGGAAATATCATTTGAATAGAAAAAATAACATTGTATTGTGGGATATCCATGCGAGTTAATTCCGTACTTGCTTTAAGTGCCAAAAACATAGTAACACCCACTTAACCATTAAAGCTTTAGATCTGTAAATTAAATGTAAGCTCCACTTAAAATTGTGTTCACTTCTGCTGATTTGTGTCATTCTCACCTTCAAATACTCACCTTGGTATAATAAAGTCGCATCTGCCACTTTAAAACGTGGCAGACACAAAAAAAAATAAAACATTATCCGAGGTTAAGTTGAATCGACTTCAAACTACTCAGTATATATAACGAAGGTCACAGGATCGAAATGTTTAACCCCTTTTCCGTCATCTAATTACAATTTTCACCCTACCGCGATCCACAACTTCAAGTGGGTGAAAATGACTCACATTGGTCTAATAAATTTGCGACCAAATATTTACATTTCCTACTGATTGAACATCAATTTATATCACGAAAACAGGTATTTGACATGATTACCAAGTATTGAAACGATCATAGATATGTACTTATCGCACAAAAGGTTAGGATTAATCTTTTGTCAAAAGAGATCAAGACATACCGGTGTATCTGTAATGAAGACACGGAGGTAGCAGAGGATTATAGGGGGTAAAATTAAAAGATATATATCTTCTGACGGTTCAATCGATAAGAACGGGTGGGGAAGCGTATGTAAATACTCGATCTCTCTTCGTGAAGGAAATTGTCCTTTTGAGCCAAGCACGAGTATAATTGTTTTTAAGTCGCTTTTATTTAAATTTTCACTCACCTGAAGTTGTGGATCGTGTCAGCGATACACAACTCTAATCCTTTCACTTATGACAAAATTAAATTCTTTTCAGTCACTTGAAGTGACAGATCGCGCCAGTAAGACACAACTTTATTGATTAACAAGAGCACACTCGACAACAGCCCGCCGCCATTATTGAAATGAATTTATTGCGCCCACAAGGTCAAATTATTGACAAAATATGCGAAAAATCGAAATGAATCGGCCATTTTGATTTTTTTTCAGCCATTATTAAACTTGTCCGAGAACTGGTCATTTGTAACATGCATAACAGATTTGGGAAGGATACATGAAACACATTTCAAGTTATTGCGCCGACGACGCTGAACTTCAATTGCAATAGCCCTCCTTTTTCAATTAAAATTAAAAGGCGGGCTGAAAACGATTGTAGTCGTGCTTAGCGCTGGAAGGTTTAATTTAACCCTTTAGGCGCTAAGCACGACCACAGTCGTTTTCAATCAATATGATATATGAGCAGGTTAAATAACAGTTATTGGGAATGAAGTGAGTGTTTAAACATTAAGATTTGCAGATGTCTGGTCTCAAATTAAAAAAAAATATGAGTAGCTTGGGTCGTAAAAGGGTTAAGAGTCAAATAAATGTTGGTTGACCAGATCTCGTCTCCTAATCTAAGAAGGTTATCAATAATTCGGTCTCTCGCGAAGATTATACTGTCTCTGGAGAAAGGGAGGTGTGGCCAAGTGTACGGAGTCAAAATTCGCGTGGGGCTCTGCATGTAGATTAGGTGTTGTTATCTTCAAAGCATCCACTCCCTCCCAAGTAGCCATGTCTGGTCGTGGGCCCACCATGCACGGAGGTATTGAATACACCGGAATCGGCCAAAGCGTCCCTTAGATATAAAAAAAATCGGCAAAAACTGCCGCTTGTGGGAGATTAAGTTGCACTGCGCTTTCTGGCCATACCTCTAAACATATAGTTTTTGATCGTCAACTGTGACCAGTTTGGATTTACCAGACACAATAGTACCCCCACCCAGCCACTTCTGAATGCGCATTGCGCTGCACTATAGTGAGTACCGTAGGCCTAAAATACCTGATGTTTGTAAACCTGTAGGTTTTACATGTAGGATTCTCTGTAGGATCCTGGCGTGTGGACGTGTGGTGCCAGTCAAGATTAATATCGTAATAATCCGTTATACATGTATAATCAAGTCAAATGAAGGTTCTTGGAGGTGACAGGTGTGTTTAATCAGCAAGTAATAATAATACGTGAGTATGTATATGGCGCTGGTCATTCCTGTACCATCTCAACTCCCCATGTAACACAATCAATCAATCAATAAAAAAACTTCTAAAACGCCTATATTCTTCGTGGTCCGAGCTCAGAGGCACACAACTCCTTAGCATGATCATGTGTCATAATCGTCAACAGGGAGCCGGGCTACCGATGAGCTAGGGTGGGAAAACCAGATCAAATAGGTTGAGATTTAATTTTTAAGTGGGCTAATTTCCGGAATTTTAAAATTATTTGGGCATTACGTATGGGCAAAATATACAGCACTTCGATCACTTTGCGCTAGTAATTTGTCGTACACCATTGCCATCTCTGTCCCACCTGGTACTCATTTACACATGAATAAAGTGAAGTACGTAAATTTGCCTTGCCCAAGGACACAACAATGTCCCAGTGTTGGAGTGAGAAACATGATAGGTCGCTGAAAATCCTGCGCAAGAAATGCAAATGTTTGATGCGACGTTGGCCCATCATTAAACCAGCATCGTCTTAAATTAGATAAACACGAGTAAATTTTACCCACTTGCACTTGTGAGTCGCGGTAGCGAGACAAAACTTGCAAGTGGGTAAAAAAATAAATTAGATAGCTATTGGTGTTTGTAGAGTTAACATTGTACATTAACAAAGAAGATTTATGACTATTAATTCTACAGTGCAAGGTCAAAATGCAGTATACTTCACACGTAACCAGATAGGCCTACTGGATTAGTTTTGGCTTTATTTCTGAGCGGAATTATTCAGTCATTTGTGAGGTTGGCCCAGCTCCAACTTAACAATGTCCAAGCAAATACATTCACCCAATGTTGGATCAATGTCCCAACGTCCACGCCGCAGGCCCAACAATGAGCCAACAATGGGTCGATATGTTGTGTTTGCTGGGACGTAGCCAGGCATAGGCCCCTATAGTTGGACAGGTGAAAGTTGTAAATCCTTGCGCAATGTATGGGTGATGTAATTAACTCCGCGATCACTGTAACCCTTTCAAGCCCGACTTACCATTGTCATCTTCATCCACCACAAGCGGCCGCGAATTGCTGTCGCAATTCTCGACTTGTAGTGAATGAAGATGACTTGATGTAGGCTTCTAAAACCCCTAATTGTAGAAAAATAAGTATTTTCAGGGATGTAAAATGATGCTTTAATGCATCGCGAGGGCCGTCGCATCACTTCCAGTTGACACGAGACGTTTCACAAAATGAATGTTAGTCCCAGAGCTAGGGGGGTTTTATTTGTGTTGAAAGGTCCATACGATCTAAGAGTTCCACCTATAGTGAAATTTTCTCAGGAATCCGAATCTGCGCGTCTTACAAAAATCATCCTGTCCAAAAGTACCGTAAAAACCCTTTAAACACTAGTACCGTCAAAATCGCAAACCGCAATTTGAAATATTGCGTATGAAGTGATTGTTTGCTAAAATTGTGGTGATTTTCTATTTAAATAATTTTTTAATTATTTATTATCCTCACATATGACACAGGCTTTCACATGGATGTAAAATATTTTGTGTCTGATTAATGACAAATACACAATATAGCTTTAAGTTTGTATTTTAACACGTAATTTTACTCATTTTTCATACTTTTTCACTAAATAGACAAAATACTTTTCTCTCAGCCGATTTTTGTATAGTATAAATGTTTAGTTTTGATTCAAACATGTTCTAGAACTATTGTTGACTTAAAATTAACCCATTTGGAATAAAAATAATTATTACTCGCTTTTATCGTTAGACGTAAAATTAGCTCGCTTTTTTTTAGGCTCGGGAAAATTGACCATATCCCACACTTTGCCCACTGAGTAGTCAAATTTTGAGCTATATCAATATGTTTGATATCAATAGAAAGCTACTGGCACATGCTTTCACATGAATGTAAAATATGTTGTGTCTGATTATTGACGAGTACACAGGAAAGCTTTAAGTTGGTATTTTAACCCTTAATTTGACCTTTTTTCATACTTTTTCAGTAAATAGTCTAAATACTTTTTTCTCAGCTTTTGTGTATAATAAATATTTAGTTTTGATTCAAACATGTTCTAGAACTATTGTTGACTGTTGAAAATAAACCCATTTGGAATAAAAATAGTGAGTTATGTGAACATATTATATACTTTTTTGGTTAGACGTAAAATTTGCGCGCTTTTCTTTGGGCTCAGAAAAATTGTATGTATCTCACAGTTTTGCCCAATGAGTAGTCAAATATTGAGCTATATCAAGATATTTGATATCAATAGAAAGCTACTGGCACAGGCCACGGATGCATAATATTTTGTGTCTAATCTTTGACAAATGCACAAGAGAGCTTGAAGTTGGTACTTTAACCCTTAATTTTACCTATTTTTCATACTTTTTCAGTACATAGTCAATATACTTTTCTCTCAACTGATTTTTGTGTATAATAAATATTTAGTTTTGATTCGAACATGTTCTAGAATTATTGTTGGCTTAAAATAAACCCATTTGGAATAGAAAAATAATGAGCTATTCGAAGATATTACACACTTTTTGGGTTGGATGTAATATTTGGCCACTTTTCTTCCAGCCCGGGGAAATTGACAGTGTTTCACATTTTGGTCCAATGAGTACCCGGTAACCAAAATAAAATAATGTACCAACATCTTTGATATCAGTTAAAAGTAACTATCAAGGGCTTTAACGTGGTACATAATATTTTATTTCTGTTGAATACGAAATGTACAACAATTAAGCGCTAACTTTGTATTTTATTCCTCCATTTGAACAATTTCCAGCGTTTTCTTAGCCTTCTCGCTCATGTTAATTTTACATGGTATAAATGTTTGTTATTACTTTTACATTCTCTGGAGCCATTTTTCAAAAGTTATCTTGACGACTGAAGAAGTGATCACAGGCATTTTTAAAGTTATCTCAGCCACTACAAAAGTTATCTTAGCCACTGAAGAAGTGATCATCACAAATTTAAACGTCATCTCAGCCACTACAAAAGTGATCTTGGCCACTGAAGAAGTGATTACAGCCACTTTAAAAGTTACCTCAACCACTACAAAAATGATCTTGGCCACTGAAGAAGTGAACACAGCGACTTTAAAAGTTATCTCAGCCCCTACAAAAATGATCTTGGTCACTGATGAATTGATCACAGCAACTTAAAAAGTCATCTCGCCAATGCAACAGTTATCTTGGCGAGTGAAGAAGTGATCACAGCCACTTTAGAAGTTATCTCAGCCACTACAAAGGTGATTTTGGCCACTAACAAACTGGTGTCAGCCAATTAACAGGTTATCCAAACCACTACAAAGTCATCTGGGCCACTGAAGAAGTGATCACAGCCACTTTTAAAAATATCTAAGCGACTACAAAAGTGATCTTGACCTGTGAAAAAGTGGTTACAATAACTTTGAAAGTTATCTCTGCCACTATAAAAATGATCTTGGCCACTGACGAAGTGCTCACAGTGACTTTACAACAGTGATCTTGGCCACTGAAGAAGTGATCTCAGTCACTTTAAAAGTTATCTCAGCCACTACAAAAGTGATCTTGACCACTAACAATCTTATGTCAGCTCGTAAAAGTGATCTTGGCCACAAAAAACTGATCTTGTCCACCGTAGAAGTGATCACATTCACTTTAAAAGTCATCTCAGCCGATACAAAAGTGATATTGGCCACTATTAATCCTATGTCAGTCCCTAAAAAAATGATCTAGGTCACTACAAAAGTGATCTTGACCACTTAAGAAGCCATCACAGCCACTTTTAAAATCATCCCATCCACCACAAAGCTGATCTTGGTCACAAACAAACTTATCTTATCCACTAAAGAAGTGATCACAGCAACTTTGTAGTAGTTAAGATAACTTTTCAGGTGGCCAACATCACTTTGTAGTGGCTTAGATAATTTTGTCAGTGGCTGACAACAGTTTGTTATTGATCAAGATCACCTTTGCAATGGCTGAGATAACCTTTATATTGGCTGTGATCACTTCTTCAGTAGCCAAGATCACTTCTGTAGTGGCTGAGATAACGTTTAAAGTGGCTATGATTACTTCTTCAGTGGCCAAGATCACTTTTGTAGTGGCTGTGATAACGTTTAGAGTTGCTGTGATCACTTCTTCAGCGGCTGAGATCATTTTTTTGTGGCCAAGATCACTTTTACGGGCTGACATAAGATTGTTTGTGGTCAAGATCACTTTTGTAGTGGCTGAGATAACTTTTACTGTGACTGAGATCACTTCTTCAGTGTCCAAGATCACTTTTGTAGTGGCTGTGATCACTTTTAAAGTCGTTATGAGCACTTCGTCAGTGGCCAAGATCACATTTGTAGTGGATGAAAAAACTGTTAAAAGTCGCTGTATTTACTTCTTCAGTGGCCAAGTTAGCTTTTGTAGTGGTTGAGGTAACTTTTAAGGTAGTTGTTATCACTTCTGCAGTGGCCAAGATCACTTTTGTAGTGGCTGAGATAACGTTTAAAGTTGCTATGATCACTTCTTCAGTGACTAAAATAACTTTTGTAGTGGCTGAGATAACTTTAAAAATGGCTGTGATCGCTTCTTCAGTCGTCAAGATAACTTTTGAAAAATGGCTCCAGAGAATGTAAAATTAATAACAAACATTTATACCATATAAAATTAACATGAGCGAGAAGTCTTGATGGTATTGACTAAGAAAACGTTGGAAATTGTTCAAATGGAGCGATAAAATACAAAGTTAGCGCTTAATTGTTGTACATTTTGTATTTAACATAAATGAAATATTATGTATCCACGCTAAAGCCCTTGATAGTTACTTTTACGTGATATTGAAGATGTTTGTACTTTTTTAAAATTTGGGTAACCAGTACTCATTGGGCAAAAATGTGAAACACTGTCAATTTCCCCGGGGGGGGGGGGGGGAGAAAAGGGCCAAATTTTACATCCAACCCAAAAAAGTGTGTATTATGTTCAAATAGCTCATCATTTTTTATTCCAAATGGGTTTATTTTAAGTCAACAATAATTCTAGAACATGTTTGTATAAAAACTAAATATTTATTATACACAAAAACCAGTTGAGAGAAAAGTATTTTGACTATGTATCGAAAAAGTATGAAAAATAGTTAAAATTAAGTGTTAAAGTACCAACTTCAAGCTCTCTTGTGCATTTGTCAAACATTAGACACAACATATTTTACATCCGTGGCCTGTGCCAGTAGCTTTCCATTGATATCAAATATATTGATATAGCTCAATATTTGACTACTCATTGGGCAAAACTGTGAGATACATACAATTTTCCTGAGCCCATAGAAAAGCGTGCAAATTTTACGTGTAAACAAAAAAACATGTAATATGTTTACATAACTCACTATTTTTATTCCAATTGGGTTTATTTTTAAGTCAACAATAGTTCTAGAACATGTTTGAATCAAAACTAAGTATTTATTATACACAAAATTAGTTGAGAAAAAAGTATTTTGACTATTTACTGAAAAAGTATGAAAAAAGGTCAAATTAAGGGTTAAAATACCAACTTGAAGCTTTCTTGTGCATTTGTAAATAATCAGATACAAAATATTTTACATCCATGTGACGGCCTGTACCAGTAGCTTTCTATTGATATTAAATATATTGATATAGCTTGAAATTTGACTACTCAGTGGGCACAAATGTGAGATATGGTCAATTTTCCCGAGCCTGAAGAAAAGCAAGCTAATTTTACGTCTAACGAAAAAAGCGAGTAATATGTTCACATAACTCAATTTTTTTATTCGAAATGGGTTAATTTTAAGTCAACAATAGTTCAAAACCATGTTTGAATCAAAAGTAAACATTTGTACTATACGATAATCGGCTGAGAGAAAAGTATTTTGTCTATTTAGTGAAAAAGTATGGAAAATGAGTAAAATTACGTGTTAAAATACCAACTCAAAGCTATATTGTGTATTTGTCATTGATCAGACACAACATATTTTACATCCATGTGAAAGCCTGTGTCATATGTGAGGATAATAAATAATTAAAAAATTATTTAAATAGAAAATTACAACAATTTTAGCAAACAGTCACTTCATACGCAATATTTCAAATTGCGGTTTGCGATTTTGACGGTACTGGTGTTTAAAGGGTTTTTACGGTACTTTTGGACAGGATGATTTTTGTAAGACGCGCAGATTCGGATTCCTGAGAAAATTTCACTATAGGTGGAACTCTTGGATCGTATGGACCTTCCAACACAAATAAAACCCCCCTAGCTCTGGGACTATGTGGTTTGATATGCGGTGTCGTAGTCGATGGGCCGATATTATTTGACTTTTTATTCTGTAAGCGCTGTGATCGGCTTTGCAGCTGGATACAAGCGTCGAAAAAAATACAATAATAATAATAATATTAAAATAGATATGGTTTAACTCTTAAAGGGCTACATTGTAAAATGTAAATTTTCACCCACTGAAAGTTGTGTCTCGCTACCGCGACCCACAACCTCGAGTGGGTGAAAAATACTTATATGTTAACAGTAACAGTTAACAGTAACAGTGATTTCATCGGCTAATAAAACTGTTTATAGTCGCAGGCCTACTTAGCACTTGAAGGGATGAGGTATCATGTTTGCTGGTTGGGCTTATTTGCTGGCTGTGCATACTATTATGTGAATAGGCCTATATATTAAATGGCAATGTAAACCATATTGGATTGTATTGATCATTTATAGCAATATTAAGCCACTGGTAGGCTAATTTACACAGCTGTTTAGTTATGATCCCCTAGAATAATAATGGTCACAACAAAATGGGGTCAGAGTAATCATATAGTAAAGCCGTGTCACTTGAATGGCGTGGGATATCAAATAACTAGACTAAGCCAGATTTATTAGAAGATCGATTAACAGAAAATCGATATCTCAATGCCAAATCAAC
Organism: Flabesymbios commensalis; assembly: GCA_964017125.1. Classification (NCBI taxonomy): domain Eukaryota; kingdom Metazoa; phylum Annelida; class Polychaeta; order Terebellida; family Flabelligeridae; genus Flabesymbios; species Flabesymbios commensalis. The sequence continues at coordinate 54,937,409 of OZ024912.1, forward strand.
ACAACTGTAGCAATTAAATGCACTTTGTCTTGACGTTTACTATTTCGTGCAAAATCATAGGTGCACCGTCAGATAGGCCAACACGGGCGGAGCCCCTAGAGTAGTGGTTAGCACCGCTGCCTTTCACGCTGAAGCTCGGGGTTCGGTTCCCGGTCTCGGCGGTTTGAAAGAAACAAAAATGTTTCTTCCCCATCCACCTGTAAAACTCAGTATTGTGGGGAGCCTCCGTGACCGAGAGGTAGCGTGATCAGCCTCAGACCGCCAGGGCTCGAATTTCGAATCCTGTGTCTGGAGGACAGTGTCATCTCACCATCCCCAGGAGGTTCTCCTGGCCAAGTTTAGCCTATATGTGCACAAAGGTGGCCTAAAGCACGATTCATTCGTTTCATTTCATTTTGCATAGGCCAACATAACACAAAAAGCGGGCAGCTGGACACATAAACAGATCCATGAGGAAATAAAAAGACTGATTCTAACAATTCAATTGACTGCCTCTATTGACCACAAAAAGCGTGTGCATCAAAATCTACAAAATACAACAAATAACGTTACAACTATTTCAGATTAACTCAAAAAATAATATAGGACAAGTGTAAATTCTGAATGACGATTAAATAGGCCTACTCCATATATATATTGATGCAGATTTGCTTCTTAATTTTGTCCTTGTAAATTTTACATAGAACCTCTCCTATTGCAGCTTTTAATGTAATATTTATATTGAAAATATGATACTTTATGGAATGCTATAGTATATACGTTTGCAAGTTCTCGAAAATATAATGACAAAAAAGTCAAACAAACAAAAATGACCGTTATATAAACGTCCTACTAGCATCGTTTAGGCCTATGTGATTATGCCTATTAGGATTATCGTCAATAATTACCACGAGAAAGTCAGTTTCACTCACTCGGTTGATAGCATTGTTACCTATGAACACGGTTGAATAATTGAATATCAAAATTAACATTTAGCAACAGTTTATTCAATGCAAACCAATTTTCCAAATCAGTTGGACATACCATGGTACTAACATTATATAGACCTATATTAGAGCAAAACGGATTTGTGTCATATACAAAAATAATACATTAAAACAGCTTGGATACACTGACCATATCATTGATATAAAATATAAATGATTTTGGGCTTAAACTTTTGCAGTTCTAGTCCATGGACACCTTTACATCATATGGTCCTATTAATAAGCCAAAATAAAATCACCGTTTTTTTGATGATTTTAGCCTGAGCCAGTCCCTTTAACCCAACAAAACAAGAAACACCAACACGCGCTGCCCTAACGCTGGTCCGCCGCCTACGACGCTGGCCCAACACTAAAAAAACCCGGATAAGGCTACGTTTCCATAGGTAAGGTTTTTTATCCGCGCGGGTCCTCTGCGGGTACCCGCGCGGGTCGTCTGTTTCCATTGGCGCGTTTCTTTATATAAATCCTCATGTGACACCCGCGCGGATAATAGTAATCTCCTTGGTGGTGGACCATGTGGTGATAATGATGGTGGTGGTAGTGATGGTGTTGTTAGTAGTGATGGTGGTTGTGTAGTAGTGATGGTGGTTGTGTTGGTGGTGGTGATGGTGGTTGTGTTGGTGGTGTGGTCAAGAACTTAGCCATGAAATGATCAAAAGGAGTCCAAATGTACTTATTGTTGGGCCGGGACGGGGTCTGGGTTCCTCCCACAATGCAATTTGGTGGAATCTGGCGATTTTTTCCTACGTCCAGCCTGAAGATAGGCCGTCCAATAGATGGCTGGACGAGTCTCTGGCTAAGTCGTTGGGTGTGGTAGTGGTGATGGCAATGGTGATTGTGTTGGTGGTGGTGGTTGTGATGGTGGTGATGATGGTGTTGGTAGTGTGGTAATGGTGATGGTAGTACTGTTGGTGGTGTGGTAGTGGTGATGACGGTGGTTGTGGTGATGATGGTGGTTGTGGTAGTGGTGATGGTGGTATAGTTGGTGGTGTGGTATAGTGGTGATGATGGTGGTTGTGGTGTGGTAGTAGTGATGGTGGTATTGTTGGTGGTGTGGTAGTGGTGATGATGGTGGTTGTGGTGATAGTGGTAGTGTTGGTGGTGTGGTAGTGGTGATTATGGTGGTAGTGGTGATTATGGTGTGGTAGTGGTGATAGATGGGTGGTAGTGTTGGTGGTGTGTTAGTGATGGTGGTTGTAGTGTGGTAGTGGTGATGTTGGTAGTGTTGGTGGTGTGGTGATTATGGGGGTTGTGGTGTGGTAGTGGTGATGGATAGGTTGTAGTGTTGGTGGTGTGGTAGTGATGGTGGTTGTAGTGTGGTAGTGGTGTTGGTGGTAGTGTTGGTGGTGTGGTGGTTGAGTTTATGGTAGTGGTGATGGTGGTGATGGTAGTGGTGATGGTGATAATGGTGGTGGTAGTGGTGATTGAGCTTATGGTGGTGGTGGTTATTATGATGATGGTGGTGATGCTGGTGGTGGTATTGGAGATGATGCCACTGATGATGATGATGGTGGTCGAGGCACCCTTAACTGGCGCACGTGCAAGTGTTTTACACGCCACTTTATTTCTGCTAAATAATTTTAAAAGTCCCCTAAATTAGCCAAAATATATGTTTTGCAATACTGGATACTGTGTCAGATTATCTGCAATCGGCTTGTAGTGAGAATAGCCCTCCGGCCACGGTATAGCGTTAATTTCAACCCCTTCCCACTAGGGTAGGCTATATAATTAGGCCTACCTGTCATTCTTTCTTCGTCTCGCTTCTCAGAAATTTTCTGCCACACATTTCTTGTCCAGATTTGGTTTTTGTGTATCATTTTTGTTTGGTTGTACAAACCGGGATACGACCGAACAAGCTCTATGAGCTCTTCCATCTTTAATGGTGTTAAAGGTTTTGTTTGCCATATTTGCAGAATATCAGGTGATTATATGCCCAAGTTAGGTTTATCTTCACAAATTTTGCAAAACGTGCTGCGATACACGGGAAAGCTCATCTGTGTAGACGTCATTTTCTGAAATTCCACATGTGGATTTGCCATGCGGTTCGGAAAATATCTAACATTGTTGGATTTCCTACCCGCGCGGCAAATCACCCGCACGGGATCCGCGTGAGTGGAAATGATACATGTATTTAATGAAGGCTAGATAATATGGCAACCTTACCAATGGGAACAGGCCCTCACGGCTCCTGTCTACTGGGACGACAGCACTGCAAACAAGATACACCGCCCGATGCTGGTTCAGCGCCACAGACGGCTGACCAACAACAAGACAGCGCCAGGATATGGACGAACATCAACACAGGGTGGAAAGTATATTTATAATAATACACGCAACACTGAATAAAATATAAACTTAATCAAGCTCTGAGTTAATTATTTTCAAATCTGTTAAAACTATTAATCCGCTGTTTACCCATGATTTTAAAAAATAGGATAATATAATTTTGATATCACGAATGCGCATTGTAGAATATGATTGGGAAATATATTTCAGTCAGTTTATAAAAAGTCCAAAATGATATTGCAATGTATCTGCATAATTAAAAACGAGCAAGTAAAGCATCACACATCCTGCTCCAATCCAAAACAGCCCCCGAATTTCTAGTACCAATAAACTTCACGCCTTAAAATTGCGGTGCCTCGGACTCCGCTTCAAATACTAGTAGTGACACATTGTGATGCCTCCGAGCTCGGTAACCAATGATGTCATTGTGCTCATACATCTCACATCTGCATGCCGCTATGCATCATAGCGTAGTGCTTCCCTGAAAACAGGGGACGTCAAACGACGTTGGCTTAACCCTTTAACCGCCGGTGCCGAATATATTCGGTTTTTCATTAGCACAATAAGTACCACTTTTTAAACATGTTAAAGATAAAATGTGAGATCAATCCGCAATGTTTGAAAATAATTGACCTCCATTTTGTCAAGTCTTAATAATTTTCACTCACTCGAAGTTGTGAATCGCGTCAGCGAGACACAACTTCAAGTGAGTGAAAATTTAAACTGCATAATTTGGCGGTAAAGGGGTTAAAGCGCGATATAAAATAATTTACACAGAAAGTATTATCGCGATCGACAATTTCAACTAGAAAATTACTCCTATATTTGTTTATTTTGATAACAAACATCTAGATATTTAAAAACGCTCAATTCTTTCCCAATAACAGTGATTTCATCGGCTAATAAAACGGATCAGTTTAAGCTCATTAATTTGTTAAAAAATGATGGTTTGATGAAAATGCCTTGTTGGACAATTGTGCCTGTTTCTCCATGTATTGCTATGCCGAAAAGCTGTGTTTCTGTACACACTAACGTTAATGAGGCCAAGCGGCCACAAGTGAGTGACATCAGTCAATGGATGAGTGCGTGGGTCAACTCTTTCTGGCTGTGTAGCATGCACAAATGGGTCATACGCACTACTCTGGCACTCCTCTGGGTGACCCGCGTCAAAAAAACTGGCAGATACTCAGCTTCAATAGCCAATTAAATGAGTGGTATATTTCAGTTTCTTGAAGCAAATATAATAAATATTTTGAACAATATATTCATAAAGAGGCGTTGCAATTCGTTTTTTGTTAAGTATATAATGGACCGTGATATATTCCTTAATAATCTGTAGTCAATTTTGTACTTGTTAAAAAGTTGTTATATACCGACAAACCAGTGATTGTTTCCTAATTGTGAGCCAGTGTACTGTATAATAAAGCATGCAGCTGATAGACGAAAAAAGATATGCAAAAACAACACTTTTTGTAACAAATGTATTTATCTCTTTTGACAACTTTAACAGTTACATGTCCTTATATCCACAATGATTTTTTTGTGCTTTTCATTCAATCAATTAATATATTAGTTTAATGAAGAAAAGAAATTTTGTTCATGTAAAATTGACATCACTTTGATTTAATTTCTTGAATAACTGAGCATCAATCACAAACTATTTCATGAATTTTAAGGTTATTTATTTGGTTGAAATAAATAACCTTTTCACCAGTAGTCACAAATGTGTTCTACATGACTTGTATTAGCACATTTTTGTTTCAAATTAAACAAATATGAAGAATTTTCACCCACTTGAAGTTGTGTGTTGCCAACTTAAAGTGGGTGAAAATTTAATGGTGAAGGGTGAAAATCGTATATATATAGACATACCTGGCACGACAAAGGTTACCCGTTTACTTAACAGAGAATTTCAACATATTTTTACTCACTGTGAACTGCGAATTTTAAATGCGTTTCTCATCTCAGTGAATTAAAATAACAACATTTTATGAAATATGTAAGTGCAATACATGTATATCAAAATGAACATCCTCATTTCGATGAGTTGTATTTTTTTTATAAAATTACCTTTATTGAAAATACACTCATGATAAGTAAATGTGTATATATCGCTAAAAAGGAAACATGGTAAAGGACTAAGCTAGTTCAACTTGTTTACCATAAATAAGAAGAGAGAAAAACAATACAGTTCAGTGTAAAAACTGAAAAACAAAACAACGTAACGAAGTTACACATAGTAGAATAATAATATGAAACTGTATAAATATAATATGATTATAGATTCATCTAAAACTATATAAGCATTATAAAGCTGATTGCCATTGTTGATGATTATTTGATGTGGCTAGTGTATGTGAGTTGATAAGACATTTTATGCCTAATATAAACACAAATCAAGAATGTTTACAATAAAAATTGAAATAGCTTGGAATAGTTGTTCTTTGGTTACATTGTGAGCTACACATATTGGTAAATACACACATAAATTATTACTATTTGTTTAATAACAATATAATCTACTAACAGAGCAGTATTCTGAACCATGGATGGCTACACATGAAATGCAAACCAATAAGTCTGTTGTTCACAATAATAGTTTGTTATAGCATTATGATACGTCACTAATTTGTAGAAAATATTAAAGTCAACAGCCATAATATTATAGCATCATCAAAATGTATCAACAGTGCTCCAGATAAGCTTCTATTCTGATTGAGTTTTCACCCTCTCATTTTTAAATCGATGCATAAACCTACTTTATTATCTTTAAATATTTCACATTTAAAAATAAGCAGGTTTGCTAAAAATGTGAGCTAACAGCAGAAGATACGTATCATCCACATGATCAAAACGAAAATGATAAATAACATAATCAATGTTTTGAAAGCTCCTTTACCAGCAAACATAAAACATTTGTATAACATTTATACAACGTCGGCCTAACGTCTTCGACGTTGTCCCAACATTGTATAAATGTTATACAAATGTTTCATGTTTGCTGGGTATGTATGTTGTGAAAATACGAGCTCAATAAAATAAGGTGAACATTACTACCAGTGATAAAATAGGCATGACACTGTGTAATAACAATATTATATAATTGGAATACGATATCAGATCAGGTATGTAGACAACGATTATGATGTCATCAATTGATATCTAGCAATTGATGACATCATAATTGTTGTTGTTAGTTGGGTATTTCGGGCTGATCTACCACATTCAGCTCGTTGTACACGTGTCTGAGAACCTCATCAGTGTCCTTGATATGACGGAAATCTTCCTTCTGCCTGTGATGTGGTCGCTTGTATGGCAGCTCGTTATTTTGATGCTTCGGTAGACGTCTTTCATGGTCTGGAGGAAGCCAATTGCTCTATAAAATATATAATCATAATCTCAAAATGTATTTTCAAGGAAAGAAAGATCAGTTAGAAGAATATCCAGAGCAAACCATTTACACAACACTATTGTTATATACATATGTATTACCAGTATTGAACTCCCAGCACCAAGTGATATAGAGGGACGTGGCGCAATGGTTGGAGCACGGAGCCAATGTCACTATCTGCCGTGCGGTTTCGAATTCCGCTTGGTGCAGGATTTTTAGGGAGATATCATGTTTCTCCCCTCTCAATATGGGGATATTATTACGATGTTGTGTTTTTGGGCAAGGCACTTTACCCTCAAATGCTTCACTTGACTCAGGTGTAAATGAGTACCTGGTAGGACAGAGATGGCAATGTGTGCGATTAGTTCCTAACGCCGAAATGACTGCAAGTGCTGTATGCTCCAAAAAAGGGAGTTGAAATGGTACATGAATGAACAGGTCCAGTGACCACGGGTAATATGTGCTAAGCGCACAGAGCATTCTATGTGCGATATATAAGAGCTCACCATTATTATTATTATTAAGTGCCTAAAATAAAAAATGATTATAGTGATGTATATTTAAAAAAAAGAAATAAATCAGTTTGCTCTTTTATAATTGTTCATTTTTAGGTACTGTATATTTTTTACTTTTTTATTTTATTAAAAACATCAAATCTTTTTAAAATACATTTTTCAAGTGTTTATTATCCCCCCCCCCCTCTCCCATAAATTGATAAAAAAATATCCATAATGATATTACCACCAACTGAGAGAATCTTCATGTAACAAAATCTATCAAATAAGCAACAATGATTTAACAATTGATAAAATAAGTAAAACATACCTGCTTTAACTGGGTGGTTTTGGTGCCTCAGTTGTCCAGCATTCTACGTCTGTAGACTACTAACGGTAAATAAGAATCAACGCAATGCTGAACAGATCTTACCCATTTCATTGGAGTTAACAGCTTACTTTCTTTGAATTAGGTCTTTTACTATCAGATCAACATTTTCACACGGGGAATGAATTTTCCTCTAATAATATGATTTATAATTATATCAGTAGGTCCCACCACAAAGAAATAAGATTTAGGTCCACATAGATTTGTACACATACAGGCTAACTGAGCCTCATCACAATATTATACAGCCTATAACAGGAAAAAGTTGTACTTACCTGCTTTTGTTCTGTTCTGTTCTGCTCCCTCAGATTGTGAAACAGGAGAATATTGTACAAACCTGGTCCCACAGATTATGTGATAATAAAATGGTGTACAACTGTGCTCCCCTGAATATGTAATAAGAGAATGGTGTAGAACTACCATCTAGCCATTTCTAACATGGCAGCCATTTCTAACATGGCACCGTGACATGCTGCCCTTTGTGATCGCCATATTTTGCCCTTTGTGAGTGCCATGTTGGCATTTGGGGGGGGGGGGGGCAGATCCCCATAAAGCTGACTTTCCATCCATAAAGAGGAAAACACGTTATTAGCGTTGTTTTTCATGTTTTTCATCAAAATGACCTAAAACCTCCAATAAGGGTTATTTAAAAAAGTAGAATGTTTTGAAATACAGAATCAGGGGTCATTTTTCTAACCATTTTTAGGGGTGGTTTGCAAATTTCATATTTTTTCCGGGCCATTTGAACTATTGTCACCCCACCCAGTCCATTATGACTGATTAAACCTCACTAAAGCGCCTCCATGTTTATATTGTGCATTCACACCTATGACATGATGCCTACTGATGCCGTGTTCATCACTTACAAAGTTTACATACCAAATTGATACTGCCCGTCGTGCATGATCACGTACCTCCAATGATAGGTGGCACCATGCCCCTTCAGAATTTTAGATGAAACACTGGTACAAACATGTTTCACATATTATTATAAAATAGGAGAATGGTGTACCAACCTGCTCCCATGGATTATACAATAGGAGAATGGTGTACCAACCTGCTCCCATGGATCATAAAATAGGAGAATGGTGTACTAACCTGCTCCCATGGATTATACATAAAAGAATGGTGTACCAACCTACTCTCATGGATTATACAGTAGGAGAATGGTGTACCAACCTGCTCCCACAGATTATATAATAGGAGAATGGTGTACTAACCTGCTCCCATGGATTTTGTATTGGAGTACGTAGCCTCTCTCGTAAAGTGGGAACATCATAGCGATCTAACTCATCTACTGTCAGATTGTCAAGGTGTCTGTAAAAAATTACCGTAAAAGCATTCTTTACTATTTTCTCTCAATTGAAGCAGAATGTCCAGCTTGAAATGTTATTTCGAAAAATTAAAAATTCTACATAATGATAAACAATAATTACTTTAACCATTTTAGTGCGGGTACTGACTTCAGCACTGTTTGCGATAAAGAACATTCTACATATTTATTAAAACAGGTAAATGTCAGTAACGAAAATATGTGTTACATAATGTAATGTGAGTAACAGACCGATTCTAGATAAAAGTCTGAATGTTAGAGCTCAACATTGAATCGCCATTGGTGTTCATGCACATGTTGTGATTGCTATGAAGCATCAAAGAGGCTAAATTTGTGCTGTCAAAATGCGCAGTATATTAACCCTCCTAGCACCCATATATGAAAATGCATGGAAGGTTTTGCTTGAAACTTTTTTCATTGGTGATTTTATCCTTAAAGCTTTGACTTGCTTTATGTCACCTTATCATCAATATATAACTATTCTGCTAATCAAATTCAAATTTGGTTAGCAAGTGGGGATAATTGCATAGTTTTTCGCCACAGCGATTTTGAAAAAAACTATTCACAGAAATGTCATAATTTTATAAAATACACAACTTCAAGTAGCCGAAAATTTACATTATTTAGCTTAGCACCTTCAGACCTTATTTACACTGTCCCTGTATAAACACTAGTCATGTTACGGGAGAATTCTGTCCGAGTGGGCATTTTGTTTAAATGAAATAAGCCATAATTTTAAACAGAGGAAGGTGGGGAAAAGCTATCTGCAGTCGGCATGAATCAGTACACAGAATATCAGTGGATAGAAACACTGCAGATTAAACCAGCAACCTTTCTTGAACAGAAATGAGTACCGTATTCAATAATCAAATAGGGATGTAGTCCGGTCGAAATTGGGGAATATGTTCTCGAAAAAAGTGCCGAAGGCATTTTGGGGTAAAAGTGTTTTGAAATCTGTTTTAACCTAATATGCATGTGCTTATTTCAAAAATGTTGTTTGCCAAGCTCGATTTCGACCCTTTGACCCCTAAAATCCCAAAACAAAATAGCTAGTGAAAATAGCTCATTTACAGATACAATCTACAATTGTTATTGGCACAAATCACAAATTTGCAATTAAACACATAAAACCATTTCAGCGTAGCAAATAAAGATACTACCGGGTATATTTCAATTTTAAAAATTATTTTAACCCTTTAATCCCTGAGATTACTAATAATAATGTTATATTTTGTTTTCTGTTGAAGGTGCATTTGGTGATGAAAATGTCTCGACATAGGACTCAGAGTGACACAAATGTAGTGATTTAAAAAATATCATTTGTATATATTTGATATAACCTTTTAACCCCTGAAACTAACAAACAAACAAACAAAGTGGACATAATTTTTTTTTTAAAGCTACAATATGTGAAATTGTGGATAGAATAATTCCTAACCACTAACCAATATGATTTTAAAATTGTAAAATTAAATGATAATTATGCCTTGTCTTAACCTTATAACATTTGAAACGTTTTAACCCTTTGCTTCGTGAATCTAGTAATAATCATGTGATAAAAAATTCTAAACCTTTGCTCCGCGTGTGAAGCCGGGGTAACAACTATAATAAAAAAAACAGATGTCTATCATATTTAATTGATCAAGCCAAAGATAATTACTTTGATAAACATTATTCAATCGTATATAAAATTAATACACTAAATTATATGTTTCATTGGGGCGTAAGCAGAACATGCAGGCACACAAACCCACACTCCAGGCTCTATGACAAAGTCATTTTCCAAAAATCCTTCTCTTCGCATAAAACTATGTAGGCCTACATATCTCTCTATTTTAAGGTAATAACAAGAGGAATAAAATTTCAGCCATGACTCACCTTGTTAGCAAATATTTGAGAATGAAACCAGATAATTGGCTTAATAGTAGATCCAGAGCACAATGGTAACGACCAGTGAAATTATTAGTAGAAATAACCTCTGCTGTTACAGTATCAAGTATCAAGTTTTTCCTAAACATTATAACTAACACTTCACTGCTTTCAACAATGAATATAATTAAAAACAAGATCTGCTCATCCGGATGTAAGCAAGACAATGCTAATAAAGACGACATTTTATGTTTATTACAACAATTTTACACAATCCCTAGTTTTTTTTAATGTGGTTTAATCAATGTACATGTGCGTGGATCATCACGAAACTTTCTGGAAACTGTAGAATTCAACAGACGGTGAAAAAATAATGATAGTGATTATTTTAATCTGGTGAATAGGGATGAAGTCAGTACATCCTCACATAAAAGTGAAAACAAAACATTTACTATAGGCTATTTGAACCAAGTCCACTATTCTACCACCGACCAATCGAAGAGTGGTTTAGCTTGTCACATGATGACATCTGTCAACCACCGCCGTCATTCAGTTGTACCTTAAATTAGGGGGTAGAATACCGAATCTGGGCACATGCAACCAATGCCAAATGGGTGAAGGCAAAGCTATCAAAAGCTTTAAAACTTATTGAAGCATGGTGCTCCAAATGGCGGATAAAACTAAACGCAGGAAAAACTCAGCTGATTGTGTTTAGTGTCGGTCCAAAACCAGAACTTATAGATCTGGAACTGTTTGGTGAGCCTATTATTCAAACTCAAACAGCCAAACTGCTTGGAATCCTATTTGATCGAAGGCTTAGCTTCAAAGACCATATGAAAGACCTAATGACAAAGGTTTACAGGCGACTGAACCTGTTGAAGTTGCTCAAAGGGACAAACTGGGGCGCCAGACCATATACCATCTTAAAAGCCTACAAGTGCTTTATACGCCCTGTCCTTGAATATGGTTCACTGATAACTGGAGCTTTAAGGGAATCACAAGTGAAGGAGATGAAGATCTTTCAAAACAAGTGCCTGAGATTAGCACTTGGTGTAACCTACCTGGACAGAATTAGAACAATAGATCTGCATGACCTCACTAATGTCCCTATGATCAAAACTAGGATGACGGCACTGGCGGTTAAAACATTTAGATCACTTGAAAACACACAGTGTTTCAAGGATCTGGTGTTGAATCATGAGATCGTTCAAAAACGATCAGGCTCTAATACAATTCTGGATCGATTGCTGGCTGCAATCCAGGCTGACGCTTAAACACGGTTGACGGTTGACGGTTGACGGATAACGGTTGAGATCCTGTTCCCACATAGAACAGGGGCTCCGGGGGCGCCGTTCTGTGTGACATACCAAAGCAGTGAGTTCCCTATCACTCCACTGCATGAGACAAGAACACGGTTGACGGTTGACGGATATCGGTTGAACTCCTGAACTCTGAAAGGAGCCGTTTTGTGAGACACATAAGGCAGTGGGCTTTCAATCATAGCACTGAAGGAGGCGGATTCTGGTCTTAAGCAATGAGCTCTCTATCATTACATTGCTAGCTTGGATGATGGCACGGCGGACACGGATGGTTGGCTAACGATGACGGTTCATGATGGTGGTTTCAAACACACTGCTCAGAAAGCAGATCACATCTCAAAAGGGTCAGTCCTTGCCCTTACTCTGGTGGCTGGTCGCTCAAACGGCTGTTTCTTTATGGTTCAGCAGCCCTGTCCTGGTTCCTTGTCTCCTGGACTTCTTGCCAATGCTTGTACAATCACCTAACTCACCAGGTGAAAAGAGAGAGGCACTTTAAGGTTTATACCAGAACTAGTGCATAATCTCGCGTCAGCCCTCGCGCTGCGCGCTCCTCTAGCTCAAACAATACGTACCCAGCAGATTATTGTTTTAGTGTTGGGCAGCGTCGTAAACGGTGGCCTAACTCTAAAAAAGCCATTGAGTCGATGCCTCGTTTCTGCTGGATAAGGATACATGCTATGTGCGACACATAAACATAAGGCCACTATGTTTTTTTCTCTGTTTTAGATGAGCGTGCGCATTAGATTCAGGCCGCGCATTACTAAAAAAACATGTGTTTTTTTCCTGTCCAGCGCGCGCATTGGATTGTTGCCGATTTCCGAAAAAACCCAGTTAATTTCGTGAGATAAAAAAAACATTTCGAAAAACCAAGTTAATTTCAAGAGATAAAAAACACTTTTCCAGCTATGTTTTTTTTGTTTGTTTTTATGACGCCCTCGTTATTTTTTTTTTTCAAATAGATCAAATTTTTTTTTAATTTCGTCGTCCTCATTAACTTTTCTAGAAATTTGTCCAATGTTGTTTTTTATTTCGACGCCCTCAATCACTTTTCCAAAAATAGGTTTAATGTTTTTTTTTTCTTAAATGTTTTTTTTTACCGCCCTCCCTCATTAGATTTTGGATTTTTTCTGATATACATTAATCAAGCACTGTATAGTGGCCCAAGCCGCTATAAAATGCTTGATTAATGTTGGCCCAGCGGTGTAGACTGTGAGCAAACATTTATCAATGTTTTTGGTTTGTCCGTTTTTATAGACTAATGTTGTAATGTTGATACACTGCTTCCGTCTATTGTAGTGGCAACAATTTCACAGGTGGTTAGTTTTTGTTACCACACATAAAACATTTTGTTTATGAATTTACTATCCATACCCACAGACTCTGAAAAGTGTGGTTTCCATTGCCGGAAGTTGCTGTTTAATTGATTATTATGCAAATTTGGCAGACAATGCCTAATTCAATAACTTCAAAACTAATAATTGTCATAGGTTCCCTATGCTGCATATTCTTCATATATTGGCTCAATATTGGCCAAGTGTAGCAGACGGTCAGCCGACATTGACCTGCCATTGGTTCCACGAAGGTCGATGGGGTTTTCAAGCCACAGTGGCACGGGAATGGTCTGCTGTAGGCCTATTTCCGGTGTTCCCAACGAACTCGAAGCATTGAAACAATGTTTAACAAAGTTTAAGGTTGGGCCAGCGTCGCCAACGGTGGCCCAACTTAACCCACCATTATTCCATTTTGTCGTGGTTTCAGAGGATAGATGTTTCCTGCCTAACTTTTCCAGAAAAACCCCAGCAGTCATGAAAGTAAGCCTATAGCCTCAGGTACAAGCCAACCTCTAGCATAGACATATAGAGGGCTATCAATCAATCGCCGGGGGGGTTTAATAATTTTTTTAAAATACAAACTCTGCATTAAATAGTCAAGTCTGAATAATTTACTTCAATAGTTTACCCATATTTTAACATGTAGACTTAGTAGGCCTAATCAAATTTGAAATAGTCTTGTTGAAATTATGTGAGGATAAATAATCTACCGCCCACCCCCCCCCTCAAATGACAGACCATAAATATAGCTATGATTAACAGATTTTTTATTGTGGGTCGAGGGGGCTGTGAGTCGAGGGGTTGTGGGTCGAGGGGTTGTGGGTCGAGAGGGTTGTGGGTCAAAAGGGTTGTGGGTCGAGGGTCGGAGGTTGAGGGGGTCGAGGGGGTTATGAGGGTAACCTCATATTGGAAAGTTCGAATAAAATGTTTCCATAAAAGCTTCCATAAAAGGTTGAACATCGTGTTGGGTGAAAGATGAACATGAATTTGTTATATGGCATTTTATTACCCTTGTAATATTTCCCATATTTATTCGATAATTGTTCATTGAGATATGCTTTAATAAAATAGATATTGTCCTTAACACAAGCACAACTTCAGTCCAATCAAGACTCGTCTGATTGGGATGATAAACTCCTAATAAAAATAAATAAAAACTAGCAATATTGATTTATAAAAAAAACATCCCTATGAAGCACATGTCCTTCCTTTAACTTGAGGTAGAGCCAAATGTTTTAATTGCATATTTTAAAATTATGGCTAGGAAAAGAGTTGTGAACAAAATTACTAATTTGTTTGCTTTACATTCCAACTCAGACCGTGTATTAGTCGCTGGTTACCTGCCTCATCAATACACATTTAGGCCTACATTTAGGCCTACATGGTTCGAATCTCAACAGTTATCATTTCTATACATAATACCAGAAATGCATAAACATGTTGATATTAGTACGGGCGAGGCCATAAGACCCATTGGAACTGATTTTATTTAACAATAAAAAAGTATCGCAAATAGAAATAATTGTAAATCATAACCGGTCGTGTTAGTATAAATGTTTGGGTTTTTTTATTCACTTAAAAGTTGAAACTAGTAATTCCGTCAAAAAGGTTAGGATCAAACACTTAATACAATGGTCTTATTTCTACACATCCATATAAAAAATGCTCCACTTAAAAACAAAATCAATGTTATACGAGCATTTCTAAGGTAAACACTTTAAACGCGTTTTCTAAGTTTTATAAAAACATGCGTTAGCATGTTCTTGCATGGAACCCTATATATGTCACCTATTAAGCAATTTAATGAAGAGCTAGCAATTTATTTT
This sequence comes from Flabesymbios commensalis, assembly GCA_964017125.1. Taxonomy (NCBI): domain Eukaryota; kingdom Metazoa; phylum Annelida; class Polychaeta; order Terebellida; family Flabelligeridae; genus Flabesymbios; species Flabesymbios commensalis. The sequence continues at coordinate 54,952,632 of OZ024912.1, forward strand.
CAATGTTGTATATCTGCTCTTTATTTGACATATTATCTTGTGTTTTTTCTAGAAAAAAAGGACTGTTAGAAGTGTCGCATGAGAACTTTCAGTCTTCAATATTGACAATAATATATTACACATGACATTGTGAAGAATTAAAACAATTTTACGTTTTTTGGGGGGGGGGGGGGGGGGTTAGATGATAACATGTGTGTTAAATATTAATATAGCTTAGTAACCAAAGGGTTAATAAATTAATAATCCTGCTATTTTTCAAACGTGTTAATACAATATCTTCGTATAAATCTATTTGTAAGCAAAACTCATACATCTTTAATTTTCACATAAAAACGGTGGTTCTTTTATTTTGCTTTTAGGGATAAAAGGGTCAAAACAGAGCTTGGCAGACAGTATTTTTGAATTCAGGACACCCAAATTAGCTTAATAAAGAAATCCTGACCTCACGATTAAGTAATTTAATAAAGAGTTAACCATTGATGTTCAATATCTCATATGTTCTCTGTTTAAACCGATTATCTTGTGTTTATTTTCAGCAATTAATTCAAGGACAATATTTGGATTATAGGGCTCAAAGTGTTGTATAAAAAACATCTACAACCTACAACATAACGATGATAATAATTTATTACACATTTAAATTGTGAATGTTCTGAAAATAGTAGGGACTTACTCTATTAAATAATTTAGCTTTTAGTAAGGAAAGGGTTAGTTGAAAAAATAATCTTTTATACATTAAACGTGATTAATTTATTAATACAGTATGATTTTATATGCTTATTTGTATACACAAAGGGTAAATATTGTATTTTTACAAAAAAAACAGTGATTATTTTAATTTGCTATTTTGGGGCTCAAAGAGTCAAAAGAAAATTCGGCAAACAATTTTTTTGAATTCAGGACACCCAAATTAGGTTAATTGAAGTTTCACAACACTTTTACCTCAAAATACCTACAGGAATTTTATTTTGTGGAATTTCCACCGGACTAATGTAGAAAATAATAACAAATTGTTTATTGTTTACTCAGTGATAGGAAACATGACTTTGCACAATGACATACAATGATTTTCGCAAACAGATTGTGCAGAGTGGACAGCAGATGAGAAAAAAATATATTAAATAGAGTTTCATCACATTTTTACATGTACTATGGTACAGTAATCAGGTAATAAGGGTCCCAGCAAACAGGATACGCTGACCTAACACTGATTCAATGTCAGACCAGCGTCAAATATGGTGGCCCAACACCAAACCAACAACTTCAACAGTCAACAGCTATAGCAAAGTGCAATGCTCCACCAATGTGGTACAATAGTTAGCAAAATCCCCACCTCAGACAATTTTCCAGGTCTCTGTGCATACGGCTCTCGTAATCTGTATAGCCGTCCTGGAGAGCTCTGCAATAAATACGGGGAATGGAAATTTTCGTAATACATGTAATGATAATCTCAATTGACAAATGCCTTTTCTGTGAGTTAGGATGAATATACGTAGCCCTATTGAATGTGCACGTCCGAGACTTATAAATACCACTTTCCAGGTCATTCTGAACAATTTTGGACAAAGCCAAGTAAAAACAATTCCTTGTTTATGGAATTGAAATTGAATTGCTATTGTGTTGATTGTTTTGGTGACCATTAACGTGGTGAGCACTAATAACGCCACTTGCCATATTTTTATTGGCAGGGGGGGGGGAGGAATTCAAGAAAATTCAAGTAACAGGTGACAATTGCACATTTGCAATATATATTACCCATATACACAATATATATACATACATACATACATAATGCAGATTAGAGAGCAACCTTTTTTGACCAGAAATAAGTATTCAATAATCAAATAGGAATGTATACAGTATGTACAGTATGTATATATATGTAGCATAATTGAATGTTTATTCATCTAGCCTCATTGAATGTGCTGACCCTGAAATAGTTTTCGTCATTTAAAGCTGTAAAATGCTAGAAATAAAAGAGAGAAATTAACAAATAATCCAGCAGCACAAGGGTTAATGGCCAATAATTGATGAATTGATATAAGCGTTACTTGAGTTGATTTTGTTCAAAGTGGACATTTTTGTATGCCACTATGATATGTGCATATTTTATAGCCAATAATTGATGAAGAGACTTTTTTGTCACTTGAAGTGGACATTTTAGTATGACTCGATAGTATCAGAAATACATATCTTATGTATTTCTGATAGTATGCATGTGTTATTAGGCAATAATCTTGATAATTATTGAATTGAAGTATTACTTGAGTCGATGTTGCATGAACTGGACGTTTTTTTCCATCTGTTGTCGCTGCTCGTGCATCTGATCGTGGAATGCTTGGATAGTTGAATCTCTTATCGTTCTAAGGTTTCCTCCAAAATAGCCTTCCTAAAAGAAATTATGATTTATAACAACACAAAACATCTTTCACTGGCAGCTCAAATGTCATATCAGTCACTGATTGAGTTGCGTTTATAACATTTTATCAGTAAAGGGGGCAAAATCACATCTGACAAACCTCTATTACATTTCCTTAAATTTGCTGCGGTGTTATGATCTATGCACATTTATCTACACTTGACAATCCTTTAGGCCAAACTTTTTTAATGATGTGGTTTACAGATGTGACATCCCTAATTTTTTCAATATCGGAAATTATTACTTTCGTTTTAGTAGCATGGAAAACACCCTACAAAAATTGTAAAATGCTGAAAAACTTTTTTTGAATACTAATATATAGTCTATGTAAATCATTTCCTAAGACTAGAGCATGACTGCACTGAAGTAGAGCTTGTGCCGGACTTAAGGGTCATTGGTTTAAGGAAAGCTAAGATGCAGCTGTTTCACAATTAAGCAACAAATATATTGGTCTAAATGAGGTGTTGAATCCGACAGTAGCTATGCTGTATCTCGTGTCTGACTGTCGTCAGCTCAATGTTGTTTTCAATGTTTAGTCGGTAAGGGAGGGTGGGTGGCTGGTGGTCATGCGTTCTAGTGTGTAATGTTGTGAATTCCCGGTGAAACGAGCCATAGCCTGTACAGGGTCAGCCTTGATCTGTCACATCTATTTTTTACACATCAAGTCGACAACTGTATTGATAGACTGCACACTGATTTCAGTGCACACAATAAACTCCTGATAAATACGCCCCCAACTGTGTTTATTAGTATATCCGGTTTATTAGAGATAATCAGGTAGGCCTACACTAATGGAAATAGGCCTATAGGCTCAGGCTACTCCCTGTGTGACCCTGGGCTGGGACTGTGGTGCAGTCCATTATTCAAAGCCAATCTATTAAAAAAAAACTGTTTATATTAACCTGACAGTTTGAGTGGTATAGGCATATATGTTACTAGGCATACCCCAGTCAATGCATGCTAGTAGCCTAGGCACATTGCATGCTAGTAGGCCTACTGCTATTTGCTCAGATGTGATGGCAGTGTGCAGTGTTCAGAATTGAAATAACTGAGTCAGGAGACCGATTAACTACTTCCACTGCCACAGTTGTTGAGCCAATGTTGATTTAATGATAGGCCAGCGTAATAACAGTGTGAGACTGCAGGACAACATTAAATAGACCTGGGGGGGATCTGTCTTGTTTTCTGCGCCTTGGCACCAAATGTTGTGTAAACCTACTTTGGTTGTCTTCTTCCCGAAAATTAGACCGTTAGCCCGACCATCTCAGTCCAACAAGGGTTTCAATAGGCATATTCTATCAGGCATATGCCATTGACAATCAGTTTCCATCGTGATTTATGTGTAACGTTGGGCCCTAATTTATTCATGTCAATGACTATTTTTAATTTACTACTCCGTTTTAATTATGTTTTATGTGTGAAGGAAACATTTGCATTTTTTAAAATTCAATAGGCCTATCACAACTCACAACTCACTATAAAACTCACAACTCGATAAGCCTAGATATATTGAGATTGCAATGTTATCGATATAATTAGTGAGTTAATAATTTGATATTGAGTTTAACACAAAAATAGCCTGATTTAAATGTCACGTCTGGGGCTTCGCATATGGCTACGAGATTTATTAAGCATAGCAGCATTAGGCTATGCATTGCCTGAGGGGTGTTTTTAAAGTTTTCAGAACGTATCCAGACTGTAGGCACCAGTAGGCCCTAGGCCTAAGTTTTTACTACAAATGAATTGTTTTTTGTTGCTGGTTTAATGTTAGAGCATCGTTTATGAAGCTCGCCCAACATTAATGCCACATCGGATGAATGTTTGTTTGGCCTGCGTATGCCTCTGGGACAGACTGACCTAGCAAACTCGCATACCACCGGACAATCACATGGAGCCAGCGTTGTTTCAATGCTGGCACACTGTTTACGACGCTGGCCCAGCATTTGGTCAACGTTGCCGTATTAGGCCTACTATTAATGCCAGGTGCTGTTCCCAGCAAACACGAGACGTTGACGCAATGTTGTTTTATTGTCGGGCCGACGTCGGAGACGGCAGGCCAACATTTAAACACCATTGGATCATAGTAGGTCACGTGTCGTATACAGTACTGTCTGATTGGTATTGCTGTGCTAGCGAAGGCATGTTAAAGTATATTGCTAAGGTCACGTGTCACGCGTGACGTCACCGAACTGAGCGCACTGTATGCCTGTACATGGCTGATATTGTATCAGATATAGGATTTGATGCGTCATTTTATATCAGTGTTCATCGGACCATTCAAGCCCAAATCTCAAAATGTGGCTTCGTGGTGCAACAAAAAAAGTTATTCTTAACACACACATGGAGTTACATATGTTCTCAATTCGACAAATTTAAAGTTATTGTCGTGAAATTAATCATACAAAAAACCACTCAGACTCGCATCATCAGAAATAAAAATAGAAAAAAATTGTACTTTTTTTTTCTCTGACGCCTTGTCTACAATCTGCTAAATTGTACAAACAAATTATACAATATTATTTCCATTTTTTTCCCTGTATTCTACTCTAAACTTTCTCAAAAAATTTATGTTCAGGTATGTTTGTATACTGATGTTACTAGTCACTCACTTGCTGTTTCGGCTGTGTTTGTATAGGCCGGCTGATGTTATCTGTCACTAACCCGAAGTTATGGGTGTGTTTGTATAATGATGTTGCCTGTCACTTACCTGAGGTCTCGGGTGTGTTCTTATACTGATGTTATCCAACATGTCAATTGATGTGGAATGCAGAAGTTGTGACTGGTAGTTATTTTCTTTTTCTATGGGATTCCCCTGTTAAAAAAAATAGCAAAATATAATACAAATTATTTCATTGAACATTCTAATTTTAAAATTTAAAACTACAAGAAAATTGTTACAGAGCGCTTGATTACTTCATGAGCAGTATTATATCATCCTTGTGAAAACTGTTAAATTGCGAATTCAGAGAAAAATGTGTTAATTGTTAAAAATGGCATTTCATGATAACAAGCGTTTAACATTTCTTGTTAGCTCTGTTTTTCCTGAAGAATTTGTAAAACATGCATATCTGGGTCCATTATGATTAAGACACATACATCAAACCTCATTTGGGTGGCATGGCTGTGGTAAATGTATACATATGACGCTTCCACTAGAAAAACACTCCTTCCCCCTCACCGTGCGGCAAATGGCTTTTTGCAATAAAAGGGCCTAAATTATAACGTCATTAAAACCACACCGCTACATTTCAGCCAGATCCTCCAGCCCGGCTACAGGGCAAAGTGTGTCGGCTACAGAGTAAATGTTTGTTGAGTTTCTGGCTACTATCCATTCCTGAAATTTAGCGAGACCCAACGTGCAATGTGTGTTTTCTAGAGTAACTATAAGCCCTACTCACAAACAAGCAGAGAACCTGCAGACGTTTAAGATCCTTCAGTGTCTGTAGGGTTGTGTAGAAGGACGTGATTTGGTTGTCTGATGCCTGTAAAACCCGCAATCTCAGGTTACTGGCGAGAGGCAGAAGACTTGTCTGTAATCATCGTAAACATTGCATGAAAAACAATAGGTAACTGCTCCATTATTAGTGCTACTTTCCAAATGGATTTTTTTTTACTATTACTAATTCAAGTCAATTTTATTTGATATGTGTCATTTTTCATTCATTTAAAGCCATCATTGATGACATAATTGCCAGCTCCAAACTGGATGGAGAATGTATATGCAACATTTATAAACTAAACTTATTATAATTTACAATCAATGGTGCTTTTTCAACTACAATGTATTTGGTTAAAATTTATCCTAACCCTTTCACAGCTAAGCATGTCTAGTCGTTCTTAATCAGTTTTATAAGCCGATCAAATCATTGTTATTGGGAGCAAAATGTGTGTTTAAACATCAAGATTTACAAATATTTGCTCTCAAATTAAACAAATGTGAGTAATTTTCAACCCCTTAAAGTCGTTAGACACGACTTTAAGTGGGTGAAAATTAAAACAAGACAACTTGGCAGAGAACATCGCTTACATTGAAAGAGCATTAGGAACCTATTTAAATGCAAAGGGGTGATATTCATTACAGTGTAACTAAGTTGCGTTTCTAGGCCTACATGTACCTTGGATAAGATTTTATTAACCCTTAAAGTGCTAATCACATCTACAGCTGTTCCCAGAATTTGTAATAGTTCTTTAACCCTTTAACCGCCAAATTATTCAATCTGAATTTTCACCCACTTGAAGTTGTGTCTCGCTGACGCGATCCACTTCAAGTGAGTGAAAATTATTCAGATTGGACAAAATGGAAGTCAACTGTTTTCAAATATTGCTGATTGATGTCACATTTTATCTTTAACATGTTTAAAAGGTGGTATTTATTGTGCTAATAAAAAATGAAAACCCGAATATAGGAGGCACCGGCGGTTAAAGGGTTAAACGAGACACTTTGTAGAAGATAAACATTGAATACATACCGAATTTATTCTAATAAACGCCCATATTCGAATATAAGCCCACTCCCCTGATTTGAAAATAAAATTCATGATCATGGTACACTATAGCCTAGGCCCTTATAGAAATTTAAAAAAACTACTCTAATATTAATAAGCATCCAAACCCAAACCCAGGGCGTTTATTAGAATAAATACAGTATGTAGGGTAAGTAATTTGATCCATAAGTTGTGGTTCACTGTGACATATAGCGATTGAATTTGATAGCTTCTGATCGCTTTATGTGTTAATAACAGATTCTACTAGTGATGGAAATTAGTGAGGTCTTGTAATCGATGTAGGAATTGGTTGGAATAACCAAACCATGATCACAGTTACCGTAATTACCGGACGATATCGCGCTACTTTTTTTTTATTGAGCTCCTGCGCGATATATGATTCTTGATCACTGATTAATCTGTCTGACATGTCTGAGCACTGAGCCGTAAAAGGTCAGTAGTTTTATGATCGCATTGGCGCCGTTATGAACTATGCCGTGAGTGTAGCCTCTTTGACACGTGAATGAACACGGCTCATTAGGCAAGGTATAGCACAAACGGATTAGTTATGTCATGTCACTGTTACTCTCTGTCAGAAGGATTAACTGCTCAATAAACTGATACGCTGACATTGTACAATACATCATTATAAACACGTTGGGGAATTTTTAGCATGTTTAGCGGTTGATAGTATGTCATGATGATTGATAAATATCTAGGCCTACGTGTTAGCGTGTAATATAACTGCACATCCATGCATGCTTTAAAATGTACATACCCAGCAAACACCAGACATTGACCCAATGTTGTTTTACCGTAGGGCCATCGTCTATGACGTCGGACCAACAGTACAACAACATTGGGGCAATGCCTTGTGTTTGCTAGGTACGCATACACCACACGGGACGATACCACATGTTTTAGTGGCGCGCGATCCACGGGAGCCTAGACGACATTCTGGGGCTTGCAGTTTTGAAATTTCGACCATTACACAAAATTTATTTGTTAGGTCTTTATACCGGTATTAACGTAGGTCTATCTATATTTCGCCGACTCATTTCCACCAGCGTTTATTGTATATATCTTCGTACTCACATAAAAACATTCGAAGATGATATGCATTATTTGCAGGTTAACTGCGGCCTGTGGCTGTAAACTGTCACACCTTCAAAGCAGCAATCACCTGATTACCGTCTGGCGGGGGTATGTGTACTGGCTACTAGCTAGTTCTCGCGTGGCCGAATGACGAACCCTGACGTACAGAAACGTGCATAGGCCTATATTCGTGTTAATTAAGTGACTCTATTGAACCGCAACACGTTTAACTAAACATGAAAGAATTATTAATTATTATTATTATATATTATGATAATACTAAACACAATCTAATATAGGCCTATCCAGGACCCAAGCTGTCACAGATCAAACTTACTAACACACCATTAGCATTGACGACTGCCGAGTCGCCGCGATATTTTGAATCGCGCGGTAAATAACGAGTGCGCGTGTGTAAGGCTTAAGCACTAAGAAAGGCCTATTTTAACCTTTTGCGCGGTATAGACCAGTGCGTGATATCGTCCAGCAAGTACGGTATTCGTTTGGGTGAAGTTTTCATCAGTTAGGCCTATGTGCACATATAGTGTAAAATGAAAACAACAAGATACCTGTGTGAAGTACCCGGTATGTTATCAACACCCATCATACCTACATTGTACATTTTAACCATTCTGCTGAGAATATGGGAACCTGACGGGAAAGTTAAGCTCGTTATGTACATGTAATATAATCCAGGCCCAGTCAAAAGTTTTTTGGACAAAATGTGAAGCATTCCATTATTTTATTATTAGCGAGATTTAATTATTACTATTTAAAATCGATCATCATAATTGTGTACCAAATGACATATACATAAATAATTAAATAACTTGGTAATGGAAAGTGCTCCATTTTCTCTTCTATTTTCTTTAGTTCCAACAAAATGTCTGAAAGACATATCTTTGATAAACCACAATCCAAAGAAATTAACTAGTCAATGTTATTGAGGTAAGATAATAATGACATGGTCTACAGTGATACTCACAATTTGATTTCTGTGGACGTAGAGCTCTTTGAGATGTGACAATGACTGTACCCCGTCCAGATTTGTCAACTGTAAACAGTACACATGACAGAATTTTAAGATACAACAATGATTTAAGTGAAACTTCAGCACAATTCCAGTGATGAACTGCTGATTGTTAAATACTCAAAAAATTATTTTGAGCTCAGTTCATTGATAGCCATTTCATTTTGTTTTAATTCAGAATATGCTATAGGTGCCATGTCATGTCACAAATAGGCATATGTGACTTGGCAGCTTTAAAACCGTTTAGTTACCTGGAAGTTAAAACCTATTTACCCATTTTATACATGGGTGTAACACACCAAAAGTCCACATTTTAATGATAGTTGCTTTTTCTTTTAAAACATTTTTTTTATAGATGTTTAAATGTTATGCATATATCATATGCACAAGTGGGTAAAAAGTTAACATTTCACATACCATATATGCTATGATTTGTGTATTGTACAATGCTTCACCCAGCTCTAGATACAACATATATTATAGCTAGAAATAAACTGAGCTGAGCGGAGCGGATGTCAAAAGAATTTGATGGTACAGGTGCCGTTTCAGGGAATATTAACCCTTACAGTGCGGGGATCGACATTGTCATAATGTGACGTCTTTGGTCATCAAAATCTGATGTCCATAGACGTCAGACTAAAGTCGATCCCAGTGCTGTAAGAGTAAAAAATATTTGTAATGGCCGTAGATCCATAACATAGGTATTCAAATGAATCGAAAAAGAGCTAAACAAGACTACAAATTTAATAAACTCTTAAATCTCCATGGTTTATACACTATAATTTTTTTTTCAGCATTGTAAGGGTTAAAGCCTATGTTAAATTATATTTATTTGTAAAGGTGAAATATCTTTTTGCGCATATATATGTGTCACTAGCAGGTTAAGGGTAGTAGCAGAGCAGGTAAAAGGTTCAATGGCTACATTACCTGATTGTTATTAAGATGTAGTATGCAGAGTGTGTTGATGCTGGGCATAATGGAGATGTCACTGATTTTATTCATAGCTAGATTCAGCTCATAGAGACATCTGCATGCCTGCAGTCCGGGCTCTATGTTTGTTATGTGGTTATGCGATAAGTTCAAAGAGTAGAGACGATGTAAGACTTCTACACCGTGATATCTGGGAAGGAAATCAAACAGTAGATCTTAACCCTTGTACTGCTGAATTGTTTTAGGTATTTTTTATTCACTGGAAGCTGGAATTGCTGACACAATTTTCAGCTTTAAATTAATTAAAAATAGTATTATCCTAACCCTTGTGCTGCTGAATTGTTTGTGGGTATTTTTCATTCATTTGAAGCTAGAATTGCTGACGCAATTTCCAGCTTCAAGTGAATGAAAAATAGTAATATTTATGAAATATAGACATCTCCAGTATTCAATTATTTGACTAACTAAGCATCCACCAAAAACTGTTTTATCAAATGTAGTGATATTTGCATTGATCTAAAACTTGATGGAAACCATATATATTTGGTCCCAGCAGCACAAGGGTTAACCCTTAAAATAGTAATCAAATCTATAGCTGTTTTAATCCTTCAGCAAAGAGAATTTATAAAAGGAAATTGGCATAAATTGCATATATTTCTATTCAAATTGACATATATATATATATTATAAGTAATTAAAATTAAAACTTCATAGTACAAATAATATTATCTGACAATTCAGCATGACAAGAATTTACACATACTAATAATAAGAGGTTGAATGCTTGCATATTACCTATTAATTCTATTTAAGGATGCATCAAGTGCTCTGAGTTGCTTGAAATGTGCCAGACCATCATGGCGAAGTTCTGTCAAGTTATTTAATGCTAAATTCAGCATCAGGACCTTATGTGGATTTCCAATAACAGAATCACTGTATATGCTGCAATCAAAACACAAAACGACCTCATTATATAATTAAAACAACACAATCATTAGCAAACAGTTGATATATTCTGTTTCCTTGAAATGAGATTAATTACTACTGGTATTGAAACCACAATTGCCTTATTATTTTTTTTTTAATATACCTCGGTATATACTCTAAAACAGCATCATCCACCATGAAATCTTAAATATTATTTTTTTAGTATATTCCAGATCAGCATCATTTACAATAAATGAATGTGTCCTGAGTATAGGCATGTAAATCCATAAAAAAATCACTCGATAATGGACCATAATAGGTGGACATCCATTATCATCAAAACAGTCCGCTAAAAATATATCCATCATTAATCGTGAGTTTACAGAAAAGAATTCATTGTTGCTATTGCATTAAATAGAGGCAGAGAAACAATTTGGAACCTTCTTACGGAAAACCCATCTATTCCTCTGCTAATATAAATAAATATTTTAAGTAGTATTATAAAATTATGCGAAAATAAAGAATGACTCGTGTATGTCTGCCTTTAAATCACAATTATTGGGAATAAAATGTGTGTTAAACATCGAGATTTGCAATGTTTGGTCTCACATTAAACAAATATGAGTAATTTACACCCACTTGAAATTGTGGGTCGTGGTAGAGAGGCACAACTTCAAGTGGGTGAAAATTGAACTGAGATAACTTATTTTAAGCTGGTAAAGGGTAAAAAGGCTGCATTTTTATTTCTGCTTTAGGATATGGTATATAATTCATACTCTATATTATGCTGTCAAATAATTATTACCTGTTCGACCATTCAAAATTATATCTCAATGATTCAATCTGGCACATCTTGAAGTCAAGCTGGTAAAAACGGCCTGGTCCAACGGTCCAATCTGCTGGAATATGCTGCAGACTGGACGAACGTCTTGTCACAAAATCCCTCTTTATCACACTCATCATGTCATATTTGTCACCACATTTCTGAGAAGTAATGCTTCTGAGAAACATAATATTTACTATTCACATACTTTGAATAGAATTAATTCAATGGGAAATATCTGCTGCTGCACATCAAAATCAGTATGTCTGAGCTTTCATTTGATAGATTACTTACACTCGCATACACCATGTACACTATTAAAGTATCTTATAAAATTGGGTAATTTTTATTCACTGCTAGGTGGGAACTGCACTAGCATTTCACAGATTACTGTGAATAAGAAAATGTTTATCATTCTTGGGCAAGTAAAGGGTTCAAACCTGGAGTAATTTCATCTAATTTCCATTTCCCTTGAAATGTGAACTGCTGTCATAATTCCTGCCTCAAGGTGAATGACATGGTTCTCACACTTTTTCAAATACAAAATTCAAAGACTTATCAAGGACCTTTCAAGGACATCTCAATATTTTAAAGGACCTTTTTTTGTGCATGTTGCCAAAGTGTTTCGCGGATTACAAAAATAAGTTTAGGCCAGAAGGTATGAAAAATTTAGGAGTTTTTATTACTCTTTTTATTAAATTTCAGACCATGCGATCAGTGAAATCACAATATTGTAGAACATATTACATGGAGGCCTCTATTGTTTATAGATTTTTGTCTTTTGACTTTATATTGATAAAAAAGGTACAATACATTCCTAAACCAAATGTTATTTAAGTGTAGCTTTTTCTTTCATTTAACCACTAGCTGTCGCTGTTGTGTGACGTTTTTCAAGATCAACAGCAAAACATCACAGGTTGATCAAAAGCAAGGACTTAACACGATTTATTTATGTTTCTACAAAAATCAAGGACATTTCAAGGCCTAGAATTTTTTTTAAATTCAAGGAGTTTTCAACGAATTTCCCAGTTTTCAAGGACCCGTGGGATCCATAGAATGAAAATTAAAAGGGTTGGTGGCTGGGTGGTGCTAATGGGCCAATATACTAATATTGTAACACTACTTCTTGCACCACTCTGAACAGTCGGATGAGCCTAGACCCAAGTACCTCGATGCAGCCAATCACAGGGGGCTTTTCATTCACATGGCCAACTTAAATTTTAAATTGCATGTAATCTCTGACCCAAAACATAAGGCCAAGGCTGTTTATTGAAAGTTGAAATTTCAGAGCAAAATTTGTATTTACTTTCTCGTATTCTGATACCTAAACATATCCCACTCAAAGGGTATAATTTTGTCTTTCTTAAAATTCTCAACATGCATTCATGTCACACCTTTTTGGTTAGGTTTTCAGTGATTAATATCAGCTCAGATAAACATGTTAAATATGTTGTACACATTATATTGCGGGGCACTCGTTGGATGCCCTGATGTATCTAAAAACTAAAACTCAACAGCGACATTTGAGTAAAGCGACATAATCTCAGTAGTTTTCTTCAGCTGCTTCAAAAAGTTCTCAAGTGTCTGGGTGATGTTTTGGATTGTGTTACCATGGTTACCCCATAACAGTTTGCAACATTGAGGTGCCATCTTTTGGACGGTTTTATAATTTAGCTCAGATTTTGATCTAGCACAGCATTTTTCTTGCTCAGTAAAAACTGTGGAATGTGGTCAAATATTTATTTTAGCATGTCGGCAGTTACGAAAAAAGGCTCAGCATAATTTCATTGGACAATTTTAAAATTTATTGAATCTAGGCCTACCTATTAAACCTAGGAGGCTAGGTCCTAGCCTAGACCTAGCCATGGCATGGGCACGGCAAAAAGCCTAAAAGGTTTTAAATTCTGTTTCAACTTTCAGCCATGTTGGGGCTAAAATTAGCTAACTAACTTATGAGTTAGGGCTAACCCTATCCTACTAGGCTAGGTTTACTTTAATTTTCAAAAGCCGGGGCCTAATTAAAACAGGAGATTGCAAAAGCCGGCGCTCTTATATATAAATTTCCTACATTAGTTATTTAATATGGGCGATAATACGTTGGTCGCTGGCGGCTGAGCATGTTCATGGCCCCGGAATCACTCAATTCTATAATAAACTTGACCGTTTATTTCCAACGTTACATGCAAATGAAAACACAGTGACAGTTAATAATGTAACAAAAATAGTAATCCGATACTTAAATGTCAGAAAATAAAGACTGACAGTTCATTACCTGTGATAAAGTTAGAATAAAAAGAAGTTTTAAATTGTGATTGTGCTCTGTGCCTGTGTTAGTGTGATTGTTTGTTGTCAACAACTGAGTGAACACGTGCTCACAAAATTAAACAAATGGACCATACATTATTCATCCTTGATTACTTTATAAATTTACTGCTCGGCACGAAATTAATTATTTTATCATGTTTAAAAATCACTTTAATACTATTTTTATATATTCTTTCACTCATAAAAGTGGCAATGTTAAAATATGATTTGTAATTTCACTTGTTTATTACAATATGTGTATTATATCTCCCTGTTTGACCTAGTTTTGAAGCATTTTCGGCCAGTTATAATTATGGTTGAAATGAACTTGCAAGTGAAAAGCAAATAGGACAAAATAAAAGATCCGTGAAGGTAGGCCCCTATGTCATTTATTTATCTGCTTTTTTTTGTGCTATCATTGATATGTTTTTGCACACAATGATGTATCTTTGGGGTCTTGAGTGTAATAAAGAGTTTACTGTTCAGAGACTGGGCAGCTTCCTAGTAAATATTAGACATTCAAGGATTTGCTCGGTTGTGGGCCAATGTTTGCCCTTAGTCTACATCTAAGACGTCGATAGGCTATATCATGGCTATATGGACTCAATGTTGGCCAACTGTCTGATATGCCGGTCCAACATTAAAACAACATTGGTTCAATGTCTCGTATTTCCTAGGTTACCACTTTAATTGATCAAAGCTGACCCTGCGAACGCTATAGGCAATGCACTGTTATGTGGGGTATAAACATCATAACTCACACCCGTAATCAGTATTAGTTTGGTTATGTACAGATCAGCAATACAATTAATAAAGAATCATTGACACCAGACTCAATATCAATACAGTTACATAAAAATATATAATGCTGATATTTTGAGCTCTGCATCAGGGTCAAATTCACGGCGGAGGAGTGTTGCAACGTTTGATTAATCACGATAATCATATTACAATTTTATTTAGTACTGGTACCGATAGTTAGGTGATTCAAATTTATAAAATAGTTACAAGAGAACAGAGCTTTGTAAAGATACAGATTACAAAGACAATCGTTATCAGCCTAATTTTATTAAAAGCTACCAAAGATTAAAATTAACGTGAATAGTATGCTCCCGGACTTCAAATATTAGGGGAAAGTCTTCACAATTTGTTGTTGTGTGTTGAGTTATATAATGTATGCCTAGCCATCCCACACATTCAATTTTTGCGGGAAATAATGTAGGCCTATCTGCCTGTCTCTATTAGAAGCTTATAATTATATAGTTTCATTTCGACATCTACATAGGGCCTATATATTCTTTATGAGTTAATTATGGTGATAAGATGACTAGATGTTATGTTCTAATTCGAATTGATGTTTATAAATTCTATCCAGGATACCTTTAGATAATCAACTTAGGCCTATTAACATTAATTGAAAGAAATAAGCAAAAGTAGACGAATCTTGTAGTAACCATAGGCCTATAAGCTGAACAAAAAACATTTTTAAACATGTTTAAAAATGCCGATTTATATGATAACCATTGACTTTCTATACAATGTTGATATCAAATTAATATTTAATGCTATGTAAAATGCTCGATAGTTTGTTTGCATAGTTTAGACCAGAGAGAAATCATCCTCGTCTCAATAAAAAAAGAGCGGAAATCTACCTGACTTTCTGCGCTTTTGCTACAATTTCATCATCGGTAGCCTAGTTATGTAGTGTCTGTCATCAGCATCTAAAAAAAGTTGTAGTTTAATAAATATGTCAAATATTGGGTCATTTAGTTTCAAATTTGGGAGTAACTTTCCGTGTAGCCCAGGCCTACTTTATAAATAATGAAAATTAAAGTGGCTTTCACATTGTCGCACACATTTGTCACACCCGAAATACTTAGAATTTGAACTAGACACACACGATTAAATTTTCCTATAAGTACTTCTAATAACATCTAATAATTTTCGACTTTTTCCCGAGGATAACAGTTTTGACCAAAAAAACAATTCCTTTTGACACAAAAGTAAATCAATCCAAAGTGAATGCAGTCATGGTGATTAGTATAGCATTTCCTAAAGTCTGTAACATGATACTATGGGTTTCTATGCAATTATTTAAGCAGAAATTAATCAAGTTCGTAATGACAATTCTGAAACAGCTGAGTATGTGATACCTCTAGTTTTCTGGTATAAATAGCACTTTGTCCAGCCACACAGACTCTTCTGGACAGAATTTGCAATTGGTTAAATAGTTTATGTAGCCTACGGTAGTATTAAAACACACCAATAGTGTTTTTAGTATATTCACTGGGGACTTCCATCATCACTGAATTAACGGTCATGTTTTAGAATAGTGTATGTGGTTTCTTAAAGTTATAAATGTCATTGACAGGTAGCCTACTGGGCTGGGGAGCTCGTTGCTCCAATTCAAATGTATCCAGTACGCCTATCGTTTATGATCTTAAAGACAATTTGAAAGGCTATATTAGCGTTTTGCAACCAACTTTTTATTTATTGTTTACTGATACTGAACCTATCAGACAGTTTTACAATATATTTCTCCTAAATGCATCATAGATAATGTGTGAAGCAGTCGACATTATAAGAAATAAAGACCGAGGGCGCAGCCCCAGGTCTTTATTTGCCATAATGTCGAACTGCTGAATTCATTATCAGATATAGTCATTCTCCCGACAGTTCAAAGACACCCCTTTCTACCGACCAGCATCCCACCCTTATACAGCAGGTGTCTGGATTCCAGCGTTGACATTAGACAGTAGACAATAGACACTTTCATACTATATTAGGAAACGAGTTAAATGAATGATGTCAACGCTGTTTTAAACTTGGCTAATAACAGGAACGTTGACCCAGACTTGAAACAACGTTGTTCCTAAGTAAATATGCTAGGATTGATGGTAATTATCACACACCACAAGCACAGTACGGGGGATATTTACAATGGACAACGTCTCAGAGCTGGACGTGTTGCTCTCCCAAGCACTTGGAGTTGCAGAAATAAAGAAAATAAGAACGAAATGAAGATTATTTCTCAATTACTATTATTTATCTGTATACATGAATGACAGCGAATTTATTATTTCAAGAGATATTATCTTAGATTTTGAGAAAAATGTGTGAGAAATATAGGTTTTGTTTTTTCCATTTTCAAAATTTAGGTATTGTATAATTTGTGAGCATTAACTTTATTTCAAATTGTCATGTTTCTCTCAGTGCAATATTTACACATGTAGACCCCACAGTAACAGCCACTGACACGAATAAATTAAAATACAGTTGGGTGGCATGCAAGAAATGGGCAGTGAAATTGGTGTAGAAATGTCCACTGAAATAATTTGAAAATGCATTACCAAGAAGGACAATCAATATAAAAGGAATATGATATCTGGTAAAAGCGACGATGATCTAGAAGCAAATATTTGCAAAAATATCGCGCTATAGGGTACCAAAGAAGTAGGTTCTAATTACAAAAACAACAAAACATATCTTATTAATTTTATGTACGTCAAAGCAAAGATTATAAGCATTTGGATATTATTTTCGAATGTCAGGTTATCAGTGGTTATGCGTGATTGTTTCTTCATAAATTATTGTCATTTTATTAAAAAATATATATGTCTGTAATTCGTTTAATAGGTGATTCCCAACAGACACGATATGCTGAGCCAATGTTGTTTTTTGGGCCAGCGTCGAAGAGGATTGGTTACCATTAAAGCTGTTTTGGCTCAACGTCTCGTGTTTGTTGGGTCATGATATAATTATTATTACACATAATGTTTTCTGTTTTTTTTCCTGCAAAAAGGTACATTGACCTAATGTTGTTTGAATGTTGGTCCACTGTCTGCTACGCTGGCCAAACTTTCAAACAACATTTGTCCAGCGGCTCTTGTTTTTTGGGGTTTTTTTTTTAAAGTATTTGGAATGACGTATAATTATATATCATACAAGTATTTTACATGACGTATAATTATACAAAATGCTCATAATTATGAGGAAAACTATGTGTGAACGCTTGGCAATATATTGTGACTTTTGTTGGTCTGCTGTTTAGACACTGTTGGGCCATAAATAATACAACGTTGTGTGAAGGAGCATTACACGCCGTGGTGTGTGGGCACAAATTACGTGTCAAAATACTGGTGTATCAAACCCAATATGTGGATAAAACGGGTCTACTATGATGTCACAGACAGAGGTAGCGGCAGAATGTTTGCCAGTGTTTCTAAGTTGACCTCAGATGCACTGATATATTATTAAAAAAATAATCACTGGTAGACATTTAATGATGCAGGGTGAAATCTAGTCCACTCGTTTTTTCGGTAAGATAATCCTGTCTTGAAACAATAGGAAAAAGAAGGGGGCAGTGACAATTAGGTCGGTCTAAACCACTTGTGCTTGATGAATTTTGTATTAGATTGTAGAGCTGTATTAGATGTTTGCCATATATCAATGATGTAAACTTTCCTGATTCAATTTTTTACTTACTTTATGTTGTGTGACGCTAAAATGAATCACAATTTTAACCTCCACCATTTAAAGCTCGTAAAAATACTAAGCATTTGCACTTCTTGCTGAGCATAAAAAAAGTTATTTTCTATGCTAATAAGAGTATGTAATATACGGTGCAAGCATTTGAAAATCATCAGCAATATGCTACATTTGAAACATTGTAGTTTCCTTGAATTGACGCAAACTACTGTAACCTCGACCCTGAGAAAAGGTCTGAGCTGTCAAGGTCACCCATCTTCGAGCTTGACCTGTTGTCAAACAAGATACAGCTGTGCAACACATGAGGAACTGTTGTCATTAGGTATCGTTCATCAGAGGAGTTATAATGGTGATCTGCCTTGACCTAGATGTTGACTAAATGTCACTTGTGGGTTAAAGGGAAAAATCATAACAATGTATGCAGAACGAGTTTAAATATGCATTAAAATACAGCTATGTGTAAATAATGCAGTGAGAGGGGAGGGAGGGGGCAGAGGGATGGGACTAGAGATGACAAAACATTATTGAGCCCACGACTCAATAACAAAAACAAACAAAATAGTTGTTGTTATCTCATACATGGTTTATTAACTGATTTAAAGAAATTCACATTTGAAGCGTTATGTTGGTTGAGGTCCTTGATTTCCTTTTCACATATTTCTCGCATGTCTGGTTGAATAAATTGTGATTGATTTCTGATCTAGAAACAAATAAATATTCACTTCATAAATCGATAAATGAAACGATAAGAAAGACAAATATCATAGTATCTTGCATATGTGATATTTTTAACAAAGTAGTGGTATATATAATGAAATATCACAATTTTATGTGATAACGAAAAAAGATCTGAAACCTGGTACCGCCACAATAGAGAAATATTTAGCAAATAATTAAATTTTTAAAAAACAAATATTCAGCAAACAATTGCTGCTGTAATACCTTCTGTTTTTTTGAAGTTTTTGGCTTCGGGGGAATAGGGGGATTGAAACCCATATTACTGACATCAAAGTCACTGCATAATTCCTCGGGTGATCTATGAAAAAAAAGACAAAACAAAATTGGTGTCTATCACAATCTCTGTACGTTTTACTATCACATTATTATGATTTGTGGGCTATTCAATTTTTGAAGTATTTCTTACTCAGTTGTGGTTGTGGACTGCTGTGGCAATCAAAAAGATCTGATTTGGCACTTTTAATGGTTCAGAACCCATATATTTCGTCGCATTTCTATTCATCTTAAGATGTGAATTGCTGTCTCAAAGTGAACAAAATGACCTTATTTTATCAATTAACGAAGTACAATATTTCAAAGAAAGTATCAGAGCGTCTTCGAAATGAGGGATTATATAATTAACTTAATTTCATTCAAAATATGACATGTGTTGCATAAAGGAGACAAGGCTGCTTAAACTATTATTTATTCATTCCTTCAAAGCTGAAATTGCTATCATAATATATAGCTTCTAAAGATGAAAAAATGATGTTTTATAAAATAGACATATCACAAATTGAGTTATTTGATGAGCTGAACAATTTTTGACATTTAACCAAAAAAAAATTTAGTGACATTTTATTTGGTTTGAAACATGCTTTAACCTTTGAAGCGCTGACAATTTTTGTGAAAACCATGGAGACCAAAGGGTTTTTTTCAATTTGAAATCATCATAAATGTCTTAGCTCTACTCGACTCATTTAAATACCTATGCTATGGGTCTACGGCCATTAGAAATATTTTTACTTTTACAGTGCGGGGATCGACTTTAGTCGTCAGAATCTGACGTCTACAGACATCAGATTCTGATGACTAAAGTCGATCCCTTCGCTGTAAGGGTTAACCCTTATCCAGGTCCTGCTGATCACGACTATTGTCGTTATTAACCTGTTTTATTAGTCGATCAAATCACTGATATTGGGAATTAAATTAGCGTTCAAACATTAAGATTTGTAAATTTAACAAATATGAGAAATTTTCAGGCACTTGAGGTTGTGGATGGTGGTAGCGAGACACAACCTCAAGTCTTTTAAAATTTGCGCAGGATAAGGGTTAAACTATACATGTAGGTGTACGAGCCTGGCGTAACTGGAGTTAAGCTACTCTTGACAGTAGTAAATATCTCGTGCCCAGGAGCCGTACATCTTACCCATAACAAAATTCAAACAATTTTCAAGGATTTCCAAGGACCACAAAAACATTTTCCCAAGCACTACTTCAAACAGCGAAAGAAACATTAATATCAGTACATGATAATTTTATAGTGTAGTATCACAGCAAACATGCTCAGGCAGCTTTGCTGTGATACAATAAAATAATATGTAGATAGTAATACATATTTGGTATTTTCCAATATTGTCGAAATGCAATGACTTATTATGTATTTTGTGCAAAATATACCATTTTCCAAGTACTTTCAAGGCCTTATATATTTTTTGTAGAATTCAAGCACTTTCAAGGTTTTCAAGCACTGTTCAAACACTGCCTGTCTGCTTACCTGTGACCTAATGTTGGTTGTAGCTGCAGCCTGCCTTCAGACGGACAGCCACCTAACACATGCTGAGCCATTGTGCATATGGTAGGGTGATAATGTCTCTGTAAAAAAACCACACAGATTAGCTTACCTCCGGAAATATATAGCTCATGCTTTACTTATTTAAAATTATAAATAGTAACACAATTTTTCTTTTAACTATAACTGACTACACAACCCTCTCAAATATTCGAAAGAATTACATTATTAGTGCTTTGACACTTTTCTAGCTATGTGTATTTTCTTACATGTAGAAGATGAAGCTCGTAGAGTGCTGTACTGTGAGCGTTACAGTGTTCTGGTTCCTGTAGTTCAGCCATATACTCTCCGCTGCCAATTGTGTCCACGTCAAGTAATATGTCACATTGAGCAAATACCTGGAGAGATAAGTAATACATGTACATGTATTACCAAATACAAGTATATACAAGTATGTCATCTACAAAATACATATAATCATGAACAGTTAATATGTCAAAATGAGGAAATATCAATAGAGACAGCTGAACATGAACAAGAATAGATTACACTGAGCAAATATTTAGGACCATAAGCAGAAAAAAACATCACATGGACCAATATCTGGACAATATGTAGTCAAAAACAGGCATCTAAAATTGAAGTTATCAATTTGTAGTTGCTTAACGAACACCATCAGAATGTTGAATAGGTAAATAATATTACTGATATATACATATGAGATCTTTTATTTACATGGATTTAATTCAGGAAGACATATTTAGTGTATTTCATCCACTAACTTTAATAGTTGATTTACCAAATGTCAAATACGCAAGGTAACTATACATCAATGAGAAACAATTTGTCTTAGAAATAGTCATGACCTGGAATTTGCAAGGGTATTTAATTAAGAGATGCTTGGTATAGTTCATTGGGTAGATGTATTAGCTGACCTGAAGAAGTCTTCTCATTTGAGAAAGTAGTGCCATAGTACCATGTGATAATTGTTGCAAGCTGAGTATGGAACATCGTTTTATATATGCTAGCACACGGGAGACAGACACCAGTCGTCGTCTTTTCACCACAGCCACATCCAAGCATTCCAACAATAATATTATATCCCCGACTTTTCTTCCTGTGAAGAAATAGAAACAGATATACAAAAGTGAAGGAAATTTTAGGTAAATTGCATACCGGTAACCTGTTTCAAACACCTATAGCTCTGAACTAATTAATATAAATTTTTGATCACTTTAATTAAAAGGAATTTAAAAATTGAAATCACATCAGACATGACATGCAACACTTGATGAGTTACCCCCTTACAGGGTAAGCAAAGTTATAGAATTCAAATTTATACCCACTTACAGTTATGACCTGCTACTGCGACTCACGACTGCAAGTGGGTAAAAATTACTTATATGTGTACAATTTGAATCTAGACATGCTAATCTAGCAAATTTAATCCTCAATTCTCTTCCAATTTTCTTGTTTGAAGAAAAATAATAAAGGCTGAAAATGACTATACATGTACTTAGACGTGATCAGCATTTAACCCTTTACCTGTTAACCCTTACAGTGCGGGGATCAACTTAAGTCATCAGATTCTGACATCTAAAGTCGATCCCCGTGCTGTAAGAAGAAAAATATTTGTAATGGTGGTGGACCTATCACATAGGTCTTCAAATGAACTGGGAAGAGCTAATTAAGACATTTCTAATGATTTTAAAACGAAAAAAACCTTTTGGTCTCCATTTTTTTTACACAAATTGTCTGCGCTTTAAGGGGTAATGAAGAATATATGTCATGGGGCATATTTAACCCTTTACCCGATATGTTATTTAATTTAATTTAATTTGTTGTTGTGTCGCTCTGCGTGACCGACAACTTCAAGTGGTTAAAAATTAATCATAATAGTTTAGTTGAAGACCAAAAATAATATTTAAGAAAAGAGACAACTCGTTGAAATGAAAAAGTTCTAAGCTTACGCTTTCCAAAAAATGCTTGGATATTTTTTAATTTGGGATAATTTTCATTACTGTAACAGCAATTCCCACCACACAGTGAATGAAAATACAATGCAATTTCAAATCAGTTTCTCTGACCTCCATGTAAACCCAGCATGTTATGGTAGAGGTTGCTGTAGAATCTCTGCGGGTCAATGTTAAGAGCAGCTCCCTGACCAGATAGAATGACAAAGGCAGTCTTCACACAGTGTAATGACTCACGGTAGGTCAGCTCCTGGAAAACATGCAAGTACATAATTGTAAATTTTCTAATCACAATAAAGTACACTACTTTGCTTTGGTAAGAAAATATGAGAGATGTCTTAAAGCCAGGGCCTAGCAGACAAAGAGAGAGGGGCAGTGATGAGGATATGAACATTTATTAGAACAAATACTGTAATTATTGTTCCCATAGACAGAAACAATTACATATGTAACAGTAATTGAATAAATTAAGTTATGAATTAATGAATTCATTATAAGGTCCATAATCAGGTTTTTTTTAAATGTGCATCATAATAATAAATGTCTATACTTAATTAATTACACTTCTAGCCAGATATAAGGCATATTAAAAGTTAATTATGGTCGGCCATTCAAGTGGGCCCTTTGCCAGATTTTATAAACCTCAAAACGTCTACACCCCCTAATGGATGTGCGTGTGCAAAATTAAAGAAATTCATCACCGGGTTTCGAGACAGACGGACGGACGGATGACTAGACGGACATCCTAGGCGACGCTAATACCCCCCCATCTTCGTTGGGCGGGGGATAGAAAATTGTACCGAGTACAACAAGAGACCTAACACTTTTTAGACATATGTTTCAAAATTTAAATCATCAAAGAATGTGAATGACCTTTGCTTGAACCCTCAGGGTCACCTCTGGTTAAAAATAAATATGTTATTGTATGGCCTATGATGTTGTTTCCTATAGCAAGTAATGAAAACTATAGCCATTAAATTGTACATTTTTCAAGTTATAATCATTTAAGTGTGCTTGACCCCTCAAGGTCACCGGAGATTAAACATAAGATGCCACTGGATGCTCATTGTATGGTTTCCTATGGGTCAATAATAGAAACTGTAGCCCTATCTTGCTCACTCTTCAAGTTAAAAACCATTAAAGTGTGATTTTCTCATTTGACCCCTTAATGTTAATATATGCCCATTGTGAATAATAGAAACTATAGCCCTATCTTGCTTAGTTTTGAAGATATAGAGCAACTTAAATCACAAAAGTTAATGGAGCCGCTACCTGGGTACATATAAGCATCCCACTAAATATCTGATTGATTGCAGTAACAGTTTTTAAGATAACACGTACACAAGATATTTGGCAGCCATCTTGGAAAATGATTGAATAATGGCCTAATTAGAACATAATTATGAGCAGAATTCCCAAGCGTTATATAGTGACACACGTAAATATAAAGGGAATTGTCCAAATAACAAGACAATATGGTCAATAACAAACGGTGACAGCAGCAATTGAGCAAACGTTAAAAGCCTCCTCCTGATTAGGGGGATGCCTAAGAGCTGTGATTTGCTCGCCTAGTAAAAAGGATTGAAAATGTGCATTATAGTCATGCATTTAAATGGGTAATGTCTACCTCAGAATCAACCAGAGAGTTCAGGACAGCAAACAAGTCATCAAAAAAATCCAGACTGATGAGGTGCGCAAATCTGTAGAAAACATATTACATGATAAGAAGACATGCATAGCATTTGCAAACAGTGCTTATTTAATGCGGCATGAGAAAACTCGTACCAATACCAAATGAAATATAACCATCATTTGCATTTCTCACAAAATCAATTCACACGTGACCTTACTGCAATAAGGTGAGTTCAAACTATAGTTCGGGTTCATACAGCCTGATATTGATGTACAGCTGGTAGTGCAAATCACAGCAAAGAATTAGAGATTAACAATATAAAGTAGATCTGGTAATATTTGTGAGGTTTTAATATTTTGCGAGGACAAATTCTCGAATAGCGCCACTAAAGAAAAAGAAAAATTCACGAATTCTAAACTTATACACTCTAAAATTCTGGAGTTCAAAAAAGTAATATAACAATATAAAAACAATATAAATATAAAACCGTTTACTGCAAACTTAGCCCACGAGAGAGAGACATACCACAGAGATGATAAGTAGCAATCATTCAGAGTCATTATCAAAACAGGCACGAACACTATACTAAAAATATAAGAATCTTAATTTCTTAAAGAAAACCAGCAATAAAAAATATTGTCAGACACCACAGCATCGGACACTGTTGCACATGACCCAAATTTTATATTTGTATGAAAAGCTACAAATTGAATCATACTTAGCTAATCCTTCAAGCACTGCAGAAAGTAGTGTAGAATGTCGTGCATGCTTCAAAATGCGGAAATATGTGAGAAACACCATACTGATAACTTCTGTGTGCTAAGTGAAGAGGAAAAACCTATTTGAATGTGCACAGTATATACTCATCCAAAATATAAAATTTACATACAATGATGCAATTGAACATCCTAATATAATATTATATAAGTATTCTAGCTATGATGAGTACCAGGTAAATGAATAATTGAAAATGAATAAACAGTGTAAATGAGCAGTAGACATTCAAACTAATTAATTACAGTCATTTCTCAAATAATGAGATTATCCATTCTAAAACTACATACTCAGAGATGCCAGTGCATTATCGGGGAAAATCGGGATTTAACTTTTGTAACTCCAAAAAGGCAATTTTTAGGTCAAGTCATGAATCCGGAAGTTAAAAATATCCGGAATTTCTGCAATATCCAGAAAACTGGTATCTATGTATGGGGATTAAAAATTCACCTTACTTTTGGATTACCAGTGTTTGAAACACCTTATTTCTATTAGTACCCAGGACATTATTTTAACAGGTTACCACTTCTAGTATCAATGTTGATATAATGCATACAAGAAAAACAGTTTTTTTACATCACACAGCATAATAACTGACCTTGTCAATCAAAGTTGATTTAAAAAGTTACATAATATTATGAAATTATATTTACCAGTTTGAGCCTTTTTTTCTTGTCATAGGAAACAGCCGCTTCTTCCAGGTCTTTTGCGAGGTAGTCTGTGTGTTTCATTCTCTGTGAATACATAATAACACATTGTCATTGTCTTCAAACAAGCAACTGACCGCTTAACCCATTACAACACTAAAATATTTCTATGCTAAAGGGTTTTTATACCAAAGGGTTTTTAAATTGAAAATCATCATAAATGTCTTAGTTAGCTTCTGCTGCATACCTATGAACACCTTGGATACCTATGTTATGGGTCTACAGCCATTATACATTTTTGATCATTTCAGTGCGTGTACCTCGCACCCAACTATTCATTCTCAATTCATTCAACTCGAGATGTGAATTGCTGTTACAATTCCCACGTCAATGTGAATGAAAATAAACTGTTTTCATAAAATACTCAAGTACAAAATCTCGAACGAAATTCATAATGACCTTAACCACGTCAATGTGAATGAAAATAAACTGTTTTCATAAAATACTCAAGTACAATATCTCGAACGAAATTCATAATGACCTTAACCCTTGAACTCACTCACTTGGAGTTGTGTCTCGCTATGTACAACAACCCGCAACTTCCAAGTGGGTACAATTTTTAATTTTTAACTTAGCACTTTAACCTTTACAGCGCAGGGATTGACTTCAGTCGTCAGAATCTAACGTCTGTAGACATCAGATTCTGACGACTAAAGTCAATCCCTGCACTGCAAGAGTAAAAATATTTCTAATGGTCGTAGACCCATAACATAGGTATTCTAATGAATCAGAAAGAGCTAAATAAGACAGTTATGATGATTTCAAGTTGATAAAAACCCTTTGGTCTCCAAGGTTTTCATTAAAAAATTCAGCACTTTAAGGGTTAATCTAATCAGTTATATCATTTTTTAGTCACTTATTTTTTCTCAAAATATGCCATTTGGTGTGTAAATGTGACAAGGGAGTCTAAACGGTTTACCAAGTTAAAGTAACGAAGAAAATTACAGACCTTAAGATCTCTTTTAGTCATTGCTTTCTTCATGGCTTCCTTCTTCTTTTTCGCCTCAAGTTTGTCCTCTGTCTTCTGAACTTCCTTTATTTTCAAGCTCAAAAATGTTTCCAGCAACTAAGATAAATATATTCTATATTTTTGTCAGATTGAAAGAGTGAAGTAATTGTCATATTTAAAAAAATGTATGGATCAAAGGAATCTGTTCAGAAAGATGAATTGATAAGATATAATAGACAGTTGAGTCTGCTTGTTACCTCTTGGTGACAAGTTATTTTTCACATTTTCTTTGATTTACCCATTTTGTTATTACGCATATTTTAGTTTGTGTGTTTCACTAGATCTGGCATGACTGACGGTATTGGAATAGTTTGGAGACAGGATTATGTTGTATTTGATAAAATCAAATATAAAACTTCTGGTAACGACCCAGGCATCAATACTTTAGGCAATGGCAATTTGAGTGAGTCAGTTCTCCTGATCGGACAAAATGGTGAAGTCAGTGGGTGTTCACATGAAAATAATCAATTCTGTGGTATTGAAATTTGACGTCAGGTGGAAAAATTAAGGCTTATCATTATTTCATTCTGGTTAAATCAATAAAACATATTGCGATGGCACTGCCGTGAAAGGTGTCTCACATTTAATGAAATAAAATACAAAGATATAATTAAAATACTGGTAGAATACGTATGTTTTTTGAAAAATAAAAGTGATTCTGATTTCTCTGAATAACTTTACCAGATTATCTATGGCCTATTTTACAATCATGATCACACTGTCTTACGTCTGTTCTTTGCAAAAATATCATGTGACTGCCAAGAGTTGTGAGCTTGCTGCCCTGATGTCTCAAGGTAATTCAACTGTAGTTGCTGGGGAGACTCAAATATCCGATGTCATACAACAATCAAAACAAAATTATACTGAAATTAAATAAACATGAACAACTAACTTTACCTTAGGATTTACTTCAAATTTTTTGCTTTTCACTACTCTCCCAATCAGACGGACAATCTGAAAAATAAAATAGTAATAAGATCACATCACAATGTCAATAAATAGTGAATCTAAATTTTCCCGGTAGTTCGAATCTGAGACAAGTGAATAAGTTAGTACATACCTCTAAAGATACCTCTCCTGCTTTGTCCTCCTTAAATATCTTCTTGATGTAGTCACAGACCATATCTGACATCTCGAAAATAAGTAGATTTTATATTATAGATAAAAACATTTCAATTTTCATTCTTCAATCAGTATCTACAAATTTAACAAATTGGACTGGCATGCCTTTGCCAGAATTTACTTCGGAATAAATAACATTTTCCAAGATGGCCAGAGAGCTGATACAATAGCTAAAATTACACAAAGTACAATGGGCTTACAATATATTTGCAATTCACCAAAGAACTTCATACAATCCATAAAACAATTACCCACACATGGAAATGTAGTATGCATATGAGGATGTTTGAAAATTAGGTCAAAGCTCAATTACATCAAAATGCACATCTCGGAACCCGGTAGTGCGATGCTAATTTTTAGCCAATAAAGAAAAAGATTTTACAAAACAAGGAGAGTTTGCTACATTACTAGCAGGACTTACATCCTTAGACAGACAGTAATGAAAAGTAGAAAGATCACTACTTCCGTCCTATGATTCTTAATGTATTTTTCATTACCTCTCTGGTACCTTTTGTTATAAAAGGTACAATGGCAGCAATGATATTTGTTCTGAAATTGAAGTGAGGGTGATTTGTCAGCAGTTCGCACAAGCAGAGTAGCCCTGTATGTCTCAGCACCTACAAAAAACACAATCTAGTGAAACAAGTTATTGTTTAATTCGCTATCATTACTTGAATATTATAAACCTTCACAATCCATACCCAAATATATTCGGGATAGGAATCTCAACTCAGACTAAAACATGGAAAAATGTTCTGCGAGAATAAAAGTATAAAAAAACATGATAAATAAGAACCATGAACTCTTTTAATGTTAAAATATTATGACTAATTTTATAAACACCATGTTGTTTCATTTGAGAACATCATAAATGGCGGGGACCAGCTCTAGACGTCAGATTCTGATTTAAAGAAGTTGGTCCCTGCATTGAAAGGGTGAATAATGTTCTTATATAATAAGTTTGTACCTTCCTGGACCTCTTCGGTATTACAGTTTCATTCAGTCCATTCTTCTTTCTATGATATTTATTTTTCTTCTGTTTCTTCTTTTGTTGCTCTCCACCTGTCAGGAAAAACAGATAAGCACTTGAATATAGATCAAACTATATATTAAATCAATTTTAAGGACACGGCACAGAAAAATCTTCAATACATCTTACAATACCAGTGACAAAAGATAGGGGTGATACACGTAGGTGACTGATCTATGTCATTAATGTGAAGGCTTCGAATTTCATGACAGTCAACTAGACAACTAATCGATAGTTAACTAATCGATGGTAGTTCATCAGGGGATAAGATAAAAAAAATAAAAACTACTGTAACATATGTGCATTGAAATAAAGTAAAATACTGATATTATATGTAAAAGATTTATTTTCAAATTAAGCATACTGTATCTAAAATTATTTGCTACATGATATTATTGGCAATTTCAAATAAAAAAGGTGTGTTTAAGATTATTAAACACACCAAGTACCTTTGATAATATTATCCAGTGATTGCAAGTAGAGACGGTAATTGCTCAGTAGAGTCTCTTCAAATAAGCGTAATTGCTTAGTGTCTTTCCTAGTCTGTTAACAGTACAATAAAAAAACTTAATTAGGCACCATGTACATCAGGCACAATAGAAAATGTTGTCAGAATTATTTTACCTTACTCATGTAGATGAATATACTTTAGCTTATTCACATAATTCAGTAAATATTCAACACTTTGTAAATTGAATTAGATTAATTTCTTGAGATTATTAAAAACTGCTACTATTTTACCACCTCTAATTTCGAACAGAAAAAACATAACAATAAATGCTGACTTTAAAATTGTTTTGCAGGTGAATTGTGGGGAGTGAATAAAGTGCATCTAAACAAGCTGCTTGCAGCTGTCTTAAGGTAAGGCAGTAGGGACATGCAAATTTTTTTTTTACCGATTGATCTTTCTCTGAGGTAGAAGCAACTCTTATTCTATAGCCTGGAACGATATCCTTAAATACTTCCAATAGGGACAGCATGACTAGTTTACGAACTGTTACTACTATCTGAGCATTGTCACTATCCATCATCAACCTGAGCTCCTTCAGCCTCTTGACCTGAAAGATGAATATGTTCAATTGAATTGCAATTTAAAAATGTTTCAGCGCAAAGTCAAAATAGAAGCTTAAGTACTATTGATGTAAAATAAAACAAAGCCTAAAGAAACAGCAAAAACTTACATTGTGCTCCGGATCTTCAATGATACTACTGGCCATAAGAGCAATCCTGTTCTTCATCTCTGCAAGGTTTGTTTGCCTGTGCATGAATAGCTCTGCAGTTGTGAGTTCTGGCAACTCTTCCTCTTCTTCTTGATCATCTTCATCTTCTGCTTCATCTTTATCCTCTTCACCAGATGATTCTTCTACAAAAATCATTCCACAGTGACTGTTAACCACTTAACCATTATCCTGCTAATTTAATTAATTTAAATTTTCACCTTCTTGGAGTTGTGTCTCGCTACCGCGACACACAAATTCAAGTAGCTGAAAATTACACATATTTGTTTAATTTCAAAACAAATATTTGCAAATGTTGATGTTCAAACACACATTTCATTCCCAATAACAGTGATTTGTTGGACTAATATAACTAGAAAATTTAAAAGATAAATAAGCATTAAATTTGCTGGTCTGACGTATATTTGGATTGAAATTGCACATACCGTATGTGAGTGATTTTGACCCTCGTGGGAGTCGTGGGTATACATAGAATCATTGAATCCTTTCAGTTCCTGTGCTGAATTGTACTGAACAATATTTTTCATATTTTGTAGTTTGCAATACGTGCATTAGTATAATACCAGTGCTGTTAGTAAAAATGTCATATTCAGTAACACAATTTTTATTTCATGAAAAATATTGTAATAAATTGTTAATTGCTTGCTTTTGTAAATAATCAACAGAATGTGTCTTCTCACTCAATTTGTTTAGTTTTAACACCAGTCTATGAATATTAAGTACAAATAAACATGTTGCACTGACTGTCTTGAAAAATTACCTTCTGCACTGTCCTCTGTCTGGGTCATTTGTGGGATGATTCCACGCTCCTTTGTCTTGATAGGAAGTAAAGGCTTTTGATTGTTATATTTTCCAAGTCTCTTTCTTGGTATTTTCTCAAAACTCTCTTCACCATCATCTTCTTCTTGTTTCCTTTTTGTCCCCTTTTTTTCCTCGTCACTGTTGATAAAAAGTCAGTTTATCAGTGGGGATTTTATAATGCAATAAATGATGCTGCAGCCAAATGAGCATGCTGTAGCTCGCATTCGACCATTTCAAAAGAAATAAAAATACTCCTAAATTTAACTTCTCAAGCTCTTTCATATCAATTATTCACCACATGGGACTGAAATTTTATAGAATACAAAATGGCATTAGCCATCACAATAGGGTTGATCCAAGCTTTCGTTTTACATATATATTAAACTTGTGAATTTCAAAAATAAGAATATTTTTCGGGATGCGAATTACAGCAGCGATTTACGATCATGAAGATGAATGGGAATGAGAAGAACTACCAGGATGTTGGGAGGATCAAATGATAATAAGGGTTAGCATGCTTTGTAATCTCTCTTCTATCTTAAATAAAGGATTAAATTATTCAAAAATAGATTACTTTCAATTTTTAAATCCAGCATTTTATAAGTATAAAAAGTATGATATTATTTATTAATTTTAACAATGCAAAAGTGGATAGTTTGCAATTTATTAAAAATAACATAGCAGAAGTTTAGCTGCAACTACTGTGAAATCATTTATTACAACAGAAATATTTTCTAAAACCTAAATAGAATTTCAGCCTATCAGGAAAAAAGATTGTCATGTATTAGAACTGCACCTTTGTGGGACTGTGTGCAAAAAATCAAAATCTCTGCCATCTCTAGCAAAATATTCATAATCTGCTTCCTCCAAAGGAATATCTCTCTCTTCGCCAGCGGCTACAATGACATATTATAAAAAATACCATATCAGACATATGGCATTAACCCTTACAATGCTGAAATAGACTGTATAAGCCATGGAGAATAAAGGGCAGAAAAATCATCATAAATGTCTTGGTTGGCTGTTAGCGCTTTAATTGAATCCCTGTTATGGGCATACATACAGCTTTTATAAATGATTAAAATGATTTCAGTGTGGGGACGTCAGAATCTAGCGTCTTCAGACGTCACATTCTGCCGTCTACATACGGTCGGCGTGCTAAAAGGTTAACCTTTTAACAACCAAAATATTGTATCATATTTTCATCTTTTGTGAGCTGTGAATTGCTACCACAATTCACATCCTATAGTGATTGAAAATTATTATAAAATATCCAAGTGCAATATAATAGTAATGGTTGGTGGCAGTTCTTTTGAATTACTTCCATTCAAAATATGTCTGATTCATGACATATAAGCTTCATTAGAAGGTAGAGGATACAATATGAAATGTTTTTTAATTAACATGATCAAGCAAGTATGAATGTAGCATTTTCTATAAAATATAAATTTTTAAATGCCAATAATTTTTTCTGCATTTTTCTATCAATTCAAGGCCAGTCATTGAATCTGAATTCTAACCTGAAATGATTGAGATATTTAGCAAACTGGAAAGTGTTGTTCAGGAACGAACACGAAAGCAGCCCTCTGTTATCACCAGCCAGCCAATTTAAATTTAATAAAGATCAGCAAACTTTCTCAATGTTTATTTTATATTATCGCTTTAGCTATTATGAAAAATTCCTGACATAATGAGAAAAAACAATTTAAAATGCCCGCCAGTCAGCCATTTTGGCTGCGAAATTTGTCATGGGTTATTCTTGTGTGAGTCCATACATTTTGTTCTATATACATGGTCCAGCTATTTTGCTTTGTTTTTGAGTTATGTAGACATCACAAAATTACTCAAATACAAAATGGCCGCTAATCGCCCATTTAAAAAATTGTTTAAAACTGTTTGCTCCCAAAAGGTTATCAGGTCATTGGCTGAAATTGCTGTGCATATTTGCCAAATAAAAAGAAGATCTGCTGGAATTTTTTTCCTGAAACACGCTGACTAGTATTTCGTTGTTAGTAGACCTAGTGAGTGAAGGGTTGATTATAATGGGAATCAAAATGTCACCATTTTGAATTTTATTAGTGCAAAATTTGTCATGGGTTATCATTGTCTGAGACCTCACATTTTGTTTTATAATATTCATGGTCCAGCCATTATGCATTATTTTTGAGATACATAAAGATAACAAAATTATGCAAATTCAAAATGGCCGCTAAACAGCCATTTTAAAATTGTTTGCTCGTAAAAGGTAATCAGGTCATTGCCTGTCCTAGCTGAGCATATATGCCAAATTAAAAAAAGATCTGATGGAACCTTTTTCCTGAAACACGCTAGCCAGCATTTCTTCATTAGTGGCTGTAATTATTGAAGGGTTGATGATATGGGAATCGAATTATTAGGTATATTGAAAACAAATACGTATCTACTGAGCTGTATTCGACGGTATGTACACACAAGCTGTATCTTCAGAGCGGCAGCTCATGCCAGGCTGACAGTGCCACTGAGCAGCTAATTTTAAAAAGTTGTATCTTTAGAGGGAGGTCACTAGGTAGTGCCATGATTTGAAGGTCGCATGTCGTGGGAGAGGGGAAGTCGCATTTAAGGGGTGCCTAACAGTGGAAAGCACATCAGTGCTTAGAAAAAAAGTTGCAAAATAGGAGAAGTCAGATCTGAAGGGGGTCGCATCTGGAGGGACTACTGTAACTGCGGCGGCTCCTGACCGTGTGGAATACAGTAAGCAGCCTGCCTCGGCGAGGGCTGCTTAATTAGATTGATATATAGATCAAATATTGTTCTTGTTTAAAACAGCTCTGTAGTAAATTTTGAGGATCACATGAATGTGCATATCAGAAAAAAAAATTACAGACAAGGAAATATACAGGGAAAAATTTGTTTGAAATTATTGAATAACATTTTTCTCATCTAAGTTGTAACTTTCTAGGCATCCTTATAATTGATTTATAAATATTTTGCTAATCAATTACAAATTTGACTAGCAAATGGACAGAATTGCGTAGCAAGCTTGCTGTGCGATACTGAACAAATTTTTCCCTGTTATATGACTAGGCTTTAAGATCTAAAATCAATTATATTTAAAATTAAAAAAACTAACATTTTTATTTTTACTATAGTAGGCTAAATGTTAATATCTTTTAAATACACTGTTTCATGGGATATTCATGAGTCAAATCAAACAAATAAAACTGCCAACCGTTGTGGCATATGTTGAATAGGCCTATATTCAACACTGGTTTTCATTATATATCATCTTGCCAAGTCAAAGCCAGACGCATACAGACCGCAGTTCTGGCCTTGACAACATGGGTACACAGGAGCCATACAAGGAGTAGTAATAGTAAACCATTGCTCTGTGTCACTTTTTGGCACAAATGGTCTTTTGGGTGACATTGTAATACGATGAAAAAGTTGTAGTCAATTGATGAGATGAATGATGCACAGATGATGATGTGATGGTGGGGGTGATAGGGCATGGTGGGTTATTGAGAGAATTTTCCTTCGCTCACCCGATAAGGGGTTCTGGGCATGTCTAGGGGATCTACCCCCAGACATGCCCAGACGGCCGGAAAGTTAGGTTTCGCTAGATGCAATTTAATGCTGAAACTCCTGTGATTGCTCAGAGTGAAGCTTGTCGAGGATGCATAGCATATATGTGCTGGCTCAAAGTTACATCATAATATCTTTCTTGGGGTTCAAATGTATATAATGTCATCTGTGTTCATAATAAGACTGCATATTGGGGTAATGGTATTGGGGTATTGTAAATATGATCCAAACCACAATGTCAAACTAGACTACAGCTAATCTTGAGATACACCTGTGGTCATCAATCAATAACTTACAAGTACAACCAAAGTTCAAACCAAAGAAGAATACTAACCTGGATATGTTTGAAGTCCAGGTGCTCTTTCTTGAACACCAGTTCTTTTTTTGAGAAGGTTAATAAATGTTCTTTTTGGAAGACTCTTTTTCAACTTTCCTTGCTTCGCCAATTTGTTCAACCTTTTATTCGAAATTTTCCCAACACTTATCTTGGGAAGCGCACCCTTTGCTTTTAATCTCTTTTTTGAATTTTTCTGCAAATAATGGGCAAGAACATAATTATGAGGTTCAACGTAAAACTATGATCGACTTCATATTTACTAAGTTTATTAACATCTAGTTACACATTTCTCATGTTTTTCCTATCATTAATGATGAAATATTTCGCTAATCACTTTCAAAATTGACAAGCAATTGGCCAAATTACTGATAGTTATGCGAATATATCAGTATATTTGATACTGTTAACATTCAGATGGACATCACTCAATGGACATTACTCAACAAGTCAGGCCATCCTTAAACATAGCCTTGCTTCTGATTGCATGGTGTGAAAAATCCTATGAGGTAGGTGGGAAGAAGAAACATTCCATGAGGAATTGCGGCAAAAGGTTTTTAAATAAAATTTATTGAATAATTTTATTTTGTAGAAGACTTGTTGTGTTTTGAGAAACAGAGAAAAAAATATTGGTTTCGACCGACATAAGCGGCCATTTTCTCACCAAAACCAGGAGAGACAGACGCGTGAGCAAAAATTTGATCGCAATAAACACTTTGTATTCAGCGGCAATAAAAACTTTGTTTATGCACTGATTTGGACATGTGGGGGTGGAAATGTGTTTTTTTACTACACAATAAACCATGCAGTATATTTTATCGCTATTTTTACCCATGCGGTCGGAAATCGGGAACAAACCTATTTTTTAGGATGGCCTCATTTGTTGAGCTATTTATACAAGTGTTACAGGCTGAGGTTGCCACCAACACTAGAAACATTGAGTCATAAGTTTAATAAACAACCAGAATTTTTTCCCTTGAAGTTCCTTTCTGTGATGTTGTCTTCTTCCAAATGGTCGATTATGCTATTATACTAAGATTTTTTCTTTTTTTTTGCAAACCATGCTTTAAATTAATTCATAATTGTTACATATTTTGATAACTGATTGAAATTGATTGTTCCCCAGCTTTCATTAAGTTTCAATAAACTGATTGACTCATCAGTTTTTAAAATGATTATGATAATTTGCTTAGATAGATCTTCATTATTAAAAATAAACTAAAAGAATATGCAAGGGTGGCAGACATGGATGTAGACCCAAGAATACCTCCAAAGTAGGCCTACTGATACTGTAAGTGGGGTAATTAGATCATGGTGGATAAACAAGAGGACGGCCGGCCACCATAATCCCCCGCCCAACCACATGATGGGAATTTTACAGGGTATACTTGATGATGGTCGGCAATTTATTTATTTTATCAAGTTGACATTTTTCGGGGCATATCCCCCCCTGAAGCCGCACATTTCACGCCCTGAATTCACGCATATTGAAGTCAATAATGACCGATAGTGGGAAATTTGAATTTGATTGAGTTTAAAATTTTTAGTGCACATAACACCCCTACCTGAAACCACACTTTTTTTTTAGTAGGCCCTTAATCTTCTGGATATCTGGCACGATTTGTCAGATATGAAGCATATTAGAGTTAATTATATCTGATAACCTGCCATTTTAAATTTGATCTGGATAGATGAAATTTTTCAGGTGATATTCCTCCAAAAGGGAGGTCCTTGATGTAGGCCTATGTCAGAGAAAGGAGGGGCCAGCACTGTTCCCTGTGGCACTCCAGGCTTAATAAGGGCGGTATATAAACAGCTGCTATCTAAAACTACTGCGTTTTGGAAGCTAAGAAATTTTGGATACAAAGTGTGTGACCTGAATTCCATAGTAGATGATAGTGGTGGGGAACAAATTGACATGAAGTAGTTGATGATTGGAGCCATGATTGGAGCATAATCATCATGACACGCCATAGAAAAGGTGGGCTTAAAACAGGAGATGTTGCGATGTGCAATATTTAAAGATCAAGGTCTGACTACACAATATTCATTCGCGCATATGATTATAAAGTTTAAGAATAAGAAAGTTGTCCTTTATTAAAAATTGTGACTATTTGCAGCAGCTCTTGTGGTGAATATTACAGATACATCATTTTGATACTAATTTAAATCGATTCTGTGATGTTTTGCAAGAGCTTATTCTAGGCTAAAATAACAGAAAAACAAGCAGATTCACATACCTTTTTTATTTGGAAAAGGCTGCTCAACCGGAGTTGACTATCATTCAGTGTGGGCGATAAAACATTAATACGGAACTCCTGTCTTCATGGTTAACTGAATGGCGGTCAACTCCGGTCATGTAGCCAGTCCAATTTTATTTTATTTTAGACAATGGTTAATTAAAAATGATATAGCTAAAATAGGCACATCACAAAAAGTTATTTTGGTGTTTTTTTCGCGTTTTTTTCAGGATTTATGTGAATTTGTGAGACACTGCAATAAAATTTTTGTTCACTACTAGGCATACTGGTAGAAATGAAGCCATCATTGTAAAATTAAAAAAAAAAAGTTTTGAAGGCCACTTTTATCACCCTTTCCGGGGGTTCACATCTTTAGATTTCTCACAATTACGGGAACATGGTGCCAGCTCTCACCTTTAATTTTGTAATTGTTGCAACAAGTGCTTGAAGAGGTAAGTGGAACAGGCATGCTGTGGCCCCTTTTGATAATTTTTTTACGCAGGTGCCATTTTTTTAATTTTTGTAAAAAAATGCAAAAAATGAAAATAGGCTATGTCCACTGCCCTATGAGGAAGTTCTGGAGGACATCATTAAGACCGTTTGGACAGGACAACGTGGGAATTTTGAAGAATTCAGATACCTGGGGAAGGCTGCACTAGTTTGCCCAGGGCAAAACCCGGGTGACGTTTTGTTTGCCTACCCTGCACTTCCTCATGGAGCGCATCAGAGTAAAAATGGAAGCTTTATACTATACGGATGAGAATCCATTAAATTTTTTCTTCTTCCATGACCCCCTTGTGGATTAAAAAAAAGGGAAAAAACAGAAGCCGAAGGCTATGCCCAAATTTCTGATTGTTATGTGCATATATATGGTACGTATATTTGCTACTGTCACTGTATTGCGGGGCACTCGTTGGGTGCCTTGATGTATCTAAAAACAAAAACTCTCAGGAACGTTCATCTCAGTAGTTTTCTTCAGCTGCTTAAAAAAGTTCAAGTGTCCGGGTGATTTTTTGGATTCTGTATCCCTCCTGCCATTTGCAACATTTGAGGTCACAACTTTTAGACGGTCAGACATTATACAGAAAAGACACCAAAGGACACCAAAAGACACGAAAAGACGGGATGGACGATATAGGAACTAAATATTTCATATTGTATGGAGTTTAGTAGGCCCCACACAGTGCATACACCCAATTTTATAAAAAAATAATAATTATATCTTGCCTAATTCGGCATTTTAAAGTCCGTCAATGAGCGCTATACATTGTAGGCCTAATGTATTATCAATGGGCAGTCCCGCGTCACTGAAAAGACACCTTAATAGCCTACAGCAGGATTATACGAGATCGCATTAATTCTTATAAGCCACACAAATTTATTTAATTGTTTTACCGAATCGCCCCCAAAAATTTCCGAAAATTGAAATTTCTAAAATTTTATTTTTTTTTCTGCCGTGGTGGATTTATTCATTTCAAAGTTAAAAAAAATAAAAGCTGTTTCTTTCTTAATGTGCCAATGCAATAAACCGACATTACTTTCGTTGTAAGCAAAACTGACATGCTGCGGTCAGTCTGACACAACTCAACGTGCAGCCAGGTGCCGACATCAGGTGTGAAAAATAGCTGACCGATCAAGGCTGACACTGTGCACGCTATGGTTCTGTTAATGTGTCACACACATTACACTCCAACTCAACCCGAAACACCTGGATTGATCGATAATACATTGCCAAATAAGAATTAAAAAACAAATGTTATGGATGACATTCTCATTGATATATTCAATGGCAAACAGGCAGTGTCAACTCTGGGCCGGTATCTTCGTTGTTGACCCAGCATTGAAGTTGAAGACAATGCACGCACACAAACGCTATCTGTATGCACGTGAATGTTGTCGGCGCGGGACGTCGGGCAGTGTTGTTCTAATGCTGGGCCACCGTCGTCAATGGTGACCTACATTGGACCGGCATCGGTTTGGCGTCTAGTTGTGGCGTGTGCAAATCCCGTCTTACATCCAGATCTGACACACAGCGTCTTGTTGTGTAGTTATCCAGCTGGCTGCGGCGGCTATTCATTCACGTCTTATCTCTCTCAGTTTGTCCAGGGAAGTAGTCAAATAGAAAAACATGTTTTTTTCTTGACTTTAATAACACTAATTTTCTGTTGAGCGAGCCTGACCACAACAAACGAACCTGCATGCAAAATCTGCCGCCGTTTTAGCAAACGAAATGGTTTGTCGATATCAAGGACAGGAGAGTAAATTTTAATGTTTTTTTTCAAGCTAGTTTATAGGGTAGCCTACCTGAAAAATGGAGGGGGGCGTTTAATAGTGGGGGGTTGCGTTTATTAGGGATAATACAGTATGGCAGCGTTCGTAATTGGCCCAAACCTGGGACATTCGTCGCTTTCTGTAAATTGTAGACCAATCTAAAAAAAATTAAACACCTCTTTATCTGATTTTTTTTTTTTTTTTCTGCCACCCGACAGCCCCAATGCTGGAAAAAATCGGTAAAACAATTAAATAAATTTGTGTGGCCTTATAGCGTGTTTAATAAGTGATCATCAGACTATATACGAAATATAGAATTTAAATAATAATTATATCTTGCCTAATTCGGAATTTTAAAGTCCGTCAATGAGCGCTATATTTAGTTCCTATATCGTCTATCCCGTCTTTTCGTGTCTTTTCGGTATAATGCCAGACACCTTTTAGACTTTTTTTATAATTCAGCTAAGATTTTGCACTAGCACAGCATTTTTTTTGCTCAGTGAAAACTGTGGAATGTGGTCAAATATTTCTTTCATCATGTGGGCAGTTAGTGAGTTATGAAAAAAGAGTCAGCATAATTTCATTGGACAATTTTAAAATTTATGTGATGTAGGGCCTACCTACCATTTACTGCAACAATTAATGCTTTAAAAGCTAATTTTTAGTCACTTGAAGTTGTGGATGGCGGTAAGAAAAAATATTATTTATGAATAAATCTCAAAATAAAAAACAATAATTATAGCATAGAGTCAGCCATAGTTTGTATGATACAATATATATAACTATATGTTATTTCGGGTTACTTCGGGTTATTTCGTTATTTTCGGGGTTTTGTCGTACCCGTTTATGGCAGCATCTTCACACATTATCGCTCACAACTTAACACAAGGATGTTTCAAGATTGACTTCGCAGACAGTTTGAGGATGGTTATCTCACAATTTTAAACATCAACACAACGTGGTAAAAACATCTACATCTTAATTAATCAAATCTATTTTTTTGTTTCTGATTACTAAATTAAAATATGTATATAAAGACATAAACTTGATTGGTGAGAAAACAAACAAACCCCCATGCTGATTGTAGAGATATATCTAACATTTAGCATTTACACGCATTTTTATCAATGTCACATTTTGACAAAACAGGCAAACTTTCACATTTAGTTTTTAAATTTGGAAATTTCAAAATTAAAGATGTTGGAAACTCTAAATATTTGGGTAGGCCCTATTGCATTTTCAATATCTGGATCATTCACAGAAACTAAGGTTATCTGAAATAAAAGCCAAGGCAATGAAATCCACTTTTTTGTTAAGGTCCATTGTTAACAATCAAAATTTGACTCTGAAAGTTACTATAGATTTACTTAGAAAGTTGATTGTACCTATAGGAACTAATAGCTCTGAAATTTGGGGTGTACGTACCCAGTGGTAAATTAGATTTTTCTAAAACAGCTAACAATTTACCATTTGAAAAAATTCAGGTAAGCTTTGGTAAATATGGCCTATTTATACTTTGAGTGAATAAAAAAGCTTGCAATGCTGGAATAATAGGAGAACTGGGTAGGCCTATCTACCCAATTTACTTGGATATTAGGTCTATGAGAAATGTTGTGAAATATGACTACAAAATATTAATGATAATAGCTGCCTGCTCAAATCAGCTTTTAGATGTAGCGTCAATGGTGATGCTAAAGGTATAAAAACGTGGTACTCTGGACTTAGGGAAATTACAGATGAATTCATTGGTTTAAATATGCAAGAATCACCTATAGCAGTTTTTAAACTAAAGAAAAAATGCAAGTCAAAATATGCCAAGTAAGCCTACTGGAAAAAAAATATTTCTCGTACGGAAGCTAGATCAAATTTTTATAGCAATTATAAACATGGCATTAACTTTGAAAACTATTTAATTGGTGTTAAAAACTTCAAACACATACAGGCTTTTTGTAAGCTTAGAATTATTGCTCATTGTTTGGAAATTGAGAAAGGTAGATATGTTAAACCTTATTTGTCTAGGGAACAGAGAATTTGTAAATTCTGTCTATTAAATATATGTGATGATAAAATTCATTTTTTAACTCAATGTAATTTTCATGATGCTGAAAGGGTAGAATTATTCACTAAATTTATTCAACTTGTAAAAGTTTAAAAAAAACTTGAATTTAAAAGACAAATTTAGCAATTTATATGGAAGGCCCATTACAGAAAATGATAGCTAAATTTTGCTTTGAAGCATTTGAGAAAAGATTAAGTAGTTATTTAAATTGATATTGGCCAAGTCAACTAAAGATATTGATATTCATTAATTATATTAGACTTATTTCCTCTTGTCAACATTATGAATAACCCACCTGTTTGTGCCAACCAGAACTGCAATTTTTCTGTGTATTTAAATATACACTGCTATATTTTTATTTTACTTTTCTCTTAGTTACAATTGTTAGATTATTAGCATGTTTGAGTTATTGGTTGTAGACATATTTGTTAATTTTATTTTGATATTGTATTGTATTGAACACAATTGGTGTAAAACAATAAACTATTATCATAGCCGTATCGTCCTCTTGAATACAGGAAGGTTCGCCACAGGAAGGTTCGCCACAAAATTGGAAGGTTTACCACAGCTCTGGAAGGTTCGCCACAAGTGTCATAGAAAGGTTCGCCACAATGTTAGAATGCATTACAAAACAAGTAGGCTAGTAGCCTACTGTTATTTGTTAATTACATAAATATGATGGATGAAATTATAATGAATTCAGAGCTAGGGTCATATAGACGTCCGATTGCAATTTCAATTTAAACAAAATAACATTTATTTCTGTGGGAATATGGTTTAATTTGGACAAGACAGAACTGACAAACAAAGAACAAAATCAAGTCAAGGAACTGTTATCAAAATATAAAGATATTTTCTCCTTGGACGAGTACGATATCGGCCATATGGACACTATTCAACATAACAGCTATTTATCAGATGATGTTTCAGTCAAGCAACGTCATTGACGCATTCCTCCCAATATGTATGACGAAGTAAGGAGCCACCTTTTTATTTAAAGGACACTGGTATTATTAGAGAATCATCTAGCCCTTGGACGTCACCAGTTGATCTGGTTGTGTGTCGACTACAGATTTATTAACAAGAAGACAAGCAAAGATGCCTACGCTTTACCACAAACGCATGTGTCACGGGCTATTTTGCAAATAGTACTTGATGAATAGGGATTCCCTTCGCTAGTTGTATATATTTTTTTCAGAAATATTGATTATTATAATTTAGTAGTTTCATAAATGTCGGGTCGACCATTTTACGAGTGGGGGGAATATGTAGCATTATATTATGGTCTAGATGGCCATAATCTAGATGTTCAGTCATTTTTTGTCCAACTCCCAGCCATGTCAAACATTAATTGTAAAATGTGAAGTTTAGGTCTTTGCCGATAGCGACTTGTGCTAGAAATGAATTATTTTATAGAGTGGAGCAGCTGAGAATTGAATACACGTTCAGCTATGTTAATGTCAGGCCAGTTATGTGCCTGACGAGGGTCTTTTTCTTATGTTGAAATAAACATGAAACCATTCACACTTCTCCGAGTTCTTTAATGCACGAACACTACTACATTTCTGTAATATATGCTTGCTTAATACCACCTAATACTTATTGTGAAGTGTTTTTATATCGATATTTATTTTTCTATGTCCAGCAGAAGAAATGAATTTTTAAACGTCAGTATATAAATATATTAGATCTGTGTATAAGATAAATACTTAGTGTCGTTGTAATTATGGAGATCACTCAGAATACTTTATGGAAGGCCTTTTTATATTATGCGAGATGCCGCACGTGCTATATGATTAAATGTGATTTAATTATTTGCAGTAACAAAAAATATCTTTCAACAATACAGCTTATACCCCGGAGGC
Organism: Flabesymbios commensalis; assembly: GCA_964017125.1. Classification (NCBI taxonomy): domain Eukaryota; kingdom Metazoa; phylum Annelida; class Polychaeta; order Terebellida; family Flabelligeridae; genus Flabesymbios; species Flabesymbios commensalis. The sequence continues at coordinate 54,996,258 of OZ024912.1, forward strand.
CTATATTCAATGACAATAATAAAATATATTCAGGGGTCTAGCTGTGAACTCACTGCTCCAACCCTTGCACCTCAAGTGTTGTGATGAGTATTCTCGTGGGTCGCTTCAGACCTGTCAGCTAGAGGCGCTCGTGAAAAGTTAACGGCTTTAATTAGTTGTGATTCTTTGATTAATTCACTCCACTAATACTCGCGAAATGTCAACGAAAAATATAATGCGTTCAAAGGTCAGATACGATTGCAATTATTGTTCAGTTTATAGAAAATAAACAAATTCTTGAATGTCGCGTAATTTAATTAAGGGCCCGTAGAAAGAAGATGAAAATATATGGGTACGGCGGTGGGACTTGGGAGGGTCTTCTAATTGTGCAATGGTTTGCATGTTGTAAGCCTATTTATTCTCTAGTGTGGTTTTCTCTCCGAGAGAGTAACCCTAGACCAGTTTTAGCAACTATTTATATATATTTATATTGACTAAATTATTTCTTGCCATCACCATTATGGATCACTATCAAGGGACCGCCGTGGAAATAAGTGTTTTTCAGTGTTTTATTCCCTGGTGACCATGATTGGTTACCCATGTTTTTTGTGTATTTGCACTATTGATCATGTTTTTGTTTCCATTTCAATGGTTACTAAATAAATCTGATCTAATCGAATCTAAACCCTTTATAGATCAACGTGACAGATTGTGTGAAACTGGAGCTGTCGACGTGACGGTGTCATTTATAGGGTGGGCTAAATAAGATCCTTCTTTTCATTCATCAATAGCTCAAATATCATTTCTGTTAGCACAATAGTCTTTACATATCCAGTAATATATCAGTGGTTCGAAAATGTTCTTTAATAACAGATTACTTACGGAAGTTTTATTGGCATCTGTCACGTAAGCACTTGATGTTTATCCAAACAGTAAAACAAGATTTATAGAAGTTATTCTACAATGCAACAATTTGAAGGCAGCCATTCAATTAAATATTTATAACTGTGTTCATATACATTCTAGACAAGGATGTGACTTATATTAGCACTATCAACATGTCAAAATACACCTGAAGCTATAGTGAGACCTATCATAATGTTGGAAGCTAGATGGATTGTGAAGAACATTAAATTTACAATGTTTTACACCTGAAAAAAGATAAACATGAATAATAATTTGAATACATGCTATTCAAAAAATAGTTTGATCTGATAGTCTTACTAACTGTATTTTTGTTGACTTATTTTTTATTTTTTATTTAATTTCTGCTATTTTTAAAAAATATATATTATAATACAGCATCATTCGCCATACAATTATTAAAGAATAAATATCCCAGGAATGAAACGCGAGATGTGATTCTAATATGTAAGGTGCTTAACACAGTTTTTTCTAGCTCCCAATATTATGACAATTTATCTTCAGGTGTATTATCGAATTCAATTTTTTTTATGTGAATGTATAAGTTTAAAGCTATATATAATATATTCTTGTAATATATAATAAAATTGAGGATACAGTGGGCTTATCATGACGTTGGGGGCTAGAGTTGTGAAGAACATAAAACTTTCATGAATTTGTTATATAAAGTCTGTATCTGTATCTGTATATTACGTGGCAGTACGCACTATTGTGCTATCGCGCCACGGGAGTAATTTAGCAAGGCCTGTTATCATTCATGGACTTATATATGTGCCAAGTACTCCATATGGTGGATTTTTTGGGGTTTCACCTACGTCTATTGAAGTTCTTTTACGTCCAACTCAAAGTCAGTCAGACGAGCCATCTGATTTAGGTGGTTCTCTGAGCCCCACGATAGTGTATACGGCACCTGGCAGACCCAGGCGGTCACCCATCCACTTATGAACCGGGCGCGACGTCGCTTAACTTCAGTGATCAAGCAGATATCGATTAGCGAACGCCATAGCTGACTGATTCAACGTCATGATTGATTAAAATTTTTACTTCCATTTCTGTTATTTTAAATATATATACTCAAAAACAGCATAATCCACCATGCAATTTAAATGCTATTTTCTAGATTTTCTAGTATGTAATCGACATCTTCAATCACTCTCAACAAATAGCGTTCCCACAATAAGTGTGATGGACCGAGACAAAACAACGGTATGCTTGTGCATTGATTTAACCCTTATGTACCCAAGATTTAATGACTGACGCAGACATAGGGATGGAAGAACATAGAAGCAAAAATACATTGGGTGGATTCGTTATCGTTAAAATCGTGAGGGATGTAGAAGATGGCAGAACATCGGAGGCCGGATCTCTGAGGCCTGTCTGTATGTGCTCAAAGATTGTTATTTTTAGCAAATGTGTTACCACCTTGCGACGAAAAATGGGACCTCCTCCCACGATTTTTTCTGAATTTGAGTAATAATAACAAAGCAAGTATAATAACATGTGCCAAGGCCATTAGTGAGCACTGTATCCCACATTTTCATAAATCATGCTTACATATGTGGGAAGATCTACTACATGAAAAATTCCCATAGGTCAATATAAACACAATTTCAAATTATTTCCAGCCTGTCTCACAGAATAAAGATAAAGATTTACGTAGATTTAAACACGTATAATTTAATTTAGAAAATAGTTTATTTATTAAGGATACAAATGAAACGTGGTTGGACTTGAATGTCTGTAAACAAAGGGCAGTGGTTAATCTAATTAAATGATCGATATCAAAATCTAAAAACGAACATTTTTCGACAACTTATTATAATAGTCAAATAAAATGGGATATTGTATATAGAAGAGAACCCATCATCCCTTGTGTTAGAAGGCAACGGGGTTTTATTGGAAAAGTATAGATAATTGTGAACAAGAAAATATGAACAAGAAACAATTTGTAAAATTCTTTATTTTAAATGCCACATAAATTGTTCGGAAAAGCAGATGTTGTATACAATTTGAAAATCTTTCGATGAACAATCATCAGTCAATTTTAAACAATGGTTGGATGCTTCATTAAAATTTCAAAATCAAATACTGATGTGCAGCAGGAATACAAAAATATAAACCATATCGTAAAAGTTGTTACGGTACTGTGAAAATATTTAATATATCAATATGTTTGCATATAATCTTGTATTTGTACCTGTATATGTACATAAACTTGTAATTGTTTGGTGATAAATGCTGTGAAAATAAGTAATCTAATCTGGTAGGCAATGTGTTATAGTGGGTGGGTCGTTATGCTCCACTGAATCAAAATATTTAAGTTACAAGAGATCTCAATCATGTGGACGTTGACCATGCTGTTCACGCGTGCCGTTGTATTGGGCGCCCAAATATTTAGTAAGCTAATTATGACAATCTACTTACCAATAATACTAAGTAACAATACCAGGCAAGCTTAGACTTTTTGACAACCATGAATAAAACTAAAGATGCCACCGAAGGAGGGTATTTATTATTTTCAAAAGCTGAAGTGGTCGCCTAAGCCTTACAACGCTGAAATATTTGTATAAACCATGGAGACCAAAGGGCTTTTAATTTAAAATAATCATAAATGTCTCAGTTGACTCTTTTTGTTATGGGTCTACAACTCTATGTCGATTTTAGTGCGAGATCGTCTTTAGATGTCAGAATCTGACGTATAAAGACGGTCCCCGCAATGAATATTAGGGCGGATTACAGGTCGAACCATGACTTGCTGAACTAAAGTATGAAATTTGGCACAGTTACTCCTGCGACATTATTGAGCAATCTCAGAAGGGTAGCACAAAAATCAGAGTATTTTTTTTTTGTAAGAAATGTATTTTTCGTAACGATGGCAACACTAGAAACCTGAATCAGTAATATCTGTACTATATGTGATTTAATGCTGAATTAAAAAATAAATCCTTTCAAAAACTGATATACACGAGAAAATCTTAAATAGAACGGCAGTAAAACCTTTGTTTTGTTTCAAATTTCTGGTTACCATAGCAACCTGTTATACATAAATACAGAAATTTAATTGTACTTGTCATTATTCTTTACTTACCGGGTTGTAGCATTACAGAGAGTTAAGCATATTTACACTAACAAAAAGAACAGCATAGACAATCTCAGATAACAGTGAGAGCATTAAAAGCTGAAGATATGCATTAATTTGTCATGTTGAAATGGATACCGACGATATATTCTCTGGCAAATAACCATACTTCGTGATAAAATATATTCATATATAATACATTGATGCTTCAAATGAACCAACAGTTTATTATTTGGAAAAAAACTTGTGATCCCCCGTGTGTGCCTCAACCGCTGTTATTACCGCTGTTCGCTGATCTTATCACTGCTTAGATCGGACGAACTTTAGAATGTTATTCAATAATGGAAAAATATATATGTGATTGTAAACGACTGAACATCATGGTATGTTAGCTCATTGTCTTATTTGACCCATTGGAACGATTTTCCTGGCAAATAGATACAACCGGCTGTAAAATGGCGGCCATAGGAATTCTTATCTACAGATGCTTAGGAACACAACCTATTAGAACTACCTCGTGAACAAGTTCAAACAATTTAAAATGGCCGCCAGTGGCCGTTTTGATCTGATTAATTTTTAACTTTTGGAATACAAATCCAATCTTATTAACATACAATATCTTATTTTCGACTTCATCAGTGATAACAAATTCATTTAAGTGGTAATTCTTACGTTTCAAGGTCATCTAAGGATGATGTCATAAAATAATCTCGTTTCAGAAACAGCGCAGTAGCATAATAATCTCATAGTCAATAGGGTAAGATTATCTGCGGGTTTTCAAATCCAAGATGGCACCCACTTTGAATCTAGTTAATTCAGTATATTTCAAATAAAAATTACCCCGTAAACAAGCTAACTGCTTAAATTTTTGGAGAGCCTTTGGATTTAATCATTAGTATGACGAAAATTGTCATTCTTGAAACACTAAATGTTAAATTATTTATCAATCCAAATAATATTTTTGGCTCAAAAACATGTCATGTTTGATTCTTATTTCCAAAGCTATTCATTTTGGATATTTGTGTCTTGCACGTTTTCAGCAACTTGTTCACGAGGAAGTCCCTCTAGGTTGTGATTTAATCTTTTTCTCAATTACTTGGCCATTAACATGATGATCATTATCCTTTGGGTCCAAAGTTTAATTGTCAAACTCAATATTTTTACTTGTTACTTTCCGTCTACTAATCACGTCATGAATACAAAATTGTCAGTGACGAGATTTACAGAGTCACAATCGTTTTTGCTGGAATCGTTATTTTGTTTATGCCCTTGGCCCAGTCGCAGTGATGCAACAAGTCATAAGAGTGGTGTATTCGAATAAAAATCAGAAGCAAATGTCGTATTTACTTGACAGGGCTACTGCCCAACCAGACTTATCGAGAAAATCACATTCTGTTTTCCAAATAACTACATTCAAATGCAAACCACCGAAAATCACTATCAAATCAACTAAACAAATCAATTTTATAAAGTTTTGAGTTTACTGCTCTTTTCGCGCGTGGCGGTTCACAATGATTTGGCTTCTCTTTCGATGACTCTACTCTACAAAATATGCAAGTGTCGATATTCCTTTAATTTGTTTTCAAAGTCTTTATAGATTTCTTTCTTTTCTTGTGTTTGTTGTGCTTTTACAGATTTTGCATATGCAAATTTCTTGTGAGAATATGCGTGCCATTTCTCTCGTTTTTTGAAAATATGAAATTGTAGCAGAAGATTTGAAAAAAGGCTGGATAAACTGGCAAAACATTAATACCTTGGAATTGCTCGACACATTCTACGAAATCGCTATATATCTATATATACATGGATTCCATTGTCTGCCTTGTCGTCAGCGGGACATTTGAATGTAGGTATGGAACAAAAACACACGTTAAATATAATATAGTTTTGACCAAAAGGACACCCTTGAAGCACCTTTTAATATACAGTTTAGGATAAAAAGGGCCTTTGAAAATACCCATAATATACAGTTTTGTACAAAAGCATAATTTTGAATATACAGTTTCACCAAAACTGTTACCAAAACTTTAATTATATATAAACGATGACACAGTCACCAGTTGCACATGATTTTTGCTGATTTCTTGATCAATTATCAACCGATATTTAATAGATTTAACAAACTCCAGTTTCTAGTAAAATCTCAACAGTGCCGACATTTCGCAAAATAATATTACATCTGAAGACAGAAATACTGGTAAAGCATGCTTTTTGCTAATTTCTTAGTCAATTATCATCTGATTTTTCTAAAATTTTGTAGAGGCTATTTTCTAGCAAAATCCTGACAGCCCTGAAAATTTAGAATGATCTAATGGTTCAGCTTTTAAAATATCTAATATAAATTTGAAATGATAAGGGCTGATAGGCTTTTGCTGGAAAATAGCCTTTGTAAAATGTCAGAAAAACGGTTAATAATTGACTGAGAATTAAAGAAAAAACATTCGCTACTGGCATTCAAAAACGTGTTTTATCTGAGTAATCAGAGGTAATAATGATCACTGTGTGACGGCATCAAATGATGACGTCGTAAAGTTTTTGAAGTCGAGACAATTACAGTGGGGGGGGGGGGAGGGAAGAATTATATTTTTCGACAAATAATGGACTTGTGGTTTATTTAAAGGAATCCCATATGTTGACATGTCAATTTTGAAAAAAAATATATGAAGTTATATAGCCTACTGATGATGAAAATACAAAATAATAATAATAATAAAAAAAAATAATCACAGAAAAAGACTAAAGTAACTTTATTTCAAGGTCGTATATTGATATGTAAACAAAAACAGTCTGTAGTATACAACACCTTATACCACAAATTTCTACGCTCAGACAATGGGATCAAAGCATACATAAAAGCGGTGGCCGCTAATTGGTGTCTTAAAGTCAGGACATAGGGGGGATTCGCCTGCAGCACTGATTGTCTGTCCAACGCTGGGCCGACGGAACCAACATAAGGCCCATCCTATGGGATTACAAATCATTTGTTTAGGTTTTCGTTGGATTCATAGAAATGTTGATAACAATTATTTTGAAAAATCTAAAAATAAGCCTACTGAAATAAATAAAAGCATGATCTGTGGGATACTGATACACCACATCAACACAACATTTCAAACCAAAATTGATGTCGTCCCACGGGCTCCCTTTAAAACGTCTATAAATATTTATTTTATACATATGTTGTAAAAAAATATATGATTAGCAAACAAATATGGGTCTATGGTTATATCTCAGGGGATAGCTCATAGGTATCCATGGCTACATGATAATTACACCTTCCTTTGGCCAGTGTCACACAAGTGTTACCGCAGGAGCCTGGCCATATCGAATACTGTATCTGTCTATGTGGGCATTTTGGGAGTGTGTCTGAGATTCAAATCTCATAATAGGGGTCACGAAGAATTGACGTCTGGTTAAACTCTTAGCACAGTTACCTGTTTCCGTAGTAGTAAAACAAGCAAACTTTGCTTTATGACTTGATGAATTATTTTTGATCGTCGCCTAATGGCATTATGGTCACATGTGACCCCGTGAGGAAAGAAACTAAAATTCGCAGTGCAGTGCAGAAATTTATTTACAGTGGATAGAGAGTGCATCAGTGGTTATATACATTGGGGCTCACGTGTAAGTTAAAGGCTGGGGGAGGGATGACGGGTTAGGCCTTTCTTTAGGACTGCACCGTTTGAGTCCCACACAAACTGAGTGGAGTGAATTCCAGTCTGTGATTGTTCGGGGGAAGTAGCTGTATTTATATAAGTATGTTGATGTGATGAGTTGTCTGTATCTGTAGCTGTTTTCGTTTATGTTTGAGGTGTGGCGTGTAGTTCTGAGGGGTATTTCTATTGAAGAGATGGGGGATGGGGATGGCAATATTCTAATGGTAAATTTTGTAGAATAGTACTAGTAACGTCGGACCGAAAGAGGAGGCCAGTTCAGTTGTTTTTGTAGGGAAAATTAGGACACTTGTGTAGTGTGAATAGTCATGATGGAACCATCTTGCTGCATAGTTTTGTATTTTGTTAAGGTTGTATATATATTTGCCGTGTGTGAATCCCAGACGTCTGATGCATATTCAAGTTGAGGTCTGACTATTGTTTTGTATGCCTGTAATTTTACAGTTTTGGAGGCTTCTTTGAGGGTTTTTTTTTAGCATGTTTAGTGTCTTCTGTGCTTTGTTGATTGTGTTCTGCATGTGTGTTGTCCATCTGCGGTATGACTGTAGTTCTATGCCAAAATATAAGTGGTGCGTAACTGGTGTTACCGGTGTGTTGGCCATTGTGTAGTTGTGTTTGTTTGTTGTTTTCTGAAGCCGTGTTGGCAACTTTGTAGTATGTTTTGTGAGTCACGATGTTGAATTTTGTGTGTGTGTATGATGTGTTCTATTAGCTTGCGAGTGATAGCTGTAAGAGAGGCAGGTCTGTAATTAAAAGCTAGGTTTTTTCCCCTTTTTGAAAATGGTATTACATCTGCTGTGAGCCCATCCTGGGGAAGATCATCGGTACGTAGATTTTTGGAGAATAATAATTTTTGGAGAATAAGAATTTGGAGATATCATCAGCATTATCTTTAAGGAATCTCATTGGTATTTTATCAGGTCCATTAGCTTTTTGGGGATTTAATTTTTACAGTAATTTTGACATTCCGTTGGTTTTAAATTAAGTTGATGTCAGGCATGTTTAAGTTTTGATTATTTACAGGAGGGATTGATTGATAATTTTTCTTGGTAAAAACTGACTGGTTGTTCATTTAGAAACCCGGCTTTGCCTTTAGTGTCTGTTATGGTTTGTCGATCCCTGTTTATTGGTTAATGGTGGTACTCCAGAACTGTCACGTTTCCTGTTTTTCAATTTTTTTATTTTATTTTTATTTTTTGTTTTTATCTTTACTTTCGAGCATTTCTGTCAAATAACTACTGTATGCGTCCTTTAATATGTATTTTAAACTGTCACTAATTTTCTCAAGCCTCTGCTTTAATTTAGTACTTTTGCTTTTGTATGTGAATTTTTGATACCCTTTGTCTTTTTTTAATAATCTTTTTTATGTCAGTTGTCATACAAGGAACATCTATTTTGTTTTTCAATGTTTTTGTTGGTATATATTTATTGATAATTTTTAAAATTTCATCTTTAAATTTTGTCCACTGGTCTTCTACATAAGATAATAGAGCAGTTTTAATTTTGGTAGGCCTACTGTCAGCCTTTTTGAAATTGTAAACTTCACTTGATGCTTTATTTGTACGATTAATTTTGATGTTTAGGTTGGTATGAGTTACTGTGCTGAATTTCATACTTTTGTCCAGCCAGTCACGGTTTTACTTGATTTGTGCCATACGTTACTCGATCCGCACAACACAGGCATGATAGGTGAACTGGTTACACCCTGTGGTCTCTTCGTTCTCGGGATCCGGGATCTCCCCTCTCTCCAAAAGCAACTACATGGATGAGTGGAGTATGTTCCATCTGGCACATACATCATCCCCGGGGCCAGGTGACGTTGGGAGCATTCATTGTACTAGTATCACCTAATCCCTGACAGATGAAGTTTGCCAAGTGTGCAGCGAGCCCTTCATCCCTTCCAAGGATGAGGTATAGCCAGTGTGCAGTGAGCCCCTCATCCCTCCTGAGAGATGAGGTTTACCCAGTGTGCGGCGAGCCCCTCATCCTTTAGCCAGTGTGCAGTGAGCCCCTCATCCCTCGCTTACCCAGTGTGCAGTGAGCCCCTCATCCCTGACACTGCCTGAGGCTAACAGATGAGGTATACACAGTGTGCAGCGGGCCCCTCATCCCTAACTTTCCCTGAAAGATGAGGCTTACCCAGTGTGCAACCAGCCCCTCATCCATCATAAGGATAAGGTTTAGCCAGTGTGCAGTGGCCCCTAATCCCTGACTGAACCTGAAAGATAAAGTTTACCTAGTGTGCAACCAGCCCCTCATCCCTAAGAGATGAAGTTTACCAGTGTGCAGTGGGCCCTTCATCTCTCTTGAGGGAGGAGGTTTACCGAGTGTGCAGTGGGCCCTTCATCACTCCTGAGAGAGGAGTTTTACCCAGTGTGCAGTGGGCCCCTCATCCCTCCTAAGAAATGAAGTTTACCCAATGTGCAGTGGGCCCCTCATCCCTCCTGAGAGAGGAGGTTTACCTAGTGTGCAGTAGGCCCTTCATCCCTCTTGAGAGAGGAGGTTTACCCAGTGTGCAGTGGGCCCCTCATCTCTCCTAAAAGATGAGGTTTACCTAGTGTGCATTGGGCCCCTCATCCCTCCTGAGAGAGGAGGTTTACCCAGTGTGCAGTGGGCCCCTCATCCCTCTTGAGAGAGGAGGTTTACCTAGTGTGCAGTGGGCCCTTCGTCCCTCTTGAGAGAGGAGGTTTACCTAGTGTGCAGTGGGCCCCTCATCCCTCCTGAAAGAGGAGGTTTACCTAGTGTGCAGTGGGCCCTTCATCCCTCTTAAGAGGAGGTTTGCCGAGTGTGCAGTGGGCCCCTCATCCCTCCTGAGCGAGGAAGTTTACCTAGTGTGCAGTGGGCCCCTCATCCCCCCTGAGAGAGGAGGTTTACCGAGTGTGCAGTGGGCCCCTCATTTCTACTGAGAGAGGTAGTTTACCTAGTGTGCAGTGGGCCCTTCATCCCTCTTGAGAGAGGTTGTTTACCGAGTGTGCAGTGAGCCCCTCATCCCTCCTGAGACAGGAGGTTTACCTAGTGTGCAGTGGGCCCTTCATCTCTCTTGAGAGAGGAGGTTTACCGAATGTGCAGTGGGCCCCTCATCCCTCCTGAGAGATGAGGTTCACCTAATGTGCAGTGGGCCCCTCATCTCTACTGAGAGAGGTAGTTTACCTAGTGTGCAGTGGGCCCTTCATCCCTCTTGAGAAAGGATGTTTACCGAGTGTGCAGTGAGCCCCTCATCCCTCCTGAGAGAGGAGGTTTACCTAGCGTGCAGTGGGCCCTTCATCTCTCTTGAGAGAGGAGGTTTACCGAATGTGCAGTGGGCCCCTCATCCCTCCTGAGAGATGAGGTTCACCTGATGTGCAGTGGGCCCCTCATCCCTACTGAGAGAGGTAGTTTACCTAGTGTACAGTGGGCCCTTCATCCCTCTTGAGAGAGGATGTTTACCGAGTGTGCAGTGAGCCCCTTATCCGTCCTGTCAGATGAAGTTTGCCAAGTGTGCAGCGAGCCCTTCATCCCTTCCAAGGATGAGGTATAGCCAGTTTGCAGTGGGCTACTCATCCCTCCTGAGAGAGGAGGTTTACCTAGTGTGCAACCAGCCCCTCATCCCTGACTTGGCCTGACAGTTAACCCTTTATGGACTACACTATCATGTTTATTTTATTTTAACCTACTGATGCCTTAGAGCGTCATAAATGTTTTTTATTAACCCTCTATAGGCTAGAGTATTACGTGTATTAACCCTCTGAGGTCCAGAGAGTCGATAGTATCACGTGTCTCAAATATTAACACTATGTGGACTAGACTATTATATTTCTTTTATATTGACCTTTTGATTTCTAGAGTATCATATTTCTCATTTATTAACCCTTTTGATGTCTAGAGTATCATATTTCTCATTTTATTAACCCTCTGTGGTCTAGAATATCATCTGTCTCATAACCCTTTGTGGACCAGACCAACATGTTTCATCTATATTACCTTCAGAAGATAAAGTATCACATGTTTATTTAGTAACCATCTGAAGGATTGAGTATCACGTGTATTAACCCTCTGGAGTCTAGGTACTATCTATGTAGGTACTATCTGGTACTTGCTAAAATGAGTAGATCGTCATCCCAATGAACACGATTCACTGTCACGCTCGCTTCACCTTATATCTTGACCACCCGAATAGTCGCACTAATTTGCATCAGGGGTATTTTATCTTCTGATGACTGCACAGATTTTCAGATGTGTTTGAGCACCAGATTGGAAGGGGCACTGACAATAGGTTTGTTTTAATAATATTTAAATTAATAGTCTCATCTCATCAGCTGTCAATAGCGGTACTAAAACTGACTTTTTTGTCTACACGCGTAAAGGCCAGCCATTTAATACCAGGGGGGGGGGGGGGGTTATGCTATGTAATTAAAGAATAATTTGTTCACAAAGTTGGCTCCAAAAAAATAGTTTGTTCTATAAAGTGTGAGAAAAAAATAGTTTGTTCATTTATGTGTGAGAAAAATAGATTGTTGACAGCCAGCAGATCTATGGGGAGATGGAGAGCCCCTCGCGCCGAAGATACCTGTAAGTGACCGTTGGGGTCTCTAGTGTGGGGTCGCAATGGTGGACGAAGGAAACTGCCCAATCTTCACCATTTCAACACAAACTTCCTTCCCCGTCGAATCGACGGTTCCAAATAAATCATAAAACTCTTTCTCCACTTGTCATGTTTATTCGTTAGACATCAGGCAACAACAAAGCACAACCTCCGCGCACAGCAGGTCCTGTTTGACTCAGAGAGAGCGACCTACGGCACGTCCGTAGTCGCCGAGTGTAACGTCTGAAGTGCGGGAAAAGTACCAAGACCCCATGGGCTGCAACTGTGTGCGCCCGGCACCAAGGTACGGAAACGAGGCAGTCGTCCACAGCTTCTCGCGTCCGGGAAGCTGGGGATAACTGCCACATAAACTTAACGAAGTAAGGATCCTACAGATCTTTCCAAATATGCCGGAAACTGCCAAAGAATGACAAGAAATCCCTCGCTCTGCTTTGTCAAGGGTTCAACACATATAGGTATTTTTAATTTACGGGATTAAACATGTCCTAGAAAAAAAGTTTGTCTGTCATCTCAGGGAAAAAATTGTTTGTTTTTGTAATTGTATACATGTAAACAAAATGTGTGTGTCAGAACTTTATTTATACATTTTCTACTTTTTCAGTTATGGCTGACAAGTTGCTTCAGAGCAACTGGACCTGTTAGCTCTGTTTCAATATTACCAAAATAATAAAACAATTATGATATTTAAAACTTTGATTTATTTCAAAGTATTTTGCCGAGTTTCTCTCTATCTCCCATTTATCAACCTAGCTTGTCTAGTATTCTTGTCAATGGATCTAAACTTTAGGCCTAGGTAGGCCTAAGTTTCGTAAATATCTGCCTTGAAAATTCATCCGTCTAAAATATATTTCACTTTTGTAGCATTTGCGGGGTCTAGCTACAAAAGGTTAATATGTCATATAGGGGTCTACATGAAATTGTAGCACTAGATGGTTAATATGGGAGAAATTTCATAATCTATCCACCGGACGTTTATTATGTAAGACATATGATTCTAAGCATCAGAAGGCTAACATAGGAGAAATATGATTCTCTAGTCCACAGAGGTTTGATACTTGAGACATGTGATGCTATAGACACCGGGAAAAATAAAACACTTGATACTCCAGCCTCCATACAGTTAAAGCGACACAATCAGGCTAAAATCATACAGAAATCTTAATTTTATTTTGGCTTTTTAATAAGTCCATAACATGTGAACATGTCCATAGACTAGCATTGCTTAAGTTTACTACATTGTGTTGCGCATTTACCAGTTAAGCGAGAAATAAGGACTAAATTTAATTTCGGACATGCATGTCCAAAATAAGAAATACGGGGATAACTTATAAACGGGGCTTTTCGCACCCTTGCTACGCTGCCACAGCAACCCAAAATTTCTAGTCTATGGACATGTTCACATATTATGGACATATCTTGAGAAGCCAAAATAAAATTAATGAGTTTTTGATGAGTTTAGCCTGATTGTGTCGGCTTTAATACAGAAGACATGTAATACTCTATGCAACAGAAGGTCAACATTAGATAAATATAATAGTCTAGTCGCAGAAGATTAATATCTGAGACACGTGATACCCGAGACCCCAGAGGATTAGTACATGTGCTACTCTAGTCCGCAGAGGGTTAATAAATAAAACATATGATACCCTAGGTATGAGAAGGTAATATAGAAGAAATATGGTAATCTGGTCCACAGAGAGTTAATACACGAGACACATGATACTATCGACCCTCTGGAACGCAGAGGCTTATTACACGTCAAACTCTAGCCTATAGAAGATTAATAAATAACATTAATGATGCTCTAGGCATCAGTAGGTTAAAATAAGATAAACATGATAGTTCAGTCCACACAGGGTGAATATATTAGTAACGTGATACTCGGAACCACAGAGGGTTAATAATTGCGAGAGATTAGTCTACGGAGGGTTAATAAATAGGAAATGTGATACTCCAGACATCAAAAGGTTAGTACAAAAGAAATATAATAGTCTAGTCCACATAGGGTTAATATTGGTGACCCATGATATTGTCGACCCTCTGGACCTCATAGGGTTATTACACGTAAAAATCTAGCCTATACAGGGTTAATAAATAACATTTACGATGCTCTAGGCATGAGTAGGTTAAAATAAGATAAACATGATAGTGTAGTCCACAAACAGTTAACACATTAGAAACGTAGATACTCTAGACCACAGAGCGTTAATATGTGTGATACACATAGCACATAGAGGGTTAATAAATAACATTTATGATGCTCTAGGCATGAGTAGATTAAAATAAGATAAACATGATAGTGTAGTCCACAATGAGTTAACACATTAGAAACGTAGATACTCTAGACCACAGAGGGTTAATACTTGCGATAGTCCAGTCAACAGAGCGTTAATAAATACGAAATGTGATACTCCAGACATCAAAAGGTTAACATAAAATAAAAATAATAGTCTAGTCCACATAGGGTTAATGTTTGAGACACGTGATACTATCGACTCTCTTGACATGAGAGGGTCAATACACGTCAAACTCTAGCCTATAGAGGGTTAATAAATTACATTTATGATGATCTAAGCATCAGTAGGTTAAAATAAGATAAACATGATAGTGTAGTCCACAGAGGGTTAACACATTAGAAACGGGATACTCTAGACCACAGAGGGTTAATAAGTGTGATACTCTTGTCCAAGAGGGTTAATAAATAAGACATGTGATACTCTAGGCATCAGAAGGTTGACATAGAAAATATATGGTAGTCTAGCCAGTCCACAGAGGGTTAATACATGTGATATGTCATACTCTAGACCCCAGAGAGTTAATACATGTGAAACTCTAGAATAGAGAGTGCTAATACATAAGACATGTGATACTCTAAGCATCGAAATGTTATTTTAGGAAAAATCTGATAATCTCATCTCTTGGGCATGAGGGGCTCACTGCACACTGTGTAAACTTCACCCTGGGAGAGTGAACGGCTCGATACACACTGGGTGAACCTCATCTTTCAGGCCCAGTTATGGATGAGGGGCCCACTGCACACTGGCTAAGCATCATCCTTAGGATGGACGAGGGGCTCGCTGCACACTGGGTAAACCTCATATTGCAGGCAGTGTCAGGGATGAGGGGCTCACTGCACACTGGGTGAACCATATCTCTCAGGAGGGATGAGGGGCCCACTGCACACTGGGTGAACCCTTCTCTCTGAAGAAGGATGAAGGGCCCACTGCACACAGGGTAAACCTCCTCTCTTAAGAAGGATGAAGGGCCCACTGCACACTGGGTAAACCTCCTCTCTCAGGAGGGATGAAGGGCCCACTGCACACTAGGTAAACCTCCTCTCTCAGGAGGGATGAGGGGCCCACTGCACACTAGGTAAACCTCCCCTCTCAGGAGGGGCGAAGGGCCCACTGCACACTGGGTAAAGATCCTCTCTCAAGAAGGATGAAGGGCCCACTGCACACTGGGTAAACCTCCTCTCTCAGGAGGGATGAAGGGCCCACTGCACACTAGGTAAACCTCCTCTCTCAGGAGGGATGAGGGGCCCACTGCACACTAGGTAAACCTCCTCTCTCAGGAGGGGCGAAGGGCCCACTGCACACTGGGTGAACCTCCTCGCTCAGGAAGGATGAGGTGCACACTGGGTAAACCTCCTCTCTCAGGAGGGATGAGGGGCCCACTGCACACTAGGTAAACCTTCTCTCTCAGGAGGGGCGAAGGGCCCACTGCACACTGGGTAAACATCCTCTCTCAAGAAGGATGAAGGGCCCACTGCACACTGGGTAAACCTCCTCTCTCAGGAGGGATGAAGGGCCCACTGCACACTAGGTAAACCTCCACTCTCAGGAGGGATGAGGGGCCCACTGCACACTAGGTAAACCTCCTCTCTCATGAGGGGCGAAGGGCCCACTGCACACTGGGTGAACCTCCTCGCTCAGGAAGGATGAGGGGCCCACTGCACACTGGGTAAACCTCCCCTCTCAGGAGGGATGAGGGGCCCACTGCACACTGGGTGAACATCCTCTCTCAGGAGGGATGAAGGGCCCACTGCACACTAGGTGAACCTCCTCTCTCAAGAAGGATAAAGGGCCCACTGCACACTGGGTAAACCCTTCTCTCTCAAGAAGGATGAAGGGCCCACTGCACACTGGGTAAACCTCCTCTCTCAGGAGGGATGAAGGGCCCACTGCACATTAGGTGAACTTCCTCTCTCAGGAGGGATGAGGGGCCCACTGCACACTAGGTAAACCTCCTCTCTCAGGAGGGATGAAAGGCCCACTGCACACTAGGTAAACCTCCTCTCTCAAGAAGGATGAAGGGCCCACTGCACACTGGGTAAACCTCCTCTCTCAGGAGGGATGAAGGGCCCACTGCACACTGGGTAAACCTTCTCTCAAGAGGGATGAAGGGCCCACTGCACACTAGGTAAACCTCCTCTCTCAGGAGGGATGAAGGGCCCACTACACACTAGGTAAACCTCCTCTCTCAGGAGGGATGAAGGGCCCACTGCACAGTGGGTAAACCTCCTCTCTCAGGCGGTGCGCGCCACACACTGTATGGGTAAACCTCTGCATTATAAATAATAGATACTCCCTACACTAAGATGTGGGCCTGTGCCTTGGCCCATCGGGGCCGCATGACGAGTAACTGTGGATGATCTCACGATCGATGTACCTGCCTGTCCCTCTCTCAGGTGTGTTCAGGAATCGGAAGTGACGTAAATCGCAGACAGCAAATCCACAAACTGAGTAAAGATGGCTGCCAATTGGAAATACAAGAAAAACAAGTTATCCGCCTTATTGTATCTTACAAACAGTGTCATGCAAGTCATATTATGTTCGCTAATGCTATCCTTGATCATAACTCCAGTTACTGTGGCTAAAAGTAAAAACTGCGATGATATTAAATGCGTCCATGGACATGCAGCTTGTGAGACGGAAGGCTCTGTTTGTGTTTGTGAATACGGATGGACAGGTGCGCTCTGTGATTCGTGTGGCGGACGAGTTATGTAAGTGCGATGATATGGATGATAGGCCTAGCTATTATAGACTATAGGCCCAGTCTAAATCTTAATTACTGTTAATATTATAAGAGATCACTTTCCTGTCTGTCATTGACATTGTTTTACTTTTAGTATAAAAAATAAAAAAGCTAGATAGGTCTAATCTAGACTAGCCTACACTGTCTGTAGGCTAGTCTAGCTGTCAGATTAAAAATAAAATTGATCCTATCTCACCTTCTAGGCCTAAATCCAACTAGGCCTATATATAGGTACTTTCAATAAATTTTAAAATTGTCCAATAAAATTATGCTGCTCAAGCCTTTTTTCGTAACTGCCCACATGCTAGAATAAATAATTGACCACATTCCACAGTTTTCACTGAGCAAGAAAAATGCTGTGCCAGATCAATATCTGAGCTAATTATAAAAACATCCAAAAGCTGTGACCTTAATTTTGCAAATTCCGGCAGGGATACAGAAGCCAAAACATCACCCAGACACTTGAACTTTTTGAAGCAGCTGAATAAAACTGCAGTAATTATCCGTTATAGCACGAATCGTTACTACACGAATCGGATATAACACGATGCAACCATGGATCCCAAAATTTTACACTATCTTTTTTACCATTTTTCTGGAAAAATCGTGTTATAAATATTTGAACATACAATTAAGCATGAAATTGTCCGCCAACGTCACATGTTAATCGTACAGTAGCGGTAGGCCTAATCCTTCACGCATGACGCTCACGCAAGGTCGCCGGCAAGTGTTATTGCACAGCACATAACGGCACCCTTTTAGAACGAGAGTATCTCATTTCGTATTTGAGCTTAACTTCAATTCAAACACGAATCGTGTAATAGATAATATAAAACGAATTATGACACGATTTCATCTCAGAAAATGTATTTACTTACTCAAATTAACTTAATGTGGTGTGTTTAGCAAAAGAACATGTTTATTTAAATCGTGTAATAAAAATATTATAACACGAATAATAATGTTTTTACATGTTTTTTTAATCTGTTTTAAAATATTATAACACGAATATGGTGATTCTGCAAGTTTTTAAAATCGCGTGTAATGAAATATTATAACACGAATATGATGTGTTTTACATGTGTTTTATATCGTGTTATAAAATATAACACGAATATGGTGCTTTTTATATCGTGTTGTACAATATTATAACACGAATATGATGGGCACGATTTGATGTCAGTAATCCTAGCTATTAAATAAAATTAACTTAATTTAGCAGGTTCAACCTAAAAAATGGTTATTTTTAAATCACGTCATAAAATAGGTGGCCAGAGGTGATGACACGCCGATCGTTTGTTGAATGCCACTTCTTCACAACTCACATTGCAATGTCGAGCAGCGTTCTCGTTTGTATTGCAAGGTGTTATGTTGTTAAATAATTTATAAATTCAGTTAATATATTAGATTTAATGGTGTTGCATAAATATATTTTTATGCCGATATGATCAGTCATAAATCACTGTAAGTATGGACAGCTCACCGACAAGTTTGATTGACAAGCGTGTTCTAACGCTGATTGGTCAATATCTCCCTCCCATCTCACCTGACCACAACCCTGGCCCAGCATTAAATCAGCACTGGTTCATTTGTGGGCAGTTACACGATGATCGACGCCGCATGTAAAAGTGAGCGTATCAAACCATTTCAAGCCTACAGGCTTGGTAGTTATCCTATGAATAATATAACATCAGTGATATGCTGTTTTATTACACGATGTGGAAAAAACACAATATTCTTGTTGTAGTAATTGATTGCACGATACAAAAAATGCAAAGACATCGTGTTTGTTGTGTTCAAACGCTGATTGGTCAACACCCGCCTCCCATCGTACCGGGCCGTGTCAGGATGATTGACAGTCTCGTATGATCTCACGTTGAGAGTGATATTTCACAAGATTTTGACACCTCTACTCTCAAAACGATGACGTCATTAAACACTGTACATGAAACGGACTTGTATACACAGCGTCACTCTGTTCACGCACGAGTCCTGTATTCCTGATTCAACTAATTTTACTTCTACTGCTTATATTAGACACATTCAACCAATTCACATTTTTATTATTTACAAATAAGAATTAATATAACAGGGATCGACACTAAATGATTCCAGGTAGTAGCCCAAAGGGCCAGTATCTTCAGATAATTACTGGCCCTTAGCTTCGTCTTTATAGTCCTTAGTGTACACTGTATCAAAGGGGTTTCATTTTTTCATTGGCCCCCAGGGCCAGTATCTCAGGCAATTTACTGGCCCTTAGTGATTTTTACTGGCCTCGGGCCAACGGGCCAGTGTTAGTGTCGATCCCTGATATAACTTCTAAAACTCCGATATTTGTACAGTAAATAAGGCCTGGAAACGACGTTATGCTACAAGCTAGTATATTGTCCCGTGTCAGTTATTTATATTACCGCATCCCGTGTATCTCCAGTCATATCGTATCTAGTAGTACTAGATAAAATCGGGCTATTTCGTATAACACGATAGGCTTATAACACGATTCGTACTTATGGACCCCACCGATCGTGTTATAACGAATAACTACTGTACTGAGATGTTGTATCCGTATATATCAGGTTTTAAGATACATCAGGGCACCAAATGAGTGTCCCGCAATACTGTAACAGAGCAAATAGGTCACACAACAATAAAAAATTTGGGCATAGCCTCCGGCCCCAGTTTTTTTTAATATTTTTTTATTTGTAAGTCCACGAGGGGGTAATGGAAGAAGAAAAATTTTGATGGATTCTCATCCTTATAGCCATAAAACTTCCATTTTTACCCTCGGTGCGCCCCATGAGGAAGTGCAGGGTAGGCAAACAAAACTTCACCCAGGTTTTACCATGGGCAAACTAGTGCAGCCTTTCCCAGGCATCTCAATTCTTCGAGATGCCCACATTGTTCTGTCCAAACGGTCTTAATGATGTCCTCCAGAACTTCCTCATAGAGCAGTGGACATAGTCTATTTTCATTTTTTGCATTTTTTTACAAAAATTTTAAAATGGCACCTGCGTAAAAAAAATTAGCAGAAGGGACCACAGCATGCCTGTACCACTTACCTCTTCAAGCACTTGTTGCAACAATTATGGAATTAAAGGCGAGAGCTGGCACCATTTTTCATGATTGCGAGAAATCTAATGATGGGAACCCTCGGAAAAGGTGATAAAAGTTTCATTCAAAGAAAATTACTTTTTTAATTCTACAATAATGGCTTAATTTCTACCAGTAATAGTGAGCAAGAAGAACAAACAAACAGAGAAAAATACTTCTTTTATTGCAGTGTATCACAAATTCACATAAATCCTGAAAAAACACGAAAAACCCCATCATAATGACTGTTTGGATGTACCTACTATATACCTTAGGCCACAACTAACCAGTAGCGCATGTTTTTCGTTGATTTCTCCGTCAATTATCAACCGATTTTCATGAAATTTAGTAAAAATTATATTTCAACAGAGTCCTAATATCCCTGAAAATTTTGTAAGATTATATTCAGTATTTCAAAAGTTAGACCATTTGACATATAGTAAATTAAAATTATGACGCTCCTCTTTAACCCTATTAAACTAATTCTAGAATTTTATAACATGTCAAATGGTCTAACTTTTGCAATATTAAAGATAATTTTAAGAAAATACCGACGTTAGGATATGACTTGAAAATTGCCTGTGCTAAATTTCAAGGAAATCGGTTCATAATTGACAGGGGAATTGACGAAAAGCATGGGCTACAGAATTACCAAAATGAATGTGGCCCAGGGTATAGACATGAATTGTGACTTTTCAAGTAACAATAAGATTTGGGCTGTCAATAGGTTTTATGAGTTTTTGTGGCGGCCATTTCGAATTTTGTTGACAGATTGATTGGAATTTCGCGTATGAGTTTTTTGGCAGCAGGTGTGAACTGGAATTTCAGACTCCGGACATCAAATTTCAGAAGGCCCCACTAAGCTTTTGCACTTTTAAATAGATATATATATTTGTTTGTCAAATGGAATCGCATTCAGAGTGCCCATAACATACATTTACTTGTCTCTCTGTTGACTTAATGTTGTATCACTATCCGCGACTCTAGCCCAACATTAAAACAACATTGATTCAACGTTTTGTGTTTGAAGAGAATTGCAACTGTTATTTTAATTCTAACATTTAAAAGGTTTCAACTGTCCTTACCAAATACACATTATTGGTTCAATACTGGGCAACCGTCTGAGACGCTGGCCTGGAATTGAAACATTGGATGAATGTATTTTTATTATCAAATATAGAGACTAAAGGGTGGACAAAGGGGCACTCTGTTCACTCTCCTGGATATGGAGAATCACCCGCCATGTAAACCATTGTACAAACATTGTCCCGGACCCTATCATAGGCCTACTGCCATGCAAGCCAAAAGGCAGTATCTGCTCACTTTACAAGTATACAGAAACTGCCTTTTGGCATTCAAGAGTATATTGATCCAGAAAATCCTGGATAATCCTGGAAGAACATGCTGAATGACTTAGAAAAGTCATAGCACACCTCCCGACTACTCTGGGGATGTGGTGTCCAAATTCCATAATGATTGCATAAAAACTCAGGGAGAAATGGCGTCCCAAAAAACCTACACAGAATAATAAGTTCAAAGAACAGGACAAAAATCAGTATATTTGGGCATATAGCCCAAATATAATTAAGGGTAGTGTCTAGGGCAGTAGGGGGGGGGGGTTGTATGAATAGCGAGGGAGACCTTAAAAAAGGGATTAAAGCGAGAAAAGGTCAATAAAAGGTCGAATATGTGGATATTAAGCAGAAATTTATCAATAAAATTACAAAATTATTTTATAAACATCGTAATATACATAAGTGTATCGAAACTGAATAGAATTATTGTAAAAGATCTACAAGAAAATGAACGATAACAACAACGAGACAAGAGATCGTTGGGGGCCTGCAGCCTGAGTGTCAAAAAATCACACATTTTATGGCTGACTCAAGCTGTCATGATCTGAGTGATGATAAGGGGACTGCATTTGAAGATCAAACTCGATCGTTATAATGCAATGTAATGGGTTGGCGTTGACGTTGACATCATATATATATATTTCATCATATATATAGTCATCACTCTAGTTTCTGAGTTGCAGGAGTGAAAATTAGCACCGGCCCGCCAGTCACTGGCTGGTGATTTTAGCTTCGGGCCACTAAATATGACATAATAACCTGCATTTGGGCAGGTAGAATTTTAGCAGTACAATGTAATTTTTCACTTTTTTGCTCATTTAATAAAATTTGTTGCAATTGTAAATGTGGAGTTGAATCCAAATTACAACAATCTAAGAGTGTTTTTTCTCACTTTACAATAAAAAACGACTAAAAAGTTATTGAAAAAAGCTTTGAAGGCATAATAATAAAATTATGGGCAGGTGAATTGATTTGCTGCCAGGTGGAAATACCTCAAGTTACTTGTTACTGGCTTTAAGAGAAAAAAAGTAATTTTCAGCCCTGTAGTTGTCACCCCTCATCAATGTTGATCAAGAACTGAGGTGTGAAATGGAGTTGGTGTTATATATCCACTGAACATTGTAGTTAATTGCATTTTTGCCGGTGTTTTATCTAAGTAAATTTAATAGCGTTTTATTTTTGTTAGTGTGTCATTTCTTCACATTTATAACATATATTTGTTTAAAGTTAATTAAAAGGTATAATTCTTTAAGAGTCTATAGTCTATGACAAAATTATCTGGACCGCATGCTTTTCGTCGATTTCTCCGTCCTTTCTGAACCGATTTTCTTGAAATTTTGCACATGACGTTTCCGTACATCATCAACAAAGACGCACAGTGGCCTACTTGTCATATGAGATCAACCCACCCAATGATTTTCCAGTGGCGGTCCTGGGGGGTGGACAATAGTAGAGGGGGCAGTAAATTAGAATTTATACACTTAAAAGGAGAGGTTAGTGCGGAGGGGAAATTGGTGGATGCTCGCTTCTCCTGCCCAGGTACCTGCAAGGGGATGGGATGCAAGGAGGAGTTGGTAGCTCTGCTCCAACATGCGGCTACAAAATAGTTTGTAGTGAGCTTACTATTCTATATTATATCCAGCAAGGACTGTGTTTAGCTGCTTCCACTTTCCTGTTTTTACTCTGCAGTCACAGTCAGCTTTGTTCAGTCCAACTGTCACGTTCTTGTAGTTGCAGTGCATAGGTTTGTTGCCTCCCGATTAGCCACTCTTCACTCTGAAAACAGGCAGAAGTTGTTGTTTGGGTGTGAAAGTTTGGGTGTGAACCGACTAAAGTAAAATTATTCGCTCCCCTCTCAGCCATTCACAGATACTCATAGTCAAAACACAGTCCTGACAGTTACGGACCGGAAGTCAACAAATCGGCAGCAGTGGCATTGCTGAATTTAAAAAAGCTGATTTGACAGCAATTAAAAATTTGCAACCACAAATCCATGTGTCCTTTGGTGGTGGTGACGAAGGATATGTTGCAACTAGGAGTCCTTTTGAATTGATTAATTTGAAAAATAAAACTAAGCTAGCATCCATTCATATATGTATAGATCACTTGGGTATTCCTGTGAAAAATATCAACTTTGAGAAAAACAATGTACCCTTGGCAATGGCAGTACAAGATTGAAGAATTTTTTTTATTGAGGCCTTGTTTTCCTGTAAGGGTAATATATAAACTGTATAATATATCGGGTTTTTTCACAGCTATTATGAAGGAACAATCATGCATTTTTCAGAATATGAAATATTTGGCATGCAGGAGGTCTCAACTGGATTTTCCATCAAGTAATTTTATATATAGCTATATTTTTACAGATTGACAGAGACAGAGGGGACGATCATTGATGGCTTAGGTAACTATACTTTTGACAACAAGTGTACCTGGCTTATTGAGGGAGAAAAAGATGCCAGCATTCGTCTTCGTTTTGAACATTTTGAAACCGAGTGCAGCTGGGATCATTTGTACATTTATGACGGCAACTCTGTGTTTTCTCCTCTTGTTGCTGTATTCAGGTAAACAGAATATCAACTTAGTATATTGAAACACATGTCTTTTTAAACATATACTTCAGAGTTAAACCATTTAAAAACTTTTCAACACTTTGTGAATCATACATCACACATGTTAGTTTAATTTCTTTCAGCCATACAAATAAGGATGTTCTGAGCCTTATTTTATTTAATATTTTATTTGATATATTATATTAATTTGGTATTATATCAGGTTAGATGGGTTGATTATATCTATTATCAAAGACAAAACAATGTTTTCATTGACAGGAAGACTTTTTTTGTTGGTTTGAAGTTTGTGATATTTGGGGTAATATCTCCTGGTGTTTATTTTATTGGGTAGTCATGGTAGTCAGACAAGACAGTAAACAACTTTCGGTGTGGGAAATAAATATACATTTAAGTATTTTTTTTCCCACACCTTTCTACTCATTATCTGATATTTATTTACTTTCATTTAGCAGCCCTCGCCGAGGCGGGCTTACTGTATTCCACACTGTCCGCCGCCGCCGCCACAGTTATTTGTTTTCAAGATAACTACTAATCTATCAACTTCTGCTTCCTCATACTCTAATAGCCATCACATACCACTGGGGAATTGTTTTGGTGACATTTTGATCCCCATATCATCAACCTTGAATTACTAAACGAAGAAATGCCCGTTAGCGCGTTTCAGGAAAAAGTTGCCATCAAATCTTCTTTTAATTTGGCAAATATGTTCTGCTATGTCAGCCAATGACCTGATTAACTTTTGGGATCAAACAATTTCAAAATACCCGGTAGCCATTAAGTGGCCATTTTAAATTTTGTAATATTTAGTTATTATTACACAGTTATTTGTTTTCAAGATAGCTACTAATCTATCAACTTCTGCTTCCTCATACTTCACATAGCCATCACATACCACTGGGGAATTGTTTTGGTGACATTTTGATCCCCATATCATCAACCCTTGAATTACTAAACGAAGAAATGCCCGTTAGCGCGTTTCAGGAAAAAGTTGCCGTCAGATCTTCTTTTAATTTAACAAATATGTTCTGCTATGTCAGCCAATGACCTGATTAACTTTTGGGATCAAACAATTTCAAAATAGCCATTTAGTGGCCATTTTGAATTTTGTAATATTTAATTAACTTAAGAAATGCAAAATGACTGGACCATGAATATAAGACAAAATGTAATGTCTCCCACAAGGATAACCCATGACAAATTTCACACTAAAAAATCCTAAATAGCTGCCAGTCGGCCATTTTTTCTTTTATTTTTTTATTTATTTCTTGATCAACTTGTAAATCTTGCATGATAGCTGATCTATGAACTTCTGCCTCCTGATACTTCACATAGCCATCATATACCACAATTTTTAAATAGTTGTCGAGCGATAACGGAGGCCTGCTTTCGTGTTCGTTTCCAAATCTTTCTAGTTTTAATCTGGAATTTTACTGACACAAGTTCCACCATCAAATGATTAAAGATCTGTGATAAATCAATTGATCTAACACAAACAATTTAATAATTTTTTTGTTTGAAACTCTTCAAACTGTATATACACAGGCCTAGCAGTACAAGGGTTAAATTGTCATTTTTCTCCATAGTGGTGTGCTGATTCCAAAAGAGAAGTCAATGGAATGGATGCCAGAGGTGACAACTTATTCAGGATTTGCCTACCTGCATTTCTACAGTGATGTGGCATACAATATGACAGGCTTCAGAATACATTACAAGTGAGTAGATCCCCAGCAGACGCATGATGTTTAATTAATGTTGGTTTAATGTTGGTCCACCGTCTCTGAAGTTGAACCAACATTAAACCAACATTGATTCAACATCTTGTGTCTGCTGGGTCATTTTCTTCAAATCACAGAGCACCAATGTTAACTATATATACAGTGTTCCTTCTGTGCGTTCATTAGCAATTGTGTGGGAATTTTTATACAGGGTGTTCCAAAAATTTCTTCTCCCAGGAAAATTCCAGTCAAACATATTCATTTAATTCAAATGCCAGTGTGCCCTTCCACTCCCTCCCCCCCCCCCCCCCTTAGCTCTAGTCACAGTTTGCAGCCTTTCAGGCATAGAATATACTAGTTTATTGAGCGTTATTAGCTGAAACTTGTCCCACTCCCTGCGTTTCAAAGGGCAATGGCTGTGCACAAGCCTCAGACTTGGAAAGTATTTATATACTGGGACCGCGCATACCTAATAAACAACCACACAACACCAGACTGACCAGGTGTAACCCAATTTTGTGGTGTACAGCACTTGTGGGGAGAACAAAGTTTTGGGACACATGTAGATTAAGCCATTTTGTATTTAAACTTATTATTTTCAAAATATGCATGCGGTGAATTTATGTGATGTGGGAGGTTGAAGGCTAACAATCATTTTCCAGGATGGCCACATGCCCACTGGAATGCTCAGCTGACCAGGGAGTTTGTAATATGAATGATGCCGGTACCAATGGGGAATGTGCCTGTGGTGACGGATTTAAAGGAGATGGCTGTGAAAAGGAGACATGTCCAGAAAACTGTACTGAATCTGAAGGCAACAAATGTCAAGATTTGCAGTGCAAGTGTGTCGATGGATTCAATGGTAAACATATTTCATCACATCATAAGCAGACCCAAGCTTTTAAACAAAAAATATTTATTAGTGTATCAAACCCCTAGAGTTTTGATGTTGCCCATGTTTTTTTTCGTTTCCTATTAGCACTCGTATAATCATATTTTAAAAGGGAAAATATAGCTGTGACACTGATATATGTTGTCATTTACAATTTAACTTATAAAATCAATGTATTTTTCAATTAAATAAATTTTAATCCTTACAACGCTGAAATAATTTTACATAAACTAAGAGACCAAAGGTTTTTTCAAGTTGATGTCAGATTCTGAAAAGGTTAATATTCTGCGCGCCTAAAAATATTTAAATGATCATTTTGGCATTATTTTATGATTTTTTATTGTAGCTGGGCGTTAGCCTAGGTACGTTATTAACAGATTCTGGTATCTGAATTTGGAACAAAAAGTGACATCATTTCATTCATAAAACTGATACATGGGTGAATTCCATTCATAAATCTGACCATTGGCCTTAGTTTCATGGACCCTATCAATAGATACCGCTACTCATATAGCTTCTTATATCAGTTTGATACAAAACAAGACTGTTTGATGTTGACGGTCCCTAAACTACTGGTAGTAGGTTTAGTGCTCAAGTCTGTCCAAACAGAAATGTCATTGGCTGATTTGTCCAGCATAATCTATCAGCTATGTTCTGATTGGGCGCAACATATGCAAATTTCAGGGCCCGGTAACAAGCATTATTCTGGGGAGAAGGGTTTGTATCCAGCTCACTGATTAGCCATCAATGACATCATTTAAAATGTGACACAATAGCTGACATCCATCTCCAAATATGGTAGGCCCTATTGGTCCCAAGAATTCCCCTCCTGAGACATACTGCATGCTGATTGGCCAGCAATGACATCACTTATAAAACCTGACCTCAATAGCTGACCTAATCTCTGAGGTCAGAATTATCTGTACACAACACCTTACGCCCACTGCAGATGAACTGAGGGAGGGGTGATCTTCAGTTACCATTATTATCGTTATCCCGCAAGGTTTCAGGTCAACCCAGCAACCACGATGCGTTGACCCTATGCTGATACAATATTGGTCCGATGTCGCAGACGCTGGGCCAACATTAAATTGCATTGAGTCTGCTGAGCACATGTAATCAATGTTGTGTTGTTACATCTGGCACATATTAGCCTACAGTCTACCCAGCATACACAAGAATCAATGTTGGTTTAACGTTGATCCAGCGTCGTAGACGGGGGTTGTTTTAATGTTGGGCCACCGTCTACGATGCCGACCCAACATAAAAACAACATTGGTTCAACGCCTTGTGTTTGCGGGGTAGGCACTACACACCACAGCTGATCAGCATGATCTTTGAGTCTAGATAGAAGTATAACAATTAACCATGTTAGTGATTGTCACCGCATAGACATATCCACACCTTGTTTCCCAATTTTCCTGTAGCAGGCCAACATCATACATTGTAAATAAGTTGTAAACCCCAATAGATCTACAACACAACGTGGCTGAAAAAAATTTGCAACTGCAACTTGTGGACAGACCTTGGGTTGTCACTGTTGGTTATGTTATGTAGCATTTTTAAAACACCTCCAGGAAAATTTTTCACCCATTTTGTAAATTTTTTTATAAAAAATAAGAAATACAGAAATTTCGTCTCTATATCTAGTCTAACTGGTCAATGCGCGGCACAAAAAATAAAAAACTTTTGCAGTTCTAGTCTATGGACATGTTTACATCATATGGTTATATTAAGAAGCCAAAATAAAATCACAGATTTTTTTATGACTTTAGCCTGGGTATGGGCCTTTAATTATCCATTGATATCAATCGTGATAGTGATTGAATAAACACACTAAATTAAAAAAACATGTTGCATGACGTTTGTGGCGATCAACAACAAAACAACACCATTTTATCAAAATCACAGATTTGATACGCATAGGCCTATAATGCACGGAGCCCTCTATGGAATGCTTTTGAACTGTTCTTTTTCAGCAGAAAAAATGGTGGTGATAAGGCATGTGTAAATGAGATGAAATGAATCGAGCTTTAGGCCACTTTTGTGCACATGCAGGCTAAAATGGACCAGGAGAACATCCTGAGGATGATGAGATGAATCAGATGACACTGCCCTCCAGACACTGGACCCTAGAGGTCTGAGGCCGAGCAAGCTCCCTTTCGGTCACGGAGCCTCCCCACAATACTGAGTTTTCAGAGTGGATGGGGAAGAAACATTTTTGTTTCTTTCAAACTGCCAAGACCGGGAAACGAATCCCGAGCTCTAGCGTGAAAGGCAGCGGTGCTAGCCACTACCCTATGGCCCCCCGCCCTCAAGGCATGTGTAAGCTATCAAATCAAATCATATTTATTTAAAATCGTTTTTGTAGACAATACAAACATTAGCCAAAGGCTATTCTCCCGATTTGTAGTTTTAAAAAATCAACAATATTATAGCGAAATATGTGTTTTTGAAGAACCATGGGTGATGATGGAAAATTCGACCTTAAACTTGTTAAGGCCACACTTTTAACAATCGTCATCCTGGGGCCCCATGGACGGGGTTCAATGGACATTATGCCCTTGGGGCACCATGGTGTCCCATTAAGAGAGGCTCTTGGTCCCTTCGCCACAATGACAAGATCATGATCACCTAAAATATTATCCAGTGTTAGTAACGAGTAGGATTTTCCTAGGTTTTGACAGTTTTTCTATTGGACCAATGGTGGCTCACTGATGCAGAGATCACTGCCAGTGGGTCGCCAGCGGTCGGCCAGTGGGGTGCCAGAAAAAAACAATGGTGGTGGTGGGCTGTTGTTGGCCGATGGGCAAGCTGCCAGTGCCAGTGGATCATCAGTGGACAGCCAGACAATATCTGGTGGCCCACCGCTGATCCGCCAGCTGATGTATATGGCAGTGGATGAGATGGTGCTAAGCTGCTAGCAGCCCGCCGGGTGTGCACTGTCAGAGATGGCTGTAGTCAGTGAATTGCTAGTCAATGCCTTTGTCCAAACACATGAGGCCTTTGGGCCGAGTTAATTCTTAATGTTGATGGATAGAGCATATGGCTGAGGGGTCCTTCCATCAATCGATGGCGATTTTTCTGTCAAGACAAGACCTGGCAGTGTCACCATGGAAGTTGCAACTGAGACTAGAAATTCAAGTTCAATGCAGACTGCTGAATATCTTTTAGTAATGTTTTCATATAATTTTGTTAGTGATATGTATGAATGATATAATCTCATAGTAAAGTATCCCATATCTGCAAAAAATGATGTTTTAAGACATGCCACCCCTTGCCATGCTAACTTGATAACTGTGGGGTATAATTTTCTGCTCATTGTAGTCTAGCCATTCATTTAAAAATCATATGCATAGTGGACAAATCTAATATTTTGATGTGATGTGGGCATACCTAGCCTCTACCTAGGGAATGAAGTTAGGCCTAAAACACATACTGTGTAACAGTCGACCCGTGCTGGTTTGGACAACATCAGATGCAATAGGCCTACACCTCTAGAATTGGAGATTTAATTCAGCTCTATAATAAATAGCCAAATTTAAGTTGTTGCCGGTCCGACATGACAAACTTAAAATTGGGACATTTCCAACCTCAGTCAAGGTGAAGCTGTGACAAGAGGATGAGCATCATTTAATTATCCATTGATATCAGTCTTGATATAGATAAAATAAGCACACAACATTCCTTGTTCATATACTGTTGTCGCCATTGCATGGTGTGTGTTGCGATCAACAGTAAAACATCACAATTTTATCGAAATCACAGATTTGATACGCATATAAGGGCATGCCGTTATGAGCGAGTATGCCATTCTGAATGACACACCCTTATAAGTGAACAATTTGTAGTATGTCCCTTTGCCCCAGCTACATGAGGCCTTTGGCCCTAGTTATATGATTATAATGATTTTATAATTTTAAATCTGATGTTCTATATTTTCTCAACAAAGGTGAAGACTGTAGCATACCAGATACTAAAGGCCACTGGGAAGAATTGTACACATCAGTGAAGCCACAAACCGTTCCTCCGACATCTGGAAGTGACCTACAGGGAAGAGCCTCACATAAAACAATTATATATGATGACTATCTCTATGTTGTCGGAGGATACACTTTTGGTGCTGAAGCAAAGGAGAAAATATACAGGTTATTATTTGTGATTACTGATTGGGAAATTGCTTTCAAATTTGTACTAATTTGTATATATTTTTTTAAATTCTGCTAAAGAGTTCTGTAATCTTCTAAATTGACTTTTATAATATGATAGACAAGTGCAACAATCGAGCATGTTGAAAGTCTGTATCTAATCTTTAGTCGATTCCCGATCTTGAGTCATGTTACATATATGACATCTTGTTTTGATCCCTTAAAATTGTTTTATTAAAAATATAATGATCACATTATGAGGATATCATTTTAAAAAGATTTGAATCATAACACAAAAATATTCAAAATGCTACATTTGAGTTTCTATACTATTGTTAGGAAATTATCTGTCTGACCTGCTCTTTAAAGCCATTAGAAAAAATAAATTTTTGGATGCTATGAACTTGGAATTGACGTTTTTCAAATTGTGAGCATGCGCACCGCTATGAAACTGGAAATGACATTTTTCAAATTTTAGGCATGCGCACTGGAATGGTTTATATACTATAGATGCCAAAAAATATGGCGTTCAACCACATTTTGTGAATAGTTGTCTGCTGGACAACTATACTTTCACTGTTATTAGAAAACCTAACAAAGTATTTCCAGTGTCACAACATTTGCCGCAACTGGTAGGATAAGGGTTAATTAACTCATTTTTTCTAGCATTACATGATATGTTGTATATAATTACTGTATTTGTTGTAATTTATTGAACTTTAAAATATTACTAGTTAAATTTATTTGATTTATTGTATAGGCTTTCAATAGAGTCTGAAAATAAGGAATGGGAAGAGATTGTGCCTGCCAGAGGTCCTGTACCTGCCGCTCGATATGGGCACTCGCTGGTAGAGTATGAAGTAAGTAGTTGTAAGATGACACCAAGGTAATTTTAAGGCCATTTTCAAGAAAAAATAAGCTGAATTTTTTAATGTATGAAAATCACATTATTGTAATCTTGGGTGATTACTGAGGATTCACATTATTGTGAACCTGGGCAAAAAAGGGTTAATGTCTTCAGTGCAGTTGACACTTTTGAAAAATCTATTCAAACATATTTTTCAATATGCTGAATATACATGTAGATATCCATGTCAAATATATTATTTAACCCTAGCAATGTACAAGCCGATTTATTGGCTTTATTTAAAATTTACAATTGTCAATAAAGTTGTTTTGAGGACGTTTTTCCCGCATCTCCCGTCATGTAATGACTGCAAATGCATGACGTGTGTCATTATGTAGCGTATATTCTAATTGGCTGGGAGATGCCCTCACAGACCAATCAGAGATCGTCTTACAATCTGACCTAGTTCGTCATCGCTTCCGCTCCGGATGTCAACAAATTGACAATTTGTGTTTCGCTTCAATGTTTAACATCGACTTTGATCAAGTTCTAATTATTGAATGTTGTTATAAATGTGTCACTTTAGAAATACAAATATGTTGAATCATTTTTTCATATTAATTCACTATAGCTATTACTATTTGTTCAACAATCGTGCAATAAATTGCCAACAAATATTGAAAATGCTCACGCCATTTTGGAATTACGGAAAAACCTGAGTGGAAATCGGCGGACATCGGCTCGCATTCGGCGGCTTGGCCCAACTGCTCTATATGAATGGGCATATCTTTAGTTTTTCCCTGGTCTAAACTGTAACTGAAGCCACACCTATATTTTAAAGTAATGTTGTGTGGCTGGTCACATCTTAGACTATGCAGGCCTATGATATCCTAATAACATGTAAACATATTACGGCTGTTTCAATTAGACATGGCATTGCTTCACTATCATGACTATGCTCTAAATCGTTATTTTCCTGACACATCAAAGGTTGAAAACACATAGTCTAGGGTCTTCTTTCTCAGAGATGCTTATTTTATGACATTTTTCAACACCTCATGTCAGCAAATGTGATCGACTTCCCCTTAGAGCTACATGTAATTGTATGGCAACAAGCCTGTTTTTGCCGCTTTTTAGCAAATGGCGGCCATTTTGGGCGGCCATCTTGGATTTTTTGCTCAAAATGTGGCATTGCCATAGCAACCATTGCATAGCCAAGGACAAACTAAAATAAAATTTACATTTTTATATAGTTTTACAAAGTTTTTGGCTAGTTACAATAACAGGTATATGTTAGATCGTGGATTTTTCATGAGAAATAACGTATGAGCTCGCTACTTTTGGCACTCCCGTTCTGAACACTAATTGCTCTAAAATCCTTAAAATTGATTTTTTTTACCCCAATTTTTTTTTAAGCTACTCAGTTTATAACAGTGACCATTCTTAGATGTCTAGTACCACACAATGCTTTTGTATACAACCATTTATGTGGTGATTGGCGGCCATTTTGGGTGGCCATCTTGGATTTTTCGCTCTCCAGGGGGAGTTGTCATAGCAACCACTTTGTAGCCCAGGACCTACTGAAACTAAATATATATGGTTTTACATGTTTTTTGACAAGAAAAACATAGCCATATCACTCTGAATCTGAAAAGTCATTTTTCATCAAAAATGCCTGACATTGTACAGACACAGCTGCCCAAATCTTGGACATAGCTAGGGTTAATGAAAATGCCTTACAATTGTCATGATTTGCTTTCAAATGGTATCATTTACCCCTTACAACGCTGAAATATTTTTGTGTAAACCATGTAAAAGGGGGGCTATTGCAGTTGTGGGAACAATAATAGCTTGACAAGTTTTTCATGTATCCTGCTCAAATTTGTTCTGCATGTCTCAGACAATTTATTGTGATTTTTTGCATTTTCCTAAAAAAAATTATCTTGATGACTTTAAAAGTATTTCATGTATCCTGCTCAAACTGGTTATGCATATTACTAATAACCAGTTATCAGACAAGTTCAATAAAAGCTGAAAAAATTTTTAATGGCCGATTTTTTGCAATTTTTTTATTTTACTCCACTAATTTTGCCTTGTTGGCCGGATAACTTAAAAAATCTCAATTTATCCTGCCCAAATTTGTTTTTCATGTTGCTAATTACCAGTTCTCGTACAAGTTCAATAATGGCGGCGGGCTATTTTCGCGTGTCATTTGAATACGTATGTTGCCGGTCTTTATAATCCATTATAAATATTGTACTATTTCGACTTTAGATGACAAAGTTGTCAGAGCCGTCCGACTCTGAAGTCTAAAGTCGTCCTCTGCGCTGAAAGTTACAAATAAAGAGTTTTTTTTAATTGAATAGACTTTAAAGTTTTACTTTTCAGTTGTAAAAAAAATCAGCTTTGAATTTTTTGAAAACATAGCCTGCTTTCTTATTTGGAGTTATTTATTTGTACTTTCCCTTTCAGGATAAATTATATATTTATGGAGGCTTGTATGGAAATACTGTCACAAATGAACTCTGGCAATTTGACCTGGAAGAGAGAGAATGGACTTTGCTGGATCCTGAAGCAATCAACGAGATCACTAAAACAGAACAAAATCGCCTGGCAGTTGTTGGCCACTCAGCCCATGTTGTGAGAGGCATCATGTATATTATATTTGGGCATAGTCCTATATATGGTTATATGAACACTGTTCAGCAATGTAATATATGTAAGTGTTTTCTTTATCTTGGAGAAGATTTGCATCTTACCCGATGTTGGTTTAACACTGGGCCAGTGGTCTAACTTTAAAACAGAATTTGTTCAATGTTTCAATTATGATAGGTGGGCATCTCCTGCTTCCTGTAGAAGTTTTGGGTTGACTTTCATAGAACACATGATGATTTGATTTTACAACGATGACCGCTGGCTTTAGGATGCTTAAATTTGATACTGTAAAAAAATTCTGTGCTCTTATATCGATTTTCTTCTAATTGAAAATTTTTCTCATGGTCCTAGAAAATCTTTGAAAAGTTCTTGAATTTAGTCATTGGTAAGATATACGGTCCTTGTTATGATGACAGAATTATTTTTCTAATTATCTGACTCCGTTTTACTGTGTTTCAATCAGCTTTGTTAAAATTCATATAATTATAACATAATAGTATGGTGAAACATGCGAATGAATGCAATTGTTTTCATTACACATGTTACATGGCAAGAAATAATTAGACCTTTGCAATTTATGATAACTATTAAAAGTTATATTGTTGCAACATTCTTATATTTCTCATACATTTGATAAGAAATATATCTATCCTGAAGTTTTCAATAGTAATAGCTGATGTTTTAATATTTTTCTGTTTCATGACTGATATTTCAATATTCTTGTGTTTTCAGCCACAATGAAAAGTTTCCTTCCCTGGACAATAGTAGAGACCACAGGAGCTATTGTGAAGGGTGGTTATGGTCATTCCAGTGTGTATGATTCTAAGCGTGGTCTCATTTATGTGCACGCGGGATATCACTCAGGCAGCAGGTCCAGTTATCACCTCACTGATGTTCTCTACGCTTACAACATATCTGGGACGCATTGGTGAATATCCCTATGTATTGTGTATTACACATGTGGAGGCATTTACTCGATGTTGTTTTAATTTTGTGCCTGAGTTGTAAAGGGTGGCCCAATAGTAAAACAAGTTTGGGTCAATAGCCTACCTTAAGTTCACTTGAGTGGGTTGTGATCATAAGACATAACTTCAAGTTGGAGCTAATGACTATAACCTGCATACATTTAGCCAAACTGAAAATTCAAATACTGACACTTCTCCCTTGTTTGAAAATACGAAATGTACAAAGTTTAATTCAAAAATTTAATTTAAATGTGCAAACTTTAATTCAATGTCTTTAATTTTTCCTAAATCATATCTTCTGTTTGAAATAAAACACTTACAGAAATAAGTTAATTCACATTTATGAGTGTTCGATTTCTTTTTTCTTTCTAATGTGATATTGATTGTAAAATCGTGTTTCAAAAATTATTTTAAAAATTTATTTGTTCACTTCAATTTTTATTTCTCATTTGAAACCGGTACAATAATGTTATGCAAGATTTCTCTTGTTATTCATTTGCGCTTGTAACTTTCATAGTCTATATGGTCTGATTTTATTATACTTAACTGTAATTAAACTTTAATTTTAAGGAAAATACTGCAAAGCAGTGGCCATCACAGATACCTTCATTCCGCCGTCATCATGAATGATCTGATGCTGGTTTTTGGTGGAAACACACACAATGACACATCTTCTCATCAAGGCGCCAAGTGTTTCTCATGTGATTTCCTGGCATATGATATAGGTGATGAAATTGATATCCAGTATTTTTTGTCACTTACTTTCTTTAAAACTCTTTTATTATTTATTCATCAAGAAGCATATTTTGAAAAAAATCATCTAAATGAAAAAGATAAATTCCATCAAATATGGAGCTTTTATTTAACATATTATAATTTGATATTCTGTAAAATTAGGTAATATTTATTTCAAGCTTAAAATTTGAAAAAATAGCTTGTTGTTAAAAAAACATTATAATGCAATAAATAAAAAAACTTTCTTATTTCAACAGGTCGCATAATTTTTCATGAAATATACTTTTACAGAATGTGATGAATGGCAGGGACTTGACCCACCTGATTTGCAGCATGATGTGTCCCGCTTTGGACACGCCGCCGAAGTTTACACAAACACTAAATCAGATACTGTGATGTATATGGTCGGTGGGTTTCACGGGCTGATGATGTTTGACACATACAATTACCACCATGGTGAGCAAACTGTGATGCATTATAGAGGAATACCAGAATTGCGCAGATTTGCAATCCCCATCCCTGCATAATGGCCCCAAGACTAGTATATCCCTGTATACTGTGGAAAGGTGCTTAGTGTCTCTGAACACTCTGAAATTCAAAAGAGTCTGGTGTATCACGCTCTCCTGTTTTTTGTTGTTGCATGCTGGCATAAATAAAATTAAATGATTTTCTCTTTTTTTCAAGAGCAATGGTAGAAGTATGTTATTTTTTTTTAAAAAAGAGTTTCTTTTGTACCCCACTGGTTTCGTAATATAGGTTTCCACCATTCAGTATGGGTGATAATATGTGAAATGAATTATGGGGGTGTACAGTAGAAACTCTTTTTGAAAACCAAATTAAGAATAACATGTTTTATTGACAAAATGTTTTGAGATTAACTATAAATTTTTTCTATTATTTGTTTTTATAAGCTCGTTGTGAGAGCTTCAAATCTCAAGGAGAGTGTGTGAAATGTCGTGAGGGCATCAAGTGCGCCTGGGCGGATAACACCCGCTGTTTGTCCCTCGCTGTAGCTAATCAAAACAGAAATCATAAAACCATTGAGGTAGTCAAGCCTTCCAAATGTGAACCCGGAAACCTTTCAGGTATATCATCATTTTTTTATCCACTATTAACCCTTTTTTCTACCGAGGATAAAACCAAATTTGTATTTGATGTTGGCTGTCACATCAAATGAACTCAAGTGTGTTATATCAAGTTCAGAGTCATTTTTCCTGTAAATTGTGTGTGTTCTGTTGTTTCTATCCCTATGCTTAGATTTTCAATAGTGATTGGTCAACAAACATGTAATTAATTACGCAGGGCCGAAGTCCTCCAGACCGACATTCTGAGAGCTGTGATAAAAAAAACTTTAGAAAACTTGTGGAATCATTTAACGATTCATGAGTTATTGTTTTTTCACACACTTGTTAAGCAGGTTAAGCAAAGAAATGGATATTTTTTAATGTTTGTGTTAAATATGCCATGTGGTATATATAAAAACTAAGATTACATATACTGTCCTCTGTAAGCAGATGACATTTATTTTTATCATTTTCTATTGTTATTGTTGATCCATACTAACTTTACTAAATATAGTTAAATTACTTTATTCTCTTTATTCTCTACACAGATAAAACTCTAGAAGATATTTGTATAAAATATAAGAGCTGCCCAAGCTGCGTTGAAAACAGCTACAACTGCATCTGGTGTGGAAATAAATGCACATACTCTGAGGAAGATGAATGCAAATCTACGGTAGGAAAGTTATGGTGTTTATAACGAGTGTGTAGTGATCATATTCGATTATAATTGGTTGATGTAACCAACCGACAATCACAGTTAATTAGTTAAGTGATATTGTCATAAGTTAGACACGCACAAGGTAGTGTAAATTGATTTCTAAACTATAACTTTGTCGAGTATGTTATCAACACCTGCCATATCTACACTGTAATCATCGTGCTAAAAATACGGGCACCTGGCGGGACGGTTGAGCTTGTTGCATGTGATATCATCCAGGCTTGGTCAAAATAGTTTTTGAGGAAGTATGAATTAGTAATTAATGTTTGGCTTTCATCAGCAATTATTGAATCATTTTTATAATCGATCTTCATAACTAGT
The DNA here is from genome assembly GCA_964017125.1 of Flabesymbios commensalis. Classification (NCBI taxonomy): domain Eukaryota; kingdom Metazoa; phylum Annelida; class Polychaeta; order Terebellida; family Flabelligeridae; genus Flabesymbios; species Flabesymbios commensalis. The sequence goes on from OZ024912.1 coordinate 55,034,611, forward strand.
GATTACGATTCTGCACACCACTACGCATATGCAAACTTATAATTATCAGTGATGTTATGCATATTTCAAATTATACAGATCTTTATGAACATGTCTTAGGACAATAAGGATGGGACTCCTAATAATGTTAATAATATGTTTCTTTTGATTTAATTATATTTAATAATAAATCTCAACAATTACAAGGAGACTCTGTACTGCAGCAGCTAATGAACCCAAACTATGAAATATCCTCCTGTTTTAATTTAAGAAATGTTTCATTGCTGTGAAGTTTTGAAAAGAATCTAAAGACAAACCTTTTTAAATTGTACTGTTTTATCTGAATATATTTTAAGAATTTTACAATTATTACTTTTATGTAAGTGCCTTGATCAGCAGTGCTGGATTCATGTGAACTGTCATAAAAATAATAACATAATTTTTTTTAATTAGCAGGATATAATATATATTTCACTCTCTACAACGAATACAGTAGAGTATCGATAAATGATATTGCTGTATGTCCAAAATGACTGAAATTAATGTAACTGTTCTATTTTCAGCTTTTAACATTTTTCAATACAATTCAAGGAGCATCCTAATCACCGAACCAATGCAATGTAAAATTATTTTAAAAGTCAAATTCTTAATTTTTTGCTCAAAATAATAAGCTCAAGGTCTTGTTTTGGCCGCTTATAACTTTATTTTTGGCTAGAATGCTTCTTGATGTAAAGAATGGTCCAGTATTTATATTTTGGTCTTGTATATCTCATTGCCATTTCTTACTTGTCAATATTTCCCATCATGCATAACCAATTGTTTATATACTGTTTAAATAATAACAAATGTGTGCATTTTGTTATTACTTGTGACTTGTTCTATTAATAAGCAACTATAAAATTAGATGATTGGACTGTTCTGAAGTAATTGAATCATAAAATCAAATGCAATCATAGAGATGTGTGTGGACATTTACAATATTTATCACTTAATTTTTTCTTAACCACATTTTTTATAATAATTTTTTTCGATATATAGATTATCATTTGTTTGAATTGGTTGGACATATACTGTAAATGTTATGGGTTTTTAAGCATGAAGCAAGACTATAGTCGTTTTTAACCCACTTTATTAGCCGATTAAATCAGTTATTTTGAAAGAAATGTGTCTTTGAACATAATGTGCAAATGTTTGGTTTCAAATTAAACAAATATGAGTAATTTTCAATCTTAAAGTTGTGGGTCGCGGTAGTGAGATGTGGGTGAAAACTTAGCAGGAAAGGGGTAAATTTTAACTTCACAATAAAGCAACAATATTTGTCTTTCCTTCTGTAGTAATCAATATAATTTAAGTACCGGTATCTCAATGTGTCACTTTGTGTAATATCTTCACCATCTTATGTTCTGGTCTGATAGAAGAGTAGATTTAGAAAAACATTCTATAGATTATTATTTTTCAAATTAAAATTTTAAAAGATAACTAATTTTATATTAGCATGATAATTGGATTTTATGTGATAATGTGTCAATTCATCAGGGGGGGGGGGGGGTAGCATACTTACTGAGGATGTCCCAACCCTTGTCTTGCTATGCCACGTATATAATTATACTCTTTTTGAGCAAGTTTTAAAGAAACTTAAATACCACTGAAAGTGCTAAGGTAGCTTGTGATTGATGCTCAGGTAATCAAATAACTCAATTTGGGATATGTCTATTTTACATAATTAGGAATATTTTCCTCACTTGAAGCTGGAAAAAAATTGTCTAAATTTATATAGAGAAAAATAATATTTCACATTGTATGGTAACTGCTTTAAGGCACATTTAATTTCGATGGAAGAAAATCTATATACTAAATCGCATCCTTACCTTGATTTAGAATGGTTCAATATCCAATTCAATCTGAATTTGACATGCTATATTTTATCTACCACACACTATACAGTAGACCATGCTTGTACATTGCATCCTGCGGTTTTGTTGCTCCTGTGTCTGAATTAGCTGCTTGCTTGATTTGATTTGCCCAGTTTGTTTCTGACCTGAACAAGTGTGGAACCCTGAACCAGACCCAGTACAACACTGCCTGCTCCACTTTACACAACTGTCATGCCTGCATGAGGGACTCTAATTGTGGCTGGAATGCTCGCGAGAAAAAGTGTGAGTTCACTGTGTATATCTATATATATACCTTATTCTTTTTGTAGAACGCGTGTTATGTGAGCTCCAACACATTTTTAAAATTAGTTGTAATTGTAATTTCATAACAGCAAACCAGGTAGCTCTATGCGTGATCCAGGTATAGTCTCTACTGGTGGTATGTTCACAACACCATGCATGTAGATACGCCATACATAGCCTTTCTAGTCTTGATAAGTTAGAATCAAGTTCACTGCAGATAAGCACATTGTTTAAATTTAGCAGGGGACTGAACATAAAATAATGATACTTTAGCAGTTGTAATGGAAATCACACCCATAACCAAATATGGCTTTATGACTGGTGTTTGGCTGAGATCAGCTTGCTCCTCCAAAATGTGCACTGATTGCCCAACATGAAGTTGTTGATCTTGCAAGCATTCTACTGATACACCAATTTCTAATGTATGCTGCTGTGTATTTTGGAATTGTGTGTTGATTTTTGTCTTCCATTAATGTTTCCAATGTAGTAAAAAAAAAATAATAAAATAAGCCCTATAAACTTTCCTGCATTTGGAGATCTCTGGTAAGGAAGACTTTTGAGCAATTTCAAGAATGGCCCCCTGAAACGTAGTACACATAGCTCATGGTTTCCCTGGTTATAGTCATAGCCAATAAATTCAAGTTTTTAGTTAACAATAATTGTGTTCACCATGTAATTACATTTAAGTTATTGTATAACTTGCTACTCATTTTTTATTTCATATGGTCTTGTTTTCAAAACAGCATTTGGCATGTAAATAACTTTGATGTATTGACCAACTTCCTGTTATTGAGTCAGTCATGTTTATAACCTCTAACCTTGGTCTAACTTCTGCATCACGTCAAATTCCTAATCACCTCAATTTACCTCCACCTTAAATTAAACATGCACCTCACAACCCGAGTGTCATACCTGCTGCTACACTGGCAAATTTAACCCTTGTTTTCAAGCAACCTTCCATTACGCTTATTTTATAGATTCAGTCACTGTGATCAGTCACATTGACTAGTCACATTGAATGAAAATTAACCAGTTTAAAAAAAATACCCAAATGTAATATATCATACGAAAGCTCAAAATGTCATTCTGATGGCTCCATTCTTCATTCCATGAGATTTATTTTGAATATACCATGTGTTGCATTGAGGTGTGCTTGAAGATTTGGCTGTTTGTGTTTGGCTGGCTCTCATTCCTTGTGATTTATTCACTTTTTTGCATCTTGGTTGCTACTCTGTAACCATTGTTCAATCGTACATGTACACATGTGCAATATGACTGTAGCCGACACACATGTTCTTGGAGGAATGTGAGTCCAGCGACAGTTCAGTCTGCCAGCTGGCCCACAATTGTCATGCTTGCCACCTGTATCCAAACTGCTACTGGACTGCAATCCCTGACCAAAAGTGTCGAGATCGAATAGAAAAAGGTGGGAGGAGATTTTACCCCGCCGTTGTTTTGATTATTACAAATAATTGTAGACTAAATAACAATTTTTTACTTTTTCACTTCCGAGTAGTTTTATCACATTAATATACAGTTTGTTTTCTCATAATAATATTTAATTTCACAGTGCAATTTGATATTATATAAAAATTTCAGTTCTATGCTACCATCTGTGCTTCAATATTAACTGTTTTGACTATTTGCTTAGTGAATTTATTGTATACCCTATAAATTACAGATAGTTTGTGTATGTGTGTCTGGAGCTTTATTGATATTTTATTACATTAGCTATTCTGATCATTCAATTCATTGTGTTTAAATTATTACCATTTAGCTCACTTCTTTCTAAAGCTGTTTTATTACAAAACTGCGCAATGGACTCCTTCTGAGGGAATAACCACTACAATCATTGCCAGATTATCAGATCATGATAAGCAGTTTAAGTTCTAATTCTAGTGCTTGATCTGCTAGTCACAATAAAATAGCCTCAGCCTTCTATTTTGCTGTTCTGGTTATTTCCTGCCTTCCTGCGATCACCAGAAAGAAGTTAAATGGTCTCCTTGCATTGAGAATTGGTGATGACAGATTTACTTCATTGGAACATGTTTTATTCTTTTATACAAGTACATACTACACAATGCAAGCTGCAAATCAACACAGTTATGACATACCCCGATTGTCAATGTCACTTTGTAAAGCTGTACCGTGTGTGAAGCTGCAAATAGAGCTCCTATTGACACACCAGTGACACCAGTAAATTCGCCAATGTTATTCTATGCCATTTCTGTTCATTCTCCAATCCAAAGTTTGAAGCCGCCAATATTATTAGGTTCACAGTACACTTTTTTTGCTATGTGAGATCAGATAAGGGCATAGGGGGAGCTGTGTGGCATATCAGGTTAATCTATCCCATTAGTATATCACATTTAGACACCAATCCATGTTTTATTAAATAGCATTGAATACGAGATGTCCCTTATCCCAATGTTCAGATAAATTCATTCACTTGTAGATTCGTACACAAGTAGCAGTGGAAGGAAAAGATAAAATACGTTATTTTATTTTTTCCAGGTGAATACCATATTTCCGAGAATAACTCAACAGCGAATAAGTTTGCCACATCTTGTGATACACCGTGTCATGACCTCGATACCTGTGATAACTGTACCTTAAATCAATGTATGTGGTGCAGCAGTGAAAGAAGATGTGTTGAATCCAACTCTTACATAGTATCTTTCCCATATGGTCAGTGCATGGAGTGGATGACCATGAACGAAAAATGCCCATGTAAGTAGAATAATTTAATATTGCAAAATTGTTCTGTATTTAATATTGTGGAAAAGTGTAATATTTTACTGTTCACTAATTGATGTTCAGAAAAATATTGGGCCCATTGTATGCTGAGAAAATTAACACAATAGTGCAATATTATGTTTTGTTCTTTTTAAAAAGGCTAAATTAATAAACACTTAGCAAATCTTAACACTAAATGTTTTCTTCTCCCTGAAGTACGTTTAAGCAAGACCTGCATCATGATCTCTGGTTCAGCAACTGACTGTATCTTTTTGTCCAATTCATTTAACTCTCCCAATACTGAGCCTTTTGACGTCCGATTCTGAGGTAGAAAATTGGTCCCTGCAGTGAAACAGTAGGAATCTTTATTATGGCTATAGACCCATAAAATATTTATTTAAACGAGGAGAAGAGAGATGTCTCAGCCATTATGACCTCCTTTAACCACTAAGTTGAAGAATTACAATTTTTGCCCACTTGGAAGTTGTGTCTGGCTACCGCAGCCCACATGAAGTTGTGGTAGTGAGACACAAATTCAAGTGAGTGAAATTTAAATTATTTTATTTAGCCCCTCAAGTGTGAAAGTGTGAAGCTTTTACATGCACTAGTTATTTAATAAAAAATTGAGCACTAGTAATAAGGTTTTGTTTGTCATTTTCAGTGAGTGAGTGTGAGGGATTTCAGACGTGTGAGGAGTGTCAGAGTAATCCGGCATGTGGCTGGTGTGACGATGGTAGTAACACAGGGCTCGGTAAATGTATTGAGGGAGGTGACGACTGGCCGTATACAGAAGATCTCGATGCCATTCAGGAGGGAGGAGGGCGTGGTGTGTGGATCCCGGATCCTGAAGCTTGTCCAACGCCACGCTGGTATTTTGCAGAGTGTCCGCGTAAGTGTGACGGTCTGCTAGAACATTATTCATCACAAAAAAAGTGTCCTACTGATAATTTAATAAAATATTTTCTTTTTTGAGATAATATTCAGTAATATATGGTAATGGTGTCTGAAAACTTTTTTACTAACTATCCCAATAATAACAATTTATATTTTTTCATTTGCCACCCACTTCAAGTCATCTTCACCTACTACAAGTCAACCTTGTAGTGGATGAAGATTGCAATGGTAAATTCAGGCTTGAAATGCTTAAAATAAACATGTTTTGTAAAATAGTGTACATGTTAAAAAGGAAAATAGGTATTGACGTGAAGTATTAGTATAGATATCATGGTAATCATGGTAATGCTTTGAGTTATAAAGTAATTATAAAGTGAATATTAAGTAATGTTACATATAAATCCAATTACACTTTTACTGCTCATTAGATATGATAATAGTATATGTTTACCGCTCAAAATATAACAAATTTTATGTTTAAAATAACAACTTGGAAAATATATATGAAAATATACTTTTATGTACACTTTTTTTTTTAGAACAAAATATTATAATATCTATGACCATGTTTCAGTTTGTCAATGTAATGGCCACAGCACTTGTAAAGAAGGCTCGGATGAATGCATAGCTTGTGAAGATCTCACAACCGGTACAATTATTTTTTTACTTTTTCTATGAATTAGTTTCATAGTGACTATATATTAATCATTCAAATCTTACTTCGATAAATATTTTTTTAGGTCCTTCCAATTTGTTTATGTGAAAACAATTCTTGATATAACATGTCTGCTGAGTTTTTTATTTCAACATCTCTGAAAAACCTTTCTCATTGTGCTTTTGAACTATCACTTGAGTAATTTAATGCTTTCAGCATTATTTGCTATTTCACAAATTTTCAATACACTAGACCTGAGAATGTGTCACAATAAGACAACCTGCTTTATTGTTTGTTTTATTTGTTAACAGGTACACAATGTCAGTATTGTGTGGAAGGACATTATGGCAGCCCAACTAATGGTGGTAATTGTACAGGTACGTATATTTAAAGCTTGATTGTTCATTCATAGTGTTTGGTGGTCTTTATTTTTTTACAGCACTTCTAATCATATCATATATCATCCCTTTGCGCCTATGCACTCTGTGACCATTACCTAATGTCTTGTTCACAGAAACAAAATAAACTAAACATGACAACTGCAAAAGCCTTGACTAAGGGCCTTAATTTTTTAGTCACATGTGTACTTTGCTAATCTTAAGATCAAGTTTGATAATCTGTGACCTTGATTTCTAGGTTACCAAAGTTCATAAAACATAACACCTTAACTTGTCGTTTGATATGTGACCATGACCCAATTCCATGGAGTCACTAGGTCTTGACAACAAAATCAGTATCTGGTTGAGTCATCATAGTTGGATTGCATATTGATATGTGGTATATTGCTAGTAGGGCACGAAGATATAGCATTAGTTTGTCATCCCTTGTTTCTCCGATGGACTAGCACTGGAAATATTGACTCATCCATATTATTTTTTGTAGAATGTTTTTGTAATGAAGGAGCTGACCACTGTGACCGACACACGGGGAAATGTTTTTGTCGAACAAAAGGTGTTAAAGGAGACCAGTGTGACAGGTCGGTGGTGTTTTTTTTCGAAACTTTACTTCGGGTTTCCTTCTGTCGCGATATTGCCATTGTTGTGCAGAAAGGGATCTTAAGCAAACTCTTTTAGAAATCTTACCTACTAGTACTAAAAAAATTGGTGTGCAACAATTCTCATAACATTTAAAGAATTTATAGAATTAAAAAAAAATCCGACTTCATGTTGTGTCTCGCATAAAAATTACTTGCATATGCACATTTTAAATCAAAATATATGGCGATCTAGCAAATTTAGTGTTTTTTCTTTCCAATTTTTTGTTTGAAGGATATATAAAAAGTCAAAAACGGCTATAGATGTGATTAGCACTTTAACATTTGTATCATGCTTACTGTACAGGTGTGATGAAGACAACAAATACAGAGGAGATCCAACAGATGGAGGAACCTGCTACTGTATGTACCTCACCACACCAAAAAACATGAGACGTTGACTCAATGTTTATTGATATCGGGTGGGTGGCCCAATATCAAACAAACATTGAATCAATGTCTCGTGTGTGCTGGGACATGTGCATTTAAGATATGTCCTAAATACTAATGGAATAGAACATCCTACCATCACATAATATATATATATTTTATAGTAAACATCTTTTCTTATTGTAATATTTTTGTGATGAAATTTATTCCAATGAAAAAATATTTGCCTGTTTGTAAATGTTTATTACTTCAATAAATAAAAAATGGGAAATATGAATACTGGATGTTGATGTGCTTGAATTTAGAGCTTAGGTGTGAATTGGTAAATGCTTGATATCACTTGAATCATTCATTGGTGACAGTTGATCATTCATACTTTCAGATGAGCTGGCAATGAGCTATGTTTTCACTTTCAACCTGTCTCAGGATGAGAAACATTACACGCATATCAACTTCTTCAGTTATCCAACTGACGTAAGTCATTCATGCAATTATAGTCTCCTTGGTAGATTTTATAAAATGTTCTTACTTTAATATGTGAATTAGCACTTATGAATTGGTTATCAAAATGGTAGTGAAATTGTATAACATTCTTATCCAAGGGATGTTAAACTAGTGTGAGGTATTTTTCTCTTTTATGTTAATCACGTGAATATTTCTATAATTCAAATTGTGACAATTATATGATGAGTGTTAATATTGTTTTATACGAAGTACCTCATAACTATTCACTCTATAAAGTTTAATACCTTATCTGATATATCACGTCTGAATATATGAACCATAGATTTGTGAATTTTCCATTATGCTATAATAGAATACTTTTAAGGTTTAACTAAACAATTTAAAATCAAATACAATGATGTTCTTTCAGCCGGAAAAAGATGTTGAATTCACTGTGGGATGCTCTGACAAAGCGTTAATTAATGTCACTTGGAAATCAGGTAATAATTTAATCCCTTAGCTTTTTTGTATGATATATGCTAGCATAATTTCTCAATGCAATTCTTCTTTAGCAACATTATAGTGCTTTTTATTGTAACAACAAAAATATTTACCGTATATCCCCGTGTATAATGCGATGTTTTTTCTTAGCTATTTATGTCACAAAAAGGCACCTCGTATTATACATAGATGTAGAATTTGATACAATTTTTTAGCTCTCTAGCGGTAAGTTCAGCGGTAAGTTCTCTAGCGGTAAAACGTATCTTTAAACGTGGGCCAGTCAGCGTGTTTTGTATGCAGGCCTATACACACGATACTGTGCCTTTCAAACTAGTAGCAAACAAAAGACGTTCACCCAATGCTGGTACATTGTTGGGCCACCGACTGCGACGCTGACACAACATTGCCCCAGCATTGGGTGAATGTGTCGTGTTTGCTGGATGCCCCCTCCTCACATTCCCGCCGACGCGCGTGGCACCTTTGACAACTACGGGCAGATAAATGCCGCCGTTAGTCTGCAACCAATTCACACTTCTGACCTGTTCCTTTATATTATTAATGATTTAATCTAAGATCGCCTTTCATATGGGAGTGTTCTATTGTGTACGACAAATCTGAACATGATATTTTCATATTGGAATGAGAGAATGCATTGACGAAATATAACAAGATATCACTGATTATATCTCCTATCGCAAATTCTATACATGTAGGCCTCAGAATGTCCATATTGCTGGGATAACATTAACGCCTACCGCTGTTGCCGCGGCTGATACAGTATTGAGCAAATGGTGGTATCTGTTAGCTGTGCTGCTGTGGTATTGCACCCTGACACCTTATACAACCATGCACACCTCTTGTGTCGAGACAATGCGGCTAGTCTGCAAATGTTTTACAATCACATTTCATCTTGAAATGTTCTTATTTGAGCACGACGATAATAAAATATGGTCTTTGTAATAGATAAATTAAAATAATATAAATTTGCTGGCGAAATACAAATACGGGTATTTTAAAATCTGTGTGTATTGTAGCCTATGCAGGCCTCAGAATGTCTGCCCATCGAGACAGTCCCGATGACATCCACTCTACCGTGGAAAATGAAAATACAGTATCTGCTTACTCTACAAGTTAGCAGATACTGCCCTTTGGTTTTGCAGAGCTGTACTGTTGCCGCTGTTCCCGTCATTGAGCATCGTCTATGCCGGTGTGACGGCGCTATTTAGTAGAATGAGATAATATCCATGCCTCACATTTAGATGGCCCTGAACGCTGCCGACCGGGACGTTGCCGACATCGAAAATGTGAGGTCGTATTATACAGAGGGGTAGACGTTTTTCAGGTAATCCGAGGCCTCAAATCTGAACTCGTATTATACATGGCGTCGCACTATACGCGGGGATATACGGTATACTGCTGTGCAAATCTAAAAGGCAGTATCTGCTTATTTGTAAAAATAAGCAGATACTGCCTTTTGGCAATAAGCAGATACTGCCTTTTGGCACACTTATCATAAATGTGCTTTGCTTTCAGCTCCTGATCCAAATGAAACCACATTTGTGGAAATGCTTGAGTGCACAAAGCAAAGTTACAGATTCTCACATAAGACATTTAATTTCGGGCCCGATTACAATACAACTTTTTATATCTATGTCTACAATTTCACTACACCCTTCTGGGTCCAGGTTAGTCATTTTAAACCTCAATTACTTGATACATTGTTACAGTTCTTTTTATCCTTTTGACCTTCTATGTTTCTTACAGTTTAGAAAATGGATTAATTATAGAAAGGCGAGGTGTTAACACATTTTTTTTCTCAAAAATCATCTGCGCCTACAAATTAGTGATATATTAATGCCTGTTTTAAACTCCCTATAATTTCTTATGTGAATATCCTTCCTTTTCAGATCTCCTTCACTCAACTTCTTCATATTGATTTAGTACAGTTCTTCGTCACATTCTTCAGGTGAGTAATATTTTTTAATTGGATGTATTTACCACTTTGTCAAGTGGCAGATACACCTTTTCAATTCAAAGTAGACTACTTGTAAACTCAACTTAAATCTTTAAGTGCTAAGCATTTTTATCCATTTTATTAGCCTAACAAAAGCACTGTCATAATGAATGAAGGAGTATTTAAACAGCAAGATTTGGTTTCAAATAAAAAAAGTGTAAGTAATTTTCACACCATATTAATTAACTTTGAAAAGTGAGCGCAAATTTCAATTAGGCAACTAGGTGGTTGAAGGGTTAACCCTTTCAAGCCTGAATTTACCATTGACATCTTCATCCGCTACAAGTCGCAAATTGCTGTCGCATTTCTCGACTTGCATCGGATGAAAATGACTAAAAGTGGTGGCGAATGAAAATAAATAGTTGTATTATGAATCAATTCAGTGAACATTTTCGTTCTAAAACCCATAGGTTTTAGGAAAGTATATTATTTTAGAGATGCAAAATGATGCCTAAATACATCGTGAGGGGTTAAAGGGTTAGCTGGGTGGATAGTATTTATATTTTGTACTTTTGAAAACCATAATTATTTGGAATGGCAGTAAAATACTCAAATGTCAATTGTGTATATGTTTTGTCATTTAAAAGGTTTTTTAATGGGTCTTACTTACAGCTGTTTTCTGGCTCTATTGCTGCTGGCCGGCCTTTTCTGGAAACTGAAACAGAAATATGATTATTGCCGTAGAAGACAGGTAAAGATACAACAAATTCAAGCTGGTTTCTTTATCGTTGTTAAATCCACATTATCAGTATTAAAATTATGTATCATTCATAAATTTGATAACAAAAATATCATTCTTGGTAGGGGTCATAATAGTGAGACACAACTTGAAGTGGATTACTCGTACTCAGACTTTTATTTGGCCGTAAACTAAGAGTTCATGACCGGGAGAACATTACTTATATTTGTTAAATTATTACCTAAACTTTGTCACTTTTCCCAATTAACCAAGCATTTCTCCTCCAGAACATGGATGTGTCAATATAAATAACTAAGAACGACATTATTGAAACTCATTGTGCATCCATGCGGTCTGTAGATAACCACCACTAGTGTCTCTGCAGTCACTCGCAAGGATTTGTCAACACGATTTTTCGAGAACCGCTAATTCCAATCATGAAATTTTTAGCCTGCCTTTTAATTGGAAGAGGTGGACTATTGCAATTGAAGTTGACCATTTCTTTCAGGTATCATGCTCAAATTTGTCCTTTAGTCACTATTAACCAGTCCTCAGACAAAGTTTCAATATGGCTTAAAAAATGCAGATTTATTGCAATTTTTCACATTTTACTACAGTAATTTCGTTAATAGCTGAAAAAATCAAAATGGCAGATCGATTACGGTTTTGACATTTTACATTGATAATTTACCTTGTGGGCGCGAACTTCAACAGTTTTTCATGTATCCTCCTCAAATTTGTTCTGCATGTTGCTAATAGTAATACCCAGCTCTCAGACAAGTTTAATAATGGTGGCGAGTTCTTGTCGAGTGTGCTCTTGTTATGTATGCCACAGTGATTAAATTTTGACAAAGGGCCAAGTGTTTCATCTAGCTCTTTCTAACATGGCGCGAACAGTGCATGTTTCATTTTGTGAGCGTCATGTTTCCTTTCATGAGCGCCATGTTAACCTTCATGAGCGCTATGTTACCCTTCATGTGCGCCATTTTACCCTTCATAAACGCCATGTTTCCCTTCATGAGTGCCATGTTTCCCCTCACTGCTAAGGGCGACCAAAATAAACCAAGCGCAGCAAAATTATAATGTTACTTTCACAGTTTGAATTGTTCCTTGAAAAATTTTCTTGTGGTTTTGAAAAGTTGTTGAATTTTGTCATTATTTTGTAAGATATATGAACCCTGGTATAAACTAACCTGCTTCTTTGTTCTCAGATGATGGCTGTGGAGATGGAGCAGCGAGCATCACGTCCATTTGCGATGTGTGCTATTGAAGTGCCAAGTTATGAGTCGTTCACACTAACAATGCAAGATAAACAACAAACCGACAGCAGATCAACACAGCAAAGAAAGAAAAAGGTACAACAGAATATATATGGATCATTGATACATGTAATTCTAATTATTGATAAAATTATTGTATTTTATTTATTAAAATTTTTTAGAAAATCATTGACCCTTACTTTTCGAGATGTTTTTTTAAACAAAGTGATCAATGCATTGCAATACCTGGAACACATCTATTTGGTTATGATTTTGTCGTAAGTGATGATTGAAAAATTTCATTTTTTCTATGAATATGCTTATAACCACTGTATTAGATAGGATTTAAGGTTCAGGGTGTAATGCAAAATTGTCAGGGTGTATATAACTGTGATAGATTCACACCCTGTAGTCTGTTTTTTAGACCTCAGCCAAATTTTGGCTGATGCCTATTGGCGCATCTGTCTGTCAGTCTGTCCGCCATTTAGAGCTGTAACTGGAATGTACATTGAACTTTACGTGCAGGTTAATCCTGATTAAACCTTGATTGAGTTCTCATTTGACCTATCTGTCACCTCTATAACCTTTTGCCTGATCCTCGAATATTCTCGTTGACGTTATTCACTCAACATTTTCCTATGTATTGCTCCAAAATGTATGCACACACCCCTGATTTGAATATAAAAACCACAATCATGTACACTATATGATCAATAAAAAACTACTTTGATAAGTGCTGTAATCTCCCGGGGGTATTCTAATTATTGCGCCAAGCATTTATTATAATAAATATGGTATCACCAATAGCTCTGAATAAGCGCATCGCGCAAAAGCTAGGTCACAACGGCCAAATTGGCTTACTACCGGCCATTATTTTTGGCCATTATTTTATTAATATGCGTAATGTCTTGGAAAACGTGCCAGACAGCTACACCATTACTATAGAACATAAAGTGCGGTTTCAGGGAGGAATATGCCCTAAAAAAAATTCAATTCGATTAAATTCTAAATGGCCGACTTGAGGCCATGAGTGACTTTAATATGTGTAATATCTGGAAAACCATTACTATAAAACAAAATGTGAGACTTCATGGAAGGATGCAACTCAATCAAATTCAAAATGGACGACATTTGGCCACTAATTATTATGTGGTAGAATAAAAATTGTATAGTTTAATTGTTTAATTGTAAAAATTGATTTTCGTGTACAAGCAATGATTAGAGGCTACGGAACTTGTTACAGGGTGCGATACAAATTATAAGGTGTGTTCATGTGAAAGTTGAGCAGGCACATCATGTCCACATGACCTGATCGCTAAAACAGTGAGCACTTGGAGCTCAGTGTTTCTGCCAGTCACTTTTTGCATGGTGTATTAAACTGGAGACTGTTTTCATTTGCCCTCATGAGACTCTATTTCGCATATAAAGTGCCCTCAAATCAGGCTTTCGTCATGCCCTCAAAATTCCTAGCTGGAACGCTGGAACTGCATTTTACATATGGGTCTTGTGTGGTACAATGGTTAACAAGTTTATTTTATTTGATGATTATTGTTTCAGCTGGAACACTGGAACTGTATACTATATACGGGTCATGCAGTATGATGGTTACCGTTATAAATTAATTTTATTCGATGTTTATTGTTTCAGCCGAGCAAACCTAGTCCTATATCACTAGAGCCATTAGCTGTACAGAAAGCCGCTGTATTGTCACTCATTGTGAGACTTCCCATGGGAGATGAGGACTACACTCCACCTGGTCAAACTGGCCTGACAATAGGCAGTGCACTTGTCTCTCTGGGTAAGCCAATAATTCAGTAGTGGGGAGGTATATATATTTAGGCATAAGTTGGCCAGCTAGAAAAATTGTAACTTACATTTTCTGCTCCGGCAAGGAACTTAGGCCACTTACAATATGTAATGTGGTTTATGGATAGAAATTATTAACTCTTGTTGTGTCTTGCTAGCGCAACCCACAACTCCCAAGTGGATGAAAACTACTCATATTTTTGGTAATTTAGGATTTGGAATGTTTTGCGATGTTTAAAGACTTATTTAATTCTTAATTACTATGATTTAACCTACTAACATTAAAAATTATTATTGCACTTAGCGGGTTATAAAACTGCCAAAATTCAAAATAACTTACATTTTACATCTCAAATGGCGAGAATAGATAGAATTGTAATTATGCACATTGTATCGTTAACAATTTCTTTTTTTTTTCAATAATTGTGAACAGACTCTACATCTAGTGATTCCTGATTCATGTTCTTCATTTTTTTATATCACACATATTCTTCATTTAATTTTTTTTTTCAAACTGTTGAAATGCTGAGGCCAGCATAATTTTAATAAAATATAACTGATTGCGCAGTGTTTCTCTATTTTCTCAGGCAATTCACGGAAAGCAAGCATGGAGCACTTAAAGGGGGACAAGCTAGACCGTCACAGGAAATCAAATTTACCTCAGTCTCCTCAAAACTGTATTTAACCGTTGTTATGGATGTGTATCCGTCATACACAAAAAAGACTGCAGTTGTTATGTAGATTTACTATCATTCATCATCATCATCATTTTGCGATCATTCGTCTCCAATATTGAATCAATGTCACCTCGACTGCACAACGTCTGCAACGGGGTTTTGACATTGAGCCAGCATCTCACGTTTACTGGGATCCGAGACAGCTGTGGTCTTTGACTGTTGTCCAGCCTGGATCCAAATGGAGTGAATACCGTCATCTAATATCAGCTTCAATATCTCATGTATAAACTCTTTTGTTTCTCTGTTTGCTATAAATGTGTGACTGTGGCAAATTGGCCCCTTGGAAATGAATACGTGGCTACTATATGTTACTTACACAAGTTACTGACACACTAACTTCAATTCTCAGGGGCTGAAAAATGTATAATTGTGAATGCAATGAGAGAAAGATTAAAGCATATGATCAATTACAAACAGAAGTTTTTGTATGTTATTGCAAAACCTTTATGTGTAGTTCTAACAATATGACTTCACTTTTTTAGAAATTGATTTTTTTTAAACGAATGTGTTCGGTGGTAAGCTTAAAAAATATCTCCATTGATCATTAACCCTTTGACTGCTAATTTATTATATTGTAATTTTATCCTCATGAAGTTTTGTCTCACTGACACAACTTCATGCGAGTCTAGTTTATTTTGATTTATTTAGATTTGTCGAATCAAAGGCTAAGTATTTCAGAATATTGCTGGTCTAAGACGATGTTTCATCTATAACCCTTGTCTTGCTATAGACGTTTTTAAGCAACTTTCAATCCAAATAAAAAGATTGAAATAGTATTGAAATTTTATTTCGTGGTAAATGCCCAGAAGTCAACTATTTCAATTTGTGTGTCAATTTTTTGTATAAAAGTATTTTTTGTCCTTTCAAGCCGGAAATTGCATTAGCAATTCCAGCTGAGCTTCTAATGAACGTAAAAAAATGTGAGACGCAATTCAGCGGAACAAGGGTTAAAATATGTCCAATTCTATCACTGGTAAACAATGATAGTCATGATTGACTCTTAAAGGGTTAAGTTATATTGGTGCTAATCAATGAAGACTGAATAGTACTACATTTTTAATTGAAATGTGTTCATCTACCATACTCAAATCTAGTGAAACACTTTTGCTATCAGCTTGTCCTTTTTTGTAAAACACTTTTATTTCCACAATTAATTAGGCATATCACTATAATCAGAGGGCTGTCTTAGGATTTATTTTCACTTTGTGGCATTGTGAGCCATTTATTATGAGGCACAATATCAAGTACATGTAGTGGGAAATAATTTTGCCAATCTAATTTTCTTTGCTGTTATCATTGAATTATATGTTCTATTACATAAGTACACATGTACTTCATGATATATCATACAACTTATGTACTCTATGCTATAAATGAAAGAAATACTATTACGGTATATTTCTGTAGTAGTTACCCGTATAATATTATAGATCATTTCAGGACAGCCAGTTTTTTAATGCTAGTTTCTTGCATATTTCTAATGACCGGTCCTTCAGATTTTATTGGATTACAAGAATATGATTCCGTCTTTTTCAAATACGATCACACGTTGCCAATGAGCTATTGTTCAATTATGCTTTATCGTTCTTACATAACTAATAATTAAAGCTCCGCATTGCGTCTGTTAATTATAAATTGCAGTGAAAATAAAAATTGTCGTTAAACCAGAAAATTTTAAATATTTGTTTTAGTGGCAGAGCTAAGCTCTTTTCTTATTTCAGCACTTCTTATCGTTCACCTTGTTGATATGACAATCAAGTACTTTATATAATAGCATCTATAGATGCTTAAACTTGATGCTCTGTAACATAAGCTATATGTAGAACATTCTTAATCTGAAAATTATATTATTATTTATTATGTGTTTTTATAATTTTTTGTGTCAAGTCAGTTTTTTTAAATATTTGCATCAAAAATTTCATGCTTGTAATATTAAATTATCTATCCAAACCCACTCTATATCAGTAATATGTCATGTCTATTATTGTCATGTTATTGCAAAGTTCATATATCATTTATAAAATTACTCAATATTTTCTGTGTCAAAAAACAATATTGTTACCACTTGACATTGATTTGTGGAACATGTTTTGTGCATAATTTTATTGGATTACAAGAATATGATTCCGTCTTTTTCAAATACGATCACACGTTGCCAATGAGCTATTGTTCAATTATGCTTTATCGTTCTTACATAACTAATAATTAAAGCTCCGCATTGCGTCTGTTAATTATAAATTGCAGTGAAAATAAAAATTGTCGTTAAACCAGAAAATTTTAAATATTTGTTTTAGTGGCAGAGCTAAGCTCTTTTCTTATTTCAGCACTTCTTATCGTTCACCTTGTTGATATGACAATCAAGTACTTTATATAATAGCATCTATAGATGCTTAAACTTGATGCTCTGTAACATAAGCTATATGTAGAACATTCTTAATCTGAAAATTATATTATTATTTATTATGTGTTTTTATAATTTTTTGTGTCAAGTCAGTTTTTTTAAATATTTGCATCAAAAATTTCATGCTTGTAATATTAAATTATCTATCCAAACCCACTCTATATCAGTAATATGTCATGTCTATTATTGTCATGTTATTGCAAAGTTCATATATCATTTATAAAATTACTCAATATTTTCTGTGTCAAAAAACAATATTGTTACCACTTGACATTGATTTGTGGAACATGTTTTGTGCATAATTTGACACTTTCTTATCTCCCCCCCCCCCCCTAGATAAAGCATAGTCAGATATATCAAATAGTGCTCAGATTTGAATGAAGTGATGTTTTCATAACATGTCAATTTTTTTTGTGTGGTATTAAAGGTAAATTATTTGTAAAAAAATTCACTTTCCATAATCCACAACTTGCGAGGTACAAAATGTATTTTATCCATTTAACCTTTGTGCTGCTGAATTGTTTGCGTATATTTTTTATTCATTCTGAGCTGGAATTGCTGACACAATTTCCAGTTTCAAGTGATAAAAATATTTTTATTTATGAAAAATACACCTCTCGAATATTGAATTATTGGATTAGCTCAGAATCTACCAAAAACGAATTATCAAACTTAATAGTGATATTTCTATTGATCTAAAACATGCTTGAAGCCGTATATATATACACTTCCAGCAGCACAAGGGTTGAGATACAAGTCACCTTTTCTAAGTGAATACTGTCACATATCATGACTTGTTATGGATAAATTCTATGTTTGCCAAATATTATGTTCTGTTCTATGAGTACCTTGTGCATAGTACTTTTTGAGTTCGAGTGAATTAATCCTTAAAGCGCTACAAAATAAAATACTCCCTTAAAGATGTGTCTCGCCACCGCGACCAGCGGCTTCAAGTGGATAAAAATTACTGACATATACAATTTCAATCAAAATATATGACAAATTAAAAGGCTGAATACCGCTATAGCACTTTGAAGTGCTGAATGAATTTGTAAAAAAAAACATTGAAGCCAAAGGGGTTTTATCAATATGAAATCAGCTTAAATGTCTCAGTTAGCTCTTTTTGATTCATTTGAATACCCATGTTATTGGTCTACGGCCATTAGAAATATTTTTACTCTTACAGTGCGGGGATTGACTTCAGTCTTCAAAATCTGACGTCTACAGATGTCAGATTCTGACGACTAAAGTCTATTCCCGCGCTGTAAGGGTTAACCCTTTCAGCACGGGGACCGTCTTTGTCTGTGGACGACATATTTTGACGTATGGTATAAAGACTGAAAGAATTAAAATATTTCTAGTGTTTGTAGACCCATAAGATAAGTATTCATTTAAGCTGAAAGGTATTAATATTATTTCAAACCCTTTGGTCTTCATGGTTTTGTGGTAACGAGAAAATATCTCCCTTATTATTCAAAAATATTCCAGTGTTGTAAGGGTGTTAACCCTTAGAACACTGAGCTAAAAAACAGTAAAAAACAGTTAGACCTTTCTGGCAAATTCGAAACTGAAGAAAATACCAATGAAATTAGTGAAAAATTCCCTGATATTGTTCAGTTTTGGAGATATCCATTTTTCAAAAAATTCATTGTTTTGAAGATGGAAATTGTGTCAGTGATTCCAGCTTTAACCGAAAAAAATAGAACAAAAAAATCAGCAGGACAAATGTGTAAATAACAGATTCACAAAGAGTAATGGTTGTCAAATTATGAGGTAGGATGTAATTAATGGTTGATTCTCTGACAATATGTGACTTGGACATTATATTATTGCTTTGGAGATTGAAGGGTGTACCCCCCACTTTGTAATGGTACACCCTTTCATATCTAAGGTGTCGAATATGACTTTCAGAGAGAATGAGCTCCAACATTATAATTTTATAGGCTGATGACAGCAACTTTGTTGTTTAAACTGTGATATATATCGTCATTGTATGCATACTGTACATAACCACTGAATCAAAAGAAAATAATTCTATGTTTGCTTATTCTTTTGCAACTACAGGGCTTAAAAAAAATAAGCAAAAATGTAATAATATTTATAAATTTCAGAGTGATTAAGCAATGATCTCCTAAGAATGTGAAATGCAACCGAATATTTGTATAAATTAAATAATTTCTGCATAGGAACAGGAATTGTGTGAACCTTTTTCATATAGAACTTTTATATACTTTTCACCATTTATTTCTTGGAAGTGTATAATCTCAGCTTTTTTAACTTGTGAGATTTTGTTATATTCTTTTATTCTACTCAAGTCATTTGTAATCTAATGATGAATCCAAATGTACTAATTCAATAAGTCTACAATGATTTGTATTCAAAGGGAATTTGTTTTGTTCCATATTGTTATTATTGAATGTTTATCTCACTTGGCTACGCTCAATATCACCGCCGCCATCCAATATCACTGTCGGATTCGATACTAAAGTTAATTATCTTCATGGGAAAAAAAGATACTTTTAATGCTAGCCATATTATAAATTAAAGATTTTTGGGTGTTCACAGGAACATTTGACTATCTCTTCTAATCCTTAAATTGATAAGTTAATTCATTACAATTTTTGCCCTCTTTCAAGTTGTTTACCCACATATTTCCAAGTAGATGAAAATTAATCAGATTTGTTCAATTTTCAAGGGTGGATTCAGAATAAAAAGGGGGGTCCAGTGAAATTTTCTTTGGCCTACCGCCAACAATTTGTAATCTAGGTTTCAAACAATTATTTGTTTGTCTTCTTTGCTAATAAACGGTGGTTTGAGACACCACCCTTGTAAATTTTGATTGATAAATACTGATATTTCCGAGATTTTGATCATTATTTTGACAAATTAGTTTTTTGAGAAAGTGTTCCCCCCTCTGGTTCCGCCACTGATTTGAGACAAACCATTTTTAAATCTTGATTTGTAAACACTCATTTCATTCCCAATAACAGAATAATAAGACAGAAATAATTATGGTCATGCATAGCACTTCAAGGGTTATATATTATACATTTCCAGGAGAGTGCTACATTGTAACCATATCTTCCAAGACATTATAAGTGTTACTAGTTTGATATAACTACAATACAAATATGTTTTAGCTTTTAAATATTAGGGTATTGTAGTCTTGAACTTTAATAAATTGAACAACTTTTATGCTAGTGTAGCCGGGTGTGTGTATGGCGGACTGGAGTGATTACTACTCTGGCCAACGAGTCGACTCTTTGGCTAGATGCGTAGCACTCAGGCATCACGATGTCAGGGTTAGTGGTTCGATCCCCGGGCTGGGCAGTTTCAACACTGTTACATTGGCGCCCAATAACGGTTCTCCTTACCGGTAATGCAGTACCAATAGGCCTGACCTCAGTACAGAACACTGGGGATAGGGTTGCGGTAAAAGGCAGACAGGAGAAGTTAACCCACGAGTGTGTTGAAGGCTGCTCGGGGACGAGCATATATTTGAGAGGGGAGTATGTAGCCGGGTGTGTGTATGGCGGACTGGAGTGATTACTACTCTGGCCAACGAGTCGACTCTTTGGCTAGATGCGTAGCACTCAGGCATCACGATGTCAGGGTTGGTGGTTCGATCCCCTAGAAGTGTGATAAATTCGGCATCCCAGTGTCTACCTGCACGAGGAATACGTTAACAGAATGGAATCCAGGGGATTCAGAGGTCAAATGCTGTCGTGATCATAATATCAACAGCATTGTTGAGCATTACTCACAACGTAACATACTTGTGGCTTACACGTACAGTGATTGGTCGAATGGAGTAATGACATATCTTCAGACCTGGAATATCTCCCTGTGACCTGTTGTTACCCTTATAAAACGCCCATATTTGACGTGGCATGCTGCCTGTGTGTGTAAACTCCCATGCGTGCAGACCTCTGCAGCATACACCCTGCACACTGACTCTTGTGTTTTGTCAGTAGACTTTTTTATTATAACAGGCGCATTCGTATATGATAGAAGTGCTATCAAGGCTGATAAAAATTTGGCGTACTGTATGTACTGTGCAGCTCATTCAATTTGATTGTCCAGATATGGCATTTGTTGTGTACAAGGATTTGCCTTCTTCAAAAAACTTGATGTCACTAGCTGACTGCGCTATCGCCTGTTTGACAATCTGTATCTTTCAGTGGCTCACAGTGGGAGTCACTGATGTTGAGTAAAAGGTTATTGTGGATTGTTTAATTTTGTTACAATGACACAAACGTTATTTACTCTTTCTTTAAAAAATAAAAATAATTTTTTTTTGTAGCAGGAAATAAAATTCCTCTTATCTGCTTCAAAGGATGGAACTAATGTCTTTTTTATCAGTAATAAAGAAAGGTTTAGCTTAGGGTGTTTTCTCCTTCATATATTTAATTTTGTAATTTTGATGTGATATGTAAAGAAATTTAATACCAATCAATTTTATTGCACAATCTTAGACTTTCTGATACCTCTCCCGGCTTGTGTGTTCTGAAGAGCAGACTCTTGTGTCAGTATTTCTATTTATAATCGCACAATTCTGTCACATCTGGACTATGAACAAACGTCATGGACAGATGATATTTTTTCTCAAATAATGATAGAAAAGACATTTGATCAGAGTATTTTTTCAGTTCAGTCACTTTCAATCTGAATCTGATGCCTCGCAGACATCACTGTATGATGAATGCTTGCTATAACACATCAACATTTTCATATTTCCACCCATGGCGAATCTTATACATGTACTATTTGACGTATTTTTAAATAAAATAATTAACGAAAATAATGTACAACCCTCTAAATCATTAAAATAAGTTATCTTATTTAAATTTTCTACTGACACCCACAACTACCCATATTTGTTTAATTTGAGACCTATATTCATGCTTAGAACTTATAAAAGCTTTATATGGATTAGCGTTTTAAAGGGTAGAGACTGCCTTTTGTGCCGTTTTTACAATGTAATTACGCTGGAGAGGTTTTACACTTATGCTGTTTTTATAAGTTCCATCCAACAACAGACTATGATTCAACATTGTGGCTGGTAGTGGCTGGCCAATCTACTCTGCGAAGACAAACAACAGTAACTACTTACTTGAAAATAAGCAGTTACTGCTGGATGCCTTTGTGTTGCAGTGTTGTTGTGCCATTGTCTTTTGTTATTTTTGGAAGTACAGAGTCCTATTTGCACAAACAAAGCCTTGCGTACTCATTCACAACATAAAACTGGTACAGTTGTTATGTGTACTATTGTTCTTAGGTTATTGTATTGACTATCTTGTATTATTTTACCACATTTATGTACAGCATTATCTAGAAAGCTTTTTATATGATCGGTAAGTAATAGCTTACATTTTATAGCAAAACACATGCAAATTAACTAATTATAATTTCTGATAACGGGTTTTCAACATCTATGTCACTAATTTATTCTAGTATAATTCACATAGCTGACACATTGATATAACAAATGACTTTTTTTAAATATTAATAGTTATTGTAACAACCTTCGTACAAATTTCTTATTATCCGGATTGAGCAGCAAAAAAATGTAAAAATCATTGTTTCTTACTTTTTTATAAAACATCTCATTTTTCTGAAAGAAATTTATTTGTTATTTTTTTCACAGTAATCATCTGAAAATATTGCTTTCACCTTGATTTTTCTTCATTCCAATCAGTAGCTGGACTATTTTCCTCTTGTCAGGAAATTTTCCAAGTATTAAAATATATTAATATAAGTTTGCGGTATACTTTAAAAAAAATAGACATATTACTGGACAATACCTCACAGGCTGTTATTATACAGAATATATTATCAGTTTTTATTTGACAGTATCCTTGATAAACATGTTATTGTGAAAAAAATCTTATGATTTGTGACTTGGTGACAGACATAACCAAGATAAGAAATAAATATTTATAGATTCAGTTTTTGCATCCCTAACGTAATTGTCAAGTAAACAAATTGTTAGATAAAGAAAAAATAAATTGTTTTTATGAAAGTTATCATGCCTTTGTGGTATGTTAGATACCCAGCTAATAACGCCATCTTAATGAAAGATTGATAGATTCCTACTTACAACTCATGGATAAGTACAGAGTTCCACAGCCAAACATATTACTGTATACATACATCTGAAATTAAACTCGTTGTTTCATGTAATTGGCCTTTCAGTGTTGAATTGATATGTTAAGTGCAGTGGGGAAGGGGATGGGACTACTACATTTATGATAACATTTTTTCTCGAAATTGTATGGTTACTTGTTATATATAAACACAGATTGTAGAACCCTCCTGGAATAGTTTATATTCCTCGAAGTACTGAAACGTGTATGAAAACTATGTTGTCCAGTGGACACTTGTTGCATTTACAGAAAATAAAATACATGCTATTGAACAAAACTGGAATTATGTCTCACCGGGGGGGGGGGGGGCATTTTGGTTTGCTGTTGTACGTCCTGTGTGTGTCTCCGCGCCTATGTGTGTCCATGTTTGTGTGAGCATGCACAGTGATCGATTCATTCACACGGCACCTGCAATCTCCCACGTAAATAACTCCTACCTTCTAGAACTAGTAATGCCAACTTGCCTTCATAGCCTAGCCAATATCCCCTGTTTCCTACTTTTCATCACTGACATTATACTGACATAGTTATATACATTTTATCCCGTCTCCCCTCTGTAATACATAGAGGGGGGCATGTTGCACTGCCTGCATGCTGCAGCTACCTAGTGAATTGTACGTAGAACAATAGCACATGCAGGGGGCGTGGATGCAGCTCCGGCATACCACCTAGTGAATGAGATTAACTCATACCTTCTAGAACTAATAACTCCAACTTGACTACATGGCATGGAGGTTAGCCCAATATGCTTTTTGACCTGTATATCATGTAGTAACCGGATTCGAATCCCACTGTGGGCTGATTTTTTTTCACCATTACCAAAAAATCTGTGTACTTTAATCTCATTTTTAGTAGAGATTTGCTCTACTGTTACGATGGTGTTGGTCTGAGTGGTTTTCTGTATGATTAATTTCACGACAATAACTTTAAATTTGTCGAATTGAGAACATATCTAACTCCATGTGTGTGTTAAGAATAACTTTTTTGTTGCACCACAAACCCACATTTTGAGATTTGGGCTTAGATGATCAGATGAACACTGATAGAAATGACGCTTCAATTCACCATCTCTTATACAATGTCAGCCATGTACAGACTTGCAGTGCATGGGCTATATTAGGTGAGGTCATACGTGACACATCACCTTAGCAATACACTTTAACCTGACCCAGCTAGCACAGCAATACCAACCTGACAGTTACTGTATACGACACATGACCTGCAAGTCATCGTCTTGTGTTTGCTGGTAAGTGCACCTGGCATCAATAGTAGGCCTAATACGGCAACGCTGACTAAATGTTGAGCCAGCGTCGTAGACTGTGTGCCAGCATTGAAACAGCGCTAGCTTCATGTGATTGTCCAGCGGTATGGACAACAACACTCAGCTGACACAAAGAAAGGCGTTGACTCAATGTTGGTTCAACGTTTATCCACCATCAACGACGTTGGACCAACGTTAGGCCAACATTGATTCAACGTCTTGTCTCTGCTGGCCTGCCAATACACATATACAGGGCCTATATAATATGCTTATCGGCCACTCACTGCCCAACAAACAAACATTCACCCGATGTGGCATTAATGTTGGGCGAGCTTTGTACACGATGCTCTAACATTAAACCAGCAAAAAATCAATTTATTTGTAGTAAAAACTTAGGCCTAGGGCCTACTAGTGCCCACAGTCTGATTACGTTCTGAAAATTTTAAAAACACCCCTAAGGCAATGCATAGCCTAATCCTGCTATGCCTAATAAATCTCATAGCCATATATGTGAAGCCCCAGAAGTGACATTTAAATTAGACTATTATTGTTTTAAACCCAATATCAAGTTATTAACTCACTAATTATATCGATAACTTTGCAATCTCAATATATGTAGGCCTAGCGAGTTGTGAGTTCTATAATGAGTTGTGATAGGCCTATTGAGTTAAAAAAAAATGCAAATGTCGCCTTCACACATAAAACATAATTAAAACGGAGTAGCTATTCGTAAGGGAAAATTATAATGGGAGTCAATGGGGGTCCGTCACAACATTACACGTGCAACGCATGACCACCACCCACCCACTCCCTCCCCGACTACACATTGAAAACAATTTTGAGCTGACGACAGTCAAACACGAGATACAGGATAGCTACTGTCGGATTCAACACCTCATTTAGACCAATATATTTGCTCCTTAATTGTGAAACAGCTGCATTTTAGCTTTCCTTAAAACACTGACCCTGAAGCCCGGCACAAGCTGTACTTCAGTGCCGTCAGGCTCTAGTTAACTGTTCCACCTCCATTACTTTTTTTAAATTTATATAATAACATTTGTAGTAATTTCTTTTTAAATTAACCCCTACTCATATGATGCCCATATGACACCATTGGGAAATGTATTAGCTATCAACCTTTATGCTGCTCCTGAGCGGATCTAGCTTTTCACTGACGGAGGGTTTAAAACTTGACAAAGGAATATTCCACTGTAAGAGGGTCGGGGGGTGCCCCTTGAATTTTTTTATTTTCAAATGCTTCCTCCTGCAATCTAAGGCATATTGGGCACAGTTTGTCAGTATATCACTAGTTCATGAGGAAACCCTTTCAAGTCTGAAATTCTCGACTTGTAGTGGATGAAGATGACTTGAAATTGTTGACTAATGAAAACATATACTGTTATTTTTAAAATAGTTCCATGAAAATTTTCGTTCTAAAACCACTTCGTTTCAGGAAATGAAGTCCTTCTTTAGAGATGCCAAATGATGATTTAATGCATCGTGAGGGTTTAAACGATTAAATAAGATTATAATTTTTTTTCTGAGGGCGGGGGTACACTCCTCCACTGCTGCGGGAGGGGAGACATCTCCAGATTTTTGTTTACAAAAACTTTGACCCTTCTAGTTTTTCCACTTACTTATAAAGACATGTCCTTGAGAATATACAGGGTTTTTTTTCACATCAATACATGATAAACTATACCCAGCAAACACGATACATTCACTCAATGTTGATTGAATATTAGGCCATATTCGCAGGCCGTGGTCCATCATTGAAGCGACACAATATGACTTTGAAATACTGGGCTCATCGCATAGCACTGCTAGATTAACCATCTTTGGAAAATGCATGCAGGTAGCATTAGACAACAGTGGGATATAAAATGTGACTGCTCACGTTAAAACATTAATGTATCTTGGGATATGAGTCTAATTGTAGGGGAAGTTTTTTATAAATCAACGCTGACACAATTTGGATGAAATCATTGACCATGCTCTTCAAATAATGAGCCAACCAGCTTGATAATACCATCCTCTTGCATTTTGTGTGTACCATTCTGGTAACCCAATGCAGCTCCTGCATCAGTGCAAGCACTGGTGTTGGCAGTTAAAATTAACCAGCAATGGAGTGTTTGAAATTAGTTATTTCACATAGGACAGAACGGAGTTGCCCTCAGCTATTGTTACTCTAGGGACTATCCGACCCAAGGATAGTGGAGCTCTGTTTTTATAGCTCTACACACGTACGTCTTTTGGCGTATGGGCATGTCTGGTGGTTAATCCCCCAGACATGTTCAGAACCTCTCATCGAACGAGTGAAGGAAACCACTCTCAATAACCCACCACGCCCTATCACTCCGCCCTCACATCATCATCTGTACACCATTTATCTCATCAATGAACTGCATTGTTATCGTATGACAATGTCAATTTTAAAACAAACATTAGTGCAGAAAAGTGACGCTAAGCTATATTCTACTACTACTATTCCGGTGACATGCAGAACGAGCTGTCTGACACTGAACTGCGAGATTGCCAACATATCCCTCAAATATGAGACTAAGTATGAATTTTAAGGGATGTAACCAGCATAATTTTTAATTTTTGGTTTTCACAAGTATTTTTTTTATATTCTGAGCAATGCAATGCAATGCAATAATGCCCATAATATATAACTAACACACAACTTACTGACTGTACCTGCCAGAAATTGTCTCTCTGACATGACAAAATCATCCTAAATTATTGTATCAGCAAATACAATTTATATTTCTATGCACCTTCAATCGATGTGGACTATCCCAATATAACACTGTCCTCAACACGATAAAAGGGTGATGCTTTATTCCTATAACGTTAACTCGGGATTATTACAGGGGTCTCAGATGAATGGATCTTTAAGCCACATTTTGTGCACATAGAGGCTCAACCTCCGATTATGGTATGGCACTGTACGCCTATGCTGCTGGAAAAACATCCTGCTCACAGATGTCACCTCCTTGTGGGTCCCCCTGGGTAACTTCGTTTAATTTATATTATTTAAAGGCACATCGAGTATATTCACACAATGTCAAGATGTAAAACATATGGTCTTTTGTTCTTGTCAACCGTATTCGTGATGTTGTTTAGTGTCATTGCTTTTCTATGTATTTTTTAAAGATTTGAAGTGTTTTAATTTTTTCTCAGAGCTAGTGGTTGCTAATTATGCTGTTTGTTCTATGTGTTTTACTTCTCAGTATATTTCAGGGGCATACTCCGCCGGTTCAGTATAGAGTAGAAGTTATAGTTCTGCCCAATTTTTTTTCAGTGGGTGAACTGAAAGGGAGAGCTATGGCGGCGCCGCTTTGAGATTTTCCACTGCTATGTTCAGTTCAGTTTCAAGAGGTAACCTACATAAATAAAACACCACAATTGTATTATTTTATTTCCTGTTATAATGGTCAGTCGTGTATGGTAGACGTTTGTTATTTTCTGCTTGCATAGTTTTCACAGATCACACTTTTAAAAGTCACTTAAATTACAGTCCCAGACAAAAAGTGATCCTAAGTAATGATTTGATATTATATGGTACCTCATCATAGGGGCGGGGGCCCTAGGGTAGTGGTTAGCACCGCTGCCTTTCACGCCAGAGTTCGGGGTTCGGTTGCAGGTCTCGGTAGTTTGAAAGAAGCAAAAATGTTTCTTCCCCATCCACGTGTGAAAGTCAGTATTGTGGGGAACCTCCGTGACCGTGAGGTAGCGTGCTCGGCCTCAGACTTCGAATTTTGAATCCTGTGTCTGGAGGAAAGTGTCATGTCAATCATCTCATCATCCTCA
The DNA here is from genome assembly GCA_964017125.1 of Flabesymbios commensalis. Lineage (NCBI taxonomy): Eukaryota > Metazoa > Annelida > Polychaeta > Terebellida > Flabelligeridae > Flabesymbios > Flabesymbios commensalis. Next base: position 55,063,539 of record OZ024912.1, read on the forward strand.
GGAGGTTCTCCTGGCCTAGTTTAGCCTATGTGTGCACAAAGGTGGCCTAAAGCCCGATTCATTTCATTTCATTTTACCTCATCATAGGGCTGATGTGGATGCCTATTGTATGTTGTTACCAGTCGCCTAAATTTTAAAATGTCCTGTGCACCGGTACCATTCACATGATTTAAACACGGCTTCAGTTTAAAATTTTTAATTCAATTAGATTTATCTCTTATGCATTTCAGATGGTATAATTTCAGAGGTATAATACAAAAATAGTATTCGATGACAATTAACAAGAATGAACACCTATAGGGCCTACTGGTGTATGCCATCTCAAGAAATACCGTACACAAATCAAGTGGCTATTGTAGCATAGGCCTATATAATTTTTGTACAAAATGACAGAAAAAAATAGTTGACAATGAAAAGCGTCTATATATATATATATATAAAATTGTTTAAAATTAATCAACTAATAAATAATGTTTTAAATAAAACTTGTATCCGTAATCGCTTCACAAGCATAATGCCCATCTTGATGTTCAGGAATTCCACAAAAATACACAGTTTTGTATTACTGTTTAAAGCAACAAACCATTTTTACTAGCCGGAACATGAAATTGTGTGTCTGGTTCTATATACATGTAGGCCTATGTATTTTATTATTTAGTACAAACATTATATTGAGAACAACTGGCAGTTTATATTTTACTAGTTTAAACATAAACATCATAATTCTAAATATGTAGGCTTTAATTGATCAAGTGGAAGAAATTTTAGACTATGAAACAAAGTAGCGGAGTGAACCCTATGTGGTGTCGAACAGATTTAATTATTCACACAGCACATTTCCGCACACAGCACACACTTCATTGGCATTTCAAAATATATATTCCAAATGCTAGTAGACAATATCAGACTTTATTTTATCGTAAGTCGCGAAATTTAGTAAAATAAATTTTTAAAGCAGCCTTTACTGTAAGTAACCGATTTTTTATATTAGGGGCGAAATGTGTCCTAGTCTCAGGACAGTAGCTCAGGCGTTTTGTGTCGTTTGGTATCCAGGCTAACAATGTCGGTCTAATGTTGGTCCATTGTCCAGGACCCTGGCCCAACCCTAGACCAATTCGGTCCAAAGTCCTGTGTTTGCTATTAAGGCGATTTGATTAGCCCACCAGTCACATGTATAGGGGCCTACATGCAAGCGGTGACCGAGTGGAGTGAATTCTTATGTAGCCCAATGTAACATTATATTAGCCCATAATTGCACCACTATTAGGCTACGTAAGCCTACAAATTGTACACATACGGACCGATTTATTGCTTCACATTGCTTTATAGTGTATCACATGGTGAACTAATTCCGTTACTTTTACATAGTTTTAGTGCATTTATAAAGCCTTTATATAAAAATATTAAAGAATGATTCAACTGCAAAATGCGCATGCCTGGGACAGTCAAGTGTAGGCCAACAGTAGCCTATTGAGTACAGATTGACTGCATTAATATAGCCACTGAACTGATTACAAGATACTACTTAAACGAGACATTGATCCAATGCTGTTTTAATGCTAGGCCAACGTCTGCGACGCTGGCCCAGCATTGAACCAACAATGAATAAATGTACAATGTTTGAGAGAAAGTCCTCCTGCCCAGCAAATGTCGTATATGCAGGTTTTGTGGATTTCATGCTAGTAATTACGCATGGTTGCTTCAGGGATTGTCACACTGAGTTAATCTATTTATATCCACCCTGGAGCTATTTTGGCTCGTGTTGCTCGGTTTACTTGGCGCGTGTCTAACCTGCTTTCAACACAATAATTAACTTCTGTGACGACATAGTATTCCTAAGATTAAATTAAAAGTTTAATTCTTCAGTGACGTATATTCTAATGTTAAACTCACAGCCGCGTGGATGTTTTCCGGACTTCTGATCGGTTGATGTCTCCCGCGTTCAGACTGGAATTTCTTGGAGTCCTGACTAGTGCAGCTTTTCAGTTAGTTGCACAGAATTTTCCGACGTGAGAGCACGTACTTTGCTGTGTGCGTGGCTCTGTCAAACATGGACTAACTTCGCACGCAGGCCCTTGGGTCTTCATCACTGACGATGTTTTTAGTTAAAATGAAGCCATCAGGCTATGGATTATGTTAAGTTTATGGTTTTCCTGATTTGGACTGTGTATTAAGTTTATGAGTTTCTGCTGGGACGAGTACAACCGACACTAGACCTGCCAGTCTTTAACATGAGTTTCTGTGAACGAAAGTATGTATGGTATTGAACTATGATGTCTTGTTTCAATAAAGACTATATTGTGCCTAACTAAGTAAAGTTCCTGCAGTTCAAGTCTTTGAATCAAAGTGCTCAACAGAACGCCTCGATGTCTTCCGCCAGCCGGCGTCAGCTCCTGTGTTCTCAAACCGATCCAGCCATGCTATAGACCTATCCATGACCAGTCCTGAGTGCAACCCATTACTTAGAACCATAGAACCATTCTCCCGCTGACCGACAAAATATAAAATATGACACAAACACAAGACATTTGTATAACATTTATACAACGTCGGCCCAACGTCTTCGACGTTAGTCCAACATTGCATAAAGTCATACAAATGTTTTGTGTTTACTGGGTGTCAATACAAGCTTGGGGTCAAGCAGTTTCGACATCCCCGCAGTAATACAGTCAGTTTGTTTGCAAGCCAGCGACCAAGTAGGGGCAAGGGCCAAGGGCTTTGAATTATTAACTCATAGATGTCGATCAAGTATATATGAACTTGCTGTGATTTGAGAATTTGCTCTTAATGAGGCTTTGGGTATGAAACGCATATTTAGTATTATTATGGAATAGGGCCTTGGCCTACCCACGGGCACTATTGCCTTCTAGGGGACCCTTGTCCTGCGAATTTTGACAGTTGATCACACCTGATTGTTTTGTACATTATGGTTATTTCTGTCGAAATAAATAAAACAGCTATGCAGCTTTAACAGTCCCAAAATTGCGTCATCCTTTTTCAGGCCAGAAGTGACGGGGAGCAAGCTGCATGGGATCATCTATCTGGACAACCAACTCTTCGCATGAGATCGACTAGCCCCTGTGGTTGAAAATGGCCTTGATGGATTCAAAGATTGATCACGTTTTCTTGTCGTAACTTGTAAACAAATACAATGGACAAAGTTGACAATCTGGTTGAGGTTTTTACTTTAATAATTATTTTTTATTTAAAAGTAAACTAATTATTTATAACTAATGATAATTCGATTGAGCCTAAGTAGTTATTTCAGTTTTTTCAAATAGATCTATGATCAGAATGACCTTCTAACGTTAAGTTCTATAGCGTTTTTTGTCTTAAATTATTTTATTATCGCTCGTTTTTGTGGGCGATAATAAAAGGATTATTTATTACTAACTTGCTACTAACGTATCACGACACATAATACACCTCAGGGCTCGAAATTGGCCTAAATTTTCACTTGTCCAGTCGGACAACGGGCTAAGAAATCGAGTAGTCCTTCCTAAAGGCTATAGATCTACCGTATATCCCCGCGTATAGTGCGACGCCATGTATAATACGAGTTCAGATTTGAAGCCTCTTGGCTCTGTCAGCTCTGATGACCTTAAAAACGTCTTCCCCTCTGTATAATACAACCTCAAATTTTGGATGTCGGCAGCGTCCCAGTCGGCAGCGTTCCGGGCCATCTAAATGTGAGGCATGGATATTATCTTATTCTACTAAATAGCGCCGTGACTGCATAGACGATGCTCAATGACGGGAACAGCGGCAACATTACATCTCTGCAAAACCAAAGGGCAGTATCTGCCTACTTATAAAGTAAGCAGATACTGTATTTTCATTTTCCACGGCAGAGTGGATGTCATCGGGACTGTCTCGATCGGCAGACATTCTGAGGCCTGCATAGGCTACATATATATACACACAGATTTTAAAATACCCGTATTTATATTTCGCCGGCAAATTTATATTATTTTAATTTATCTATTACAAAGACCATATTTTAATATTGTCGTGCTCAAATAAGAACATTCCAAGATGAAATGTTATTGTAAAACATTTGCAGACTAGCCGCATTGTCTAGACACAAGAGGTGTTTGGTTGTATAAGTGTCAGGGTGCAATAACACAGCAGCGCTCCATGAACTACAGCTAACAGATACCACCATTTGCTCAATACCGTATCAGGCGCGGCTACAGCGGTAGGCGTTAATGTTATCCCAGCAATATGGACATTCTGAGGCCTACATGTATAGAATTTGCGATAGGAGATATAATCAGTGATATCTTGTTATATTTCGTCAACGCATTATCTCATTCCAATATAAAAATGTCATGTTCAGATTTGTCGTACACAATAGAACACTCCCATATGAAAGGTGATCTTAGATTAAATCATTATTAATATAAATGAACAGGTCAGAAGTGTGAATTGGTTGCAGACTAACGGCGTCATTTATCTGCCCGTGGTTGTCAAAGGTGCCACGCTCGTCGTCGGAAATGTGAGACAGGGGCTCCCAGGAAACACGACACATTCACCCAATGCTGGTACAATATTGTGTCAGGTCTCAGACGGTGGCCCAACAATGTACCAGCATTGGGTGAACATCTCTTGTTTGCTACTAGTTGGAAAGGCACAGTCTTGTTGTATCGTGTGTATAGGCCTGCTGACTGGCCTATGTTTAAAGATACGTTTTACCGCTAGAGAACTTACCGCTGAACTTACCGCTAGAGAGCTAAAAAATTGTATTAAATTCTACATCTATGTATAATACGAGGTGCCATTTTGTGACATGAATAGCTAAGAAAAAACATCGCATTATACACGGGGATATAAGGGAAGTATAAATATCACTTGTCCTTGCTAATAATCGTCAAGCAGGGCCAGGCTCAGGGGCACTCGTCCAGTAGGACATGTAGCCTGTAGGACAAGCTCAGTTAAAATGAACTCGTCCTTCCAAAATTGTTGATCGTCTCGGACGATCGGACGTGGCCAATTTCGAGCCTTGCCCCCCCCCATAGACTTACATGTATTATGGCCCATACGCTCGGGTCTCCCAGCATTCTTAAAACTTAAAAAAATGAGAAAGAGTTCATATTCACTATTGTACCCCTCCGTCATTCAGTTAATACATTTTATCGCTCATACTAAATGATGGAAACCTTTATTATCGCCCTGGGGCAGGTGGGTTCAAAAGAAACTCTTTTAGGCTATTCGTACGGGAAAGTTATAATGGGAGCCCATCATTTCGTAAATGAGGCTGCTCATCGAGTTACATTATGAAAAATCATGTGCGATTAGCCATTGCCCAATAAAACGCACTACTAAGACATTAAGCATGTTAAGCATGATTTACAATTTAAAAAACCCTTGGCTTTGGTCTCCAATGTTTATACAAAAATATTTAAGCATAGTAAGGGTTTATTAGTTCAAATATTCAAGCATAGTAAGGGTTTATTTGGTGGGAATTGTGGCAGCAATTCACAACCTAAGGTGGAAGAAAAGGCATGTGCTCTATCATTTCTAAAATATAATCCTACCATTTCGTGAAAAAAAACAATAACCTGTTATGTCTATGAATGTTGTAGATCTACCAAGGAGGAGATTATGGATCAGAATTTGAATATGACAGTGAGGCAGAACACAAAAGGTTTGTATTTTGTCTATGCTGACCACAGCGACCACAATGTTGATATGTTGTTGGGTCAATTTATCATGTCTTCTGGGTTTAGTGTTAAAAAGGCCGAAATTAAACAAGAAAAAATGAAAAACACATTATCAATTAACAATTGATAATGTGTTTTTCATTTTTTCTTGTTTAATTTCAAAAAAGTTGTTTTTTTCAACTGGACCTTGTTTATAACTTGATTTTACCCATTAAAGTGCAAATAACATCTATAGCTATTTTCTGCTATTTTATTTGTCCTTCAAAAATATATTTCGGAGTAGAATAGAGCACTCAATATACTGGGTATATATGTTTTGAATAAAATTGTACAGATGTAAGTATTTTGTACCCACATTAGAGTTGTGGGTCAGCAAGACAACTTCAAGTCAGTATATCATCTAGCCATTTCTAACATGGCGCTGTGCCATGTTGCCCTTTGTGAGTGCCATGCCACTTACATTGTGAGCGTCATGTTGCCCTTTGTGAGCGCCTTGTTGCCCTTCAAATATTTAGACCGTGCCATGTCCCATGGGCTATCTTCACTTCGCTTACACCCCACCCACTCTGGATCATTATGCCTGATTAACCCTTATCCTGCTGATCACGACTACTGTCATTTTTTTTCTGTTTTATTAGCCTACCAATCACTGCTATTGGGAATGAAATATGTGTCAAAACATCAAGACTTTTAAATATATGTGTACAAATTAAACAAATCTGAGTAGTTTTTGGCCTCTTGAAGTTATTGGTCGCGGTAGCGAGACACAACTTCATGTGCTTGAAAATTTCAAAAAAATTACCTCAGCTGGCGAAGAGTTAACACCCAATCACTGGTGTTTTCATCGTTCGCACTTATGACATAGTGCCTGGTGACGATGCGTACATAGTGTTCATCACTTGCAATAGTTACTGTAAGTGCCCAAATCAGGTGCCTGTCATGCATGATTACCTAGGTGCCCCCAATGATACGTGATGCCATTCCCCTTCTGAATCCTAGGTGAAACACTGCAAGTGGTTAACTTAGCGCTTGAAGGGTTAATTAACAATTTTTTCTTAGTTCATAATTAAAAAATGATACGCCCACTGCTAGTGATATTTCTGAGCCTTCTTCATTGTTTTACAGGAACAGGAGGAAAGACCTGGCTCAGAAAGAGAAAGGAGCAAAGACAAAAATGCCATCTAAGGAAGAAGTTACATCTGAATATAACAAGTATGAATTATTTAAAATTAATGTATTTTATACATGTGCAATAAGAAGAATAATAACTTTTTTATATGTTGTATATAACCACATCATATATGTATTCTGCTGTGCGAAGCCAAAAGGCAGTATCTGTTTACTTTACAAGTAAGTAGATACTGCCTTTGTGTAAATGTGTTCTATTGTTTGGATAGATATTTCTCCGAATGTTGCAAACTATATTTTGTTACTTTTATGTCAGATGCATTATTTAAGTACCCGGTAAGACTGTCAGCACACTGAGATAATCTGTTTCAGTCTTTTTAATTTCTGGTATTTCAGAGGATGTTATTACAGTACAAGTGGTAGTACTATATTTCGAGCTGTAGTTCAACCCTTTTAGTGCGGTTTTAGTCTTCATACATCAGAATCTGACCTCTGTAGACGTCATAGTGTGACGCATAAAGTCGATCCCCTCACTGAAAGAGTAAAATATTTATATTGGCCATAGACCCATAAAATAGGTATTTAAATGAAGCGGAAAGAGCTAACTAAGACATCTATGATGATTTTAAATTGAAAATAACCCTTTGTTCTCCATTGTATTTGATTATGCACACTTTGCTTCTGTTACAGAGAAGAAGGTAGAAAAATGAGATTCCAGGTCATCAGTTTAGATGCTGTATCATTTTATTTATTTTACATTTTGATCAATGGCTCATTGATCTAATATTACATAATCTCTTCCTAATCATGCTAATTCATAAAATCATTCTGAAAAGTAATGAAATCTTTAGTGCTGTATTATTCGGTTTCATTTTTTATAATGTGAAGCTGGCAATGCTAACATGCCCAAAAGGCATTATCTACTTACTCTATGAGTAAGCCAGCTCCACATGCTGGCAAGTACCAACATGTTGGAAGGTTAGACCTGCTATAATTTGCCACTGTACTTTTTTGGCAGTTTAGTTTAATTGGAGACAATATTTTTGTTATGGAATCATATTTTGAAAGTGTTGCGTTGCACTGAGTAGCCAGAACTTAATGTACATGTATTAACCCTTAAAGCACTAATTTATAAGAGCTTGAAGTTGGTAAAAATTTGGTAATAGGTGGTTTTCTTCAGAAATTAAATTGAGGAAACATGTGGCGTTGTAGTGTTTTATTCTGTTTCATAACCATTATAGTTATTTTGTAAGTTGTCATCAGATAGTGACGACCATCTGATGACAGCTCATGCAAATTAACTATAATGCCTATGTAACAGAATAAAACACTGCTACATCACATATAACTGCGTTGAGGCCTTTATTCCATATTTAATTTGACATCTTGGCCAGCATCATAATTTCATCCACAGTACACCTGTCGTACTAATATCTGTACTCGGATGTATTTTGAATTATTTGAAAAATGGTGGATACTATTTAAGGCTGTTTCAGCAAAAATCCACCCCCACCCATGGATGACAATCTTTTTTTCGTGTACAATGGTATACAGAGTTTTATAATTCTGGAAGGTGTTGTGGGCTTCAATTTACACTTTTTCAGTGGGTGTGTTTAACTGTGTTATGCTGTGAGTGTCAATAACTATTTCTGAGGTGGTGGTTTACTCGGTATATGAGCCATGAGGGATTTCCGGTGACTGTGGTGCTTGAAAGCTGACGAAATCCAGGCTCTGTGGTGGCCCAAGGACTAACATTCCCGGGAGGGATGGGGGTAGTTTTCAATTGCCGCCCATGTCGGGGGGGGGGGGGGGGTGGGGCGGATTTTTACTGGAACAGCCCTAATTCCTTTACATTAATTAATAAATTTGTAATTTAGAAAAACAGAATAATTCCAATTTCATACATAGTTCACATGATTACAGCATGTCTATACGTCATGTCTAGATATTTCCTTAGTAAGTATTCAGTATTCCAGACACCGAAAATACATCAATGATTACCTTTTTTATTATGGTGGATCCAAGCAGGAATTCCAAAGAGACAGGTTGGTACCAATAACATTTTTCTGAAAGTGACGAACACTTGTCAGGCATTGTTTTATTTGTGTAAAGCTGTAATTACCTGTAACTCAATTTCTAGCTTCAAATGATAAAAAAACAATGTTTTTGAAAATAGACACAGAGTAGAACCTGCTATGGGCAGCCATCCTTGGGACACAGGAGATGTGGCCTCTCAAGACAGGTGGCTACCCATAGTATACAAAATGGCACTTCGATGTGTAGGCAAGTTGCAGATCATAGGAGGTTGGCAGCTACTGTAGCTACTGTAACTCATATAGTAAACTCTACAATATCCCAAATTTAATTATTTCATTAATTAAGCATCTAAAACAAATTCTATTTTATCACTTAGAATGACAGTTTATTTGGTTTGACAAAGATTAACCCTTTACCGGCCAAGTTATCTAAATTAAATTGTCATCCCCTTGAAGATGTGTCTCGCTACCATGACCTCATTTGTCTAATTCAGACCAATTATTTGAAATTCTTGATGTTTATTAACAAACATTTCATTCCCAATAAATTGATAAAAAACGGTTTGGTGATTAGCGGTGAAAGGGCTATTACCTGAATACACATTGCGTTGTATTTATATGTTGATGTTCGTATCAGACTGTAGTGATTGATTGGTGTAAGTACAAGTGTTTACTGCTGTACTTCGGGGAACAACAGTCTTCCCCAATAACGTCCAAAAATATCCAACCACATCGGACCTACAATCCAGATACTTTTTGTCAAGTTTTGTTTTTTGAGTGTTTTTTATGGTCTCATCAGGTAACAATAGGCCATTGACCACCTACTGTCTGGTGATGTTTTTTTGGTCTGGTAAAAGCTTCAAGTTTACAGGACCTACTGTCCAGTGGAATTTTGAGCTTATTGTGAAAGACAGTATATCCCAGTAAACACGACACACTGACCCAATGTTGTTTTGATGTTGGGCCAACATCAAAACAACATTGGGTCACTGTGTCGTGTTTACTGGGATGAGTCTCCAACATGTATTATCCTGAATTTAAAAAACAATACAAAACTTTCTATCATGATTGGATTTGATACTTTCAAATTAATATCATACTTGTTGAACTGAAAAGAGTCAGGTTTTAATTAATGACTCTATGATGCCCCTCACACTAGATGTTGCCTTAATTTTTTCGACATTTTGACTGTCTAATATGTAAAGAAATAGTCACACTTATAAATTACAGGTCATGGTACATGTATTATGCTTCCTTTCTTACAGGAGTGTTTTTAGAATGAGAAGGCATTAATACATGTACTGAAATACATCGCTCTTGTTATTTGACACCTATATGAATTGGCTCTTTTTTGTGCTATTGGCTAATTTTACACATTTGAAATTTGTTGAAGTACATGTATACGATTTTCTCAACAGTTCCAGAGACAAAAGAGATATTGATGTTGTTCGAGAAAATCACAGATTTTTGTGGACAGATGATGATGAATCAGAAGAGACGTGGTGAGGGATATGTTTATGATTGTCGTAGTTCTTTCACAAAACCATGGAAGCTTTTGTCATAATGGCAAAAATAGAATTACAAAATATTTCAATATGTCAAAAGAATGAATGCCTTCTCAAAATGTGTTGTATTTTCTAATGATACATTGGGGTTCATGACTAAAAATAGCCATATTCAATTACTCATTTATTGTGAAATACAACTTCAATGATTCAAGTTGCTAGTGGTTATTCGGTTTAACCCTTTAAGCACCCTTGTCACATTAATGCACCACCTGACATATTTTAGATAAATATACAGGTAATCGATTAAAAAATGGTTTAATTCATCACAAAAACGATGTATTCATATATTTTATTCAGCTTGAGTTTAGAATTTTGACAGTAAAATTGGACATTGCACATGTTACAAGGGGAATAAAAACAAAAATATGCCTGGGTATTGGAAAGGTTAACCCTTTGATCGCTATTTTTTTTTACCTGGTAGTTAATAGTTTTCATTCAGTTGAAATTATGCTGATGCGATCCACAGCTTCAAGTGAATGAAATTTAATTATATTTGTCAAATTGTGGGCCATATGTTTTTAAATGTTACTGTAATAATACTTATTATACCTTAAAAGATCTTTTTAAAGTGACAGTTAAAAAGCAGAACACTAGTATGGTCGTACTTAGTGCGTAAGGGGTAAGATATTATTCTCCATTTTAATTTAGTTACAGCAGATAATCCATGTATTTTTATTTGTCAGGGAGAAACGTCTTTCCAAGAAGTACTATGACAAACTCTTCAAGGAATACTGTATTACAGATCTCAGTCGTTATAAGGAAAATAAGGTTAATTATTACATGCATAACAAAAATCAATCTTACATGGCTTAGAATACCTTCATATCATAAGCTTTGTTCATTTTAAATTTTATTGAATCAAAACTATTATGGCTTAACTTGTTTCATATTATGTTCCCATATTGCATTCTAACTAACTTGAAAATTCCATAATGTACATGTAAGCCTACTACACCAGCTTCTCCTGTCTTGCCAGATTGCTTTACGTTGGAGAATAGAAAAAGAAGTTGTTGAAGGAAAAGGTGAAATTTTTATCAATAAATGTTGTTTATAATACTGACCCAACACTTGTATTCTACACCCAGATTTAAATAACGATGGCGGTGACTAGCAGATCTCGTCATGTGACAGGCTGAACCACTCTTCGATTGGTTGGGGGTAGAATACTAGACTTGCTCCAAAATACCCAGCAAACACGAGACATTGAACCAATGTTGGGTTGATTTAGGGCCAACATCGTAGACATCATAGACGTGGGCCAACATCAATCCAACATTTGTTCGATGTCTCGTGTTTTCTGGGTAGTGCCAATACATGTAGTTAAGCCTTAAAGTGCTAAATTATACAATTTTAATTTTTACCTATTTGAAGAAGTGTCTCGCTATCACGACCCACAACTTAAAAATTACTTGCGTATGTACAATTTGAATAAAAACATCAATCAATCTAGAAAAATTCAATGCCAATCGCAAAGTCATTTGGCATGTTTAACATGTTTCTTTAATGAAGAGTTTTGAGATTCCATGTGTATATATATATGGAGGAAAAAAACAGACGTTTTACTGTATTGGGTTTACCAAACCTTATAATGGATACAGCCTCTCATATCCGTATCCAGCCACCATTTCGCTTGGCAGTATACCCCAAAAAAACTTGTAATATTGTGTCGCGTTTTATTTGGTTGATGAATCAGATCAAGAAAAGTATTACTGTGATATTACTTCAATGTCTTTGCATCAGGACAGTTTGTTTGTGGAAATAAAAAATGCACCAACAATGAACAGCTTCGGAGCTGGGAAGTGAATTTTGGCTATGTCGAACACGGAGAAAAAAAAAATGCTCTTGTTAAACTGAGTAAGTGAATAAATTATGTTAACTAAATTATTCACTATTTTTACATTGGTTAGCAATTGTAATGTACCAAAGATCAAATTTGTGTGTTGTTAGTTTGAATAAATGTAGATGACTATTTGTGTTAGAAAAAACAGATGGGTTTTTCATGTTTAAATATGTGACCCGCCACGCGAAAAAGACCATTAGGTCAAAATTTTAAAAATTGATTTTCATTGTTATTATGATGGCCGTGTCCCTCCTGCTTGGATAACTGAAAGAATTTTTGAAAAATATTCATAACTTTGTTTTATGACATTTTAAAAATTAGTTCTATAATCATTAAATTTAAATTTGAAATGACGTCATTAATAATTTGAATAAAGCCGTGGCGGGTCACATATGAATTTAGTGCATGAAAGAAAGATGCCCTTGTAAAACTGAGTGAATAAATGATGTTAACATAATAACGCACAGTTTCAGATTTTTGTCCTTGTGTTTTTCAGGGTTGTGTCCAGAATGCTCAAAAAAACTCAATTATCATCACAGGTATTTTTTATTCACCCAAAAGTTATAAACTTAAATAATCAATTTTTTATCTGACTGTTTAATTTATGCTTGTCAACGTATCTGCTGCATTGTTAGTTAGAATTTTTCATTCATTTGAAACAGGAATTGCTAACACAATTACCAGTTTCAAATAAAGAAAAAATATTTGTATTTAGGACAAAATAGACATCGCCCAAATTCAGTTATCAAATTAACTGGTCATATAATCTAAAGTATACATATGTAAGAATGTTTCACTCACTTGGCAGTTGTGGGTTACGGTTCAAGTGGGTGAAAATTTAAATTCTATAATTTAGCTCTTTAACCCTTTCGAGCCTGAATTCACCATAGTCATCTTCATCCACTACAAGCTGCGAATTGCTGTCGCAATTCTCGACTTGTAGTGGATGAGGATGATTTGATGTGGTTTACAAATTTAAGAAAATTACCACGTATTGGTAAACCAGTTTCTTGGAAATTTAAGTTCTTAAATCCTTTGTTGTACTAAAATTTAGTCTGTTTTCAGGGATGTAAAATGATGCTTTAATGCATCGTAAGGACTTAAAGGGTTAAGGGGTAAAATGTAATATTTATTATTATCATTTTTGTTTGCTGCATATTGTAAATCAGCTGGGTGCAACTTGATTACTTCACTGTATAAACAGCTCAATATTAATTTACAATAGCTGTACACTCTGGAATATATTTTAGATTTTGGTGGAAACGTAATTAATTTTTGTTTATATAGACGAAAAGAAGTGAAGAAGCGCCATCATGCTGACACTAGTGAAGAATCCTCCAAGCGACATAAAGATAGTCACAAAGGTGGGTAAATCAGTTTTTCGTGTAATCATTTATAACGTTGCGTAAACCATGTCAAGTGGTGCAATGCCCTGCCACTGACAATCCTGCTAATAAGGTTTCCTTTCTTATATTGCACCTCCCAGCAAACACCAGATGTTCACCCAAGGTTGTTATAATGTTGGACCAGTGGCGTGGACGGTAGTTTAAAGTTTTATGTCTGCTGGAGTAATAATCAAACGTCCCCATTGTAATGTAAAAATTATGTGCTTTTTTGTCCATTGCGTATATGTATTAATATACTGTTTTATTTATTCTCCGTCCAAAAAAAGAAGATAAATCAGAGACGACAGAAACAACAGATAAAGGACGATCCCAGGTATCCCCGTCCGGGTCAGATAAGCAAGCGAGTTCAAGTGAGAAGGATGATAAGGGAACGCCAGAGGGCGGCATCTGGACGGGTCCACTCAAAATCACAGAAGAAAAATCAAAGTAATAATAGGATACTTATTCTTCATAGTAACACTGTTAACCTCCTATGTCCTGATTTTTTTTAAAGCAGTTGAAATTGATAAAATATTGTGGTAAATGGTCATTCTATTTTTAATCACCTTTAACTGAAACTAAAAAGGAAACTGTTTTTAATGTTCCTAAACAGAGCATCACACATGACACTTACATCATTGCATCAATCTTTTTTGCGGCTTAGTTCCTGGATAAATTCCCTTCTCGTCACTTACGAATATGCCTAGAAGTAAAAGCACCCTTTGGAAAACGTTAAAGAAACTAGTCATCACTAGGTGATGGGCTAGTCCCTTTAACAACTTGACTAGAAGCACATGTGCCTATGTTTAAACTTTGCACATTCCTAAATATAGACCGATGTGTGATATAATATAAATTGTTGAAGGAATCTTTTTATTTGTTTTTTCACATTTATAAAAAGTAAGCCTTTTCCTAAATCCTCACATATACGTGTATATCAATTTGTTAGTTACAATAATTCAGAGAGTAAATTGGTGTTAAATGTCACTTTCTGCAAAGTAAAAAAACCATATGAAAGTGGTTAAATAACATATTCTATACTAAAACATAGTGTATGTATGTAGGCAGTAACGTAAAATCCTCATTCTCCCTTAGTAAAGTGACGACATGTTAACACAACATACTGATCACTAGTGATGCCCCATCCCTTTTTACGTGACTACACAGTAATGCAACAGTCTTTTTAATTCTTCATAATATTGCCTAAGTATTTTTGTGAAAACCGTAAAGTCAAAATGGTGATCTATTTAACCAACAGCGTGTGAGGAGCGCGCAGCTAGGGGCCCTGCGCGGAATTAACGTCGATACATTGGTCTCAATCTTAACTCGACGAGGCCGCCATTAATTCGCCCCCTTGAATATGAAAGGGTGTATCTGCCACTTTGTAAAGTGGCATATACATCCTTTCATATCCAAGGGGGCGAATTAGTCACGTCTATAGCCGTTTTCAGCTTTTTTTTGTACTTCAAACAAGTAATTTCAAAGAGAAATGAGCATTAAATTTGCATGATTGGAATATAAGTTTTTTTTTTACCTATTTAAAGTTGTGAGCCGCGGTATCGAGACACAACTTCAAGTGTGTTAAAAATTTGATTTACTTATGTAATCCTTTAATCATTTCAGCACGGGGACCGTCTTTAAAGGTCAAGAGTCTATATTATAAAATTTTAATGTTTATCCAGTTGAAATTGTGTCTCAGTACCGTAACCGCAACCCACAATTTAAACTCCCAATGACAGTCTCTGTAAAAAATTAAAATATTTATAATGGCCTTACACTCATATCATATGTATTTAAGTGAAGCGGAAAGACCTGAATAAGACATTTATGATGATGTCAGATTTGAAAAAACCTTTGGTCCCCATGGTTTATGCAAAAATATTTAACTGTGCGTGATGTTGAACCTCGCCTCACTTACTAAATAACAACAACGATATGTGAGCCGACTTTATGCACTCTAAAGCATTCTAATTTGTTGATATGTGTGTCTCTCCTGTTACTTTACACTGGTGTTTACTGTGTTACAGAGAAGAAGAATACGAGGAATACTTTGAAGACATGTTTTTATAGCGGTGCTTTTCATTCATCTACGTCTCACGTCTCACCAAAAACATTTTTCACCATTTCCTTGTCATACCGTTTCATCTGCTGAAAATATCATTATGTTTGTTGCACCGGACCTCACACACGTCTGTTTGTTTATGACGGCTGATTAACCCTTTAATCGCCGGTGCCGAATATATTCGGGTTTCGATTTGTATTTGCACATTAAGTACCATGTTTTAAACATGTTAAAGATAAAATGTGACATAAATCAGCAAGATTTGAAAAGAGTTTACCTCCATTTTGTCAAATCTGAATAATTTTCACTCACTTGAAGTTGTGGATCGCGTCAGCGAGACACAACTTCAAGTGGGTGAAAATTAAAATTGAATAATTTGGCGGTTGAAGGGTTAAGCTATCATTTCTAACAACAGTGCGTTTTTGCCAGCATACACCCAAACCTTTCATAGAACTGATATTAATTCTATAGCTTCCAACATTTTGTTATGAATCTTTGACAATTTTAACATGTATATTTTAATTGTGTCTCAATTGTAATTTTATTGAAGATATGTATATTCTCATGGTGAACTATTTGATATTTTGTTAATCTCATTTATATACTTCGCCGAATAGATTGTTTAAAGCTGCTGGGTTGTTTTGCTTTACTGAACCACAATATTTACATTGCTGTGGACCCCACTCCTGTGGACGTTGACCATGCTGTGCATGCGGGTTGGCCCGAAATGTTTAATCAGCGAACCATGACGACCCCCTACTTTAAACTGTCACATATGAATTGGTATAGTGTCAACCTACACAAATGCGGTGTATTTTCAACACAAATTCACAAATTAGAAGATTGCATATTCCAAAAATTGTAAAAATTACACCAACTTGAGGGTACCTGTGAATAGTAAATGTATAATAATATACATTAGTTATGTCATGTACATGTAGTTGCGATGTATGTTATTTAAAGGCCCATGCCCAGGCTAAAATCATAAAAAAATGGTGATTTTAATCTGGCTTCTTAATATGACCATATGATGTAAACATGTCCATAGACTAGAGCTGCAAAAGTTTTTTATTTTTTGTGCTACGCATTTACCAGTTGGGCTAGATATAGAGACGAAATTTCCGTATTTCTTATTTTTGACATGGTTGTCCAAAATAAGAAATCAGGAATTTCGTCTCTATATCTAGCCCAACTGGTAAATGCGCAGCACAAAAATTAAAGAAAAAAATTGCAGTTTTAGTCTATGGACATATCATATGGTCATAATTATTAGGAAGTCAAAATAAAATCACAGATTTTTTGATGATTTTAGCCTGGGTATGGGCCTTTAAGTGTATTTTTAAATATTCATTGTGTAACATTACTTGTTGCCATTTTTCAGTTATTTGCCCTACCCAGCAAACACAAGACATTTGTATAACATTTGTAGAACATCGGTCCAACGGCTTGGTACAACATTGTACAAATGTTATACAAATGTGTTGTGTTTACGGGGTATTGATAAAATGCAGTCAATAATTTTGTTGTAAAAAAGTAGGATAAGTTACCTGAAAAAGTGTTGCAAGCACTGAAATGATTAAGCAAACGTGATATAGTTACGTTGGTTTTAAAGGGTTGTATCTGCCACTTTGTAAAGTTAGAGATACGACCTCTTAACCTTTTGAGACCCCACGATGCATTAAAGCATCATTTTACATCCCGGAAAACATACTTAATTTTCCTACAATAAGGGTTTTAGAACGAAAATTCCATGAAACTGGTTTACCAATACGTTGTAACTTTCTTTAATTTTTAAACCACATCAAGTCACCTTCATTCACTACAAGTCGAGAATTGCGGCAGGAATTCGCGGCTTGTAGTGGATGAAGATATCTGACTATGGCAATTCAGGCTTGAAAGGGTTTTAATACCACTGTGATGACGTGGTGTGCAACGTTTTTAATACTTTTTTAGGTAGACTGAATACATCCAGTAGCGTATCTTGTGTTGGGAGTACTATATTGTGTTTCACATTACTAGTATTACCGGTACTAGTGGGCCCTTTTGCAGTCAAAGGGTTTAAATTATGACGTCATTAAAACTACGTGTTTTGTTTGCATTGAAAATAATTTGCATTTTAAACTGCAGTCTGCAGAATGTCATCACAAATTACTTAGTCGAGAAGCTTTAACCCTTAAACTACTAAACGCAACTGTAGTCGTTTTAAATTGCAGTTATTGGGAACGAAAGATGAGTTTAAACGAGTGTATGTTGAGGCTGTGTTATAATAAGACCGTCTGTTTTTTCATTGGACGCGACACCTACTAAAACAACCTCTGAAGTTGATGGGACGAATCTGCAATTTTGCTAAGTGGCAGTTACGTCCTTTTAATCTCCACAGCGACGAGATATGGGAAGAAAACACAAGTGATTATCACTGGTTTATTGCAAATTACCAATTCAATCATATGCAATACAATTTCACCAAAAATAATTATAGACTGCAATGACAGAAACACATATCAGACATAGTACAGCAGTGCGTGTTCTATCATGCCACAAAATTACACTTCTTACTTCATTACCGAGTTTGGATTCTGGTTATTTTGATCCTATAATAAGTTACTTGTATCTCAAATAAATTTAATCTCATTTACATTATACAATCATGCTATTTGGATCACCTATTCCATTTCCATTTTCAAGATCAAAGTAAAACGTGATAAGTTTTAACAACATATTTTATGATATGTTACCAGCATATTATAACAGAACGATATATACCTTCGATATATACTTCAGGCATTATGAATGGGAAATGGCCGGCTGCCATAAAATTTACCTCCTTTATCGTGAGTGGTTATCGTAAGCGGGTTTAACTTGTGTGAGCATAGCGATATATACATTGTTGAAGATCTTACCAATATGACGAGACAAAATACTATGAAAGATTGAGAAACTGTGGATAGCGATATATTTCTCTTTAACGATTGTGAAGCAAGAACGACACTTTTTTCAAGCACACAGACATATATAGCACCTAACTACAGATATAAATATGCAAACATACCGGGCGGTAACCCAACATATTTAAAACGGTAGTATTGCCAAAAACGGTTGCACGGATTGGTCTAGATTTCGGTCTGATAAAATACCTGGTAGAATCTTAACCAATCCTGTTTAATTCGACACATTCGCTAACGTGAATCATTCGCATATTACTTTGTGCATTATGTTATGAGCCTGTTTGTTGACTGACGTCAAGATATTTTGAATTCAACCGTTTCCATTTTGTTGTGCAACTTTCAGGGCGGGGGCCCCAGGGTAGTGGTTAGCACCGCTGCCTTTCACGCCAGAGTCCGGGGTTCGGTTCCCGGTCTCGGCAGTTTGAAAGAAACTAAAAATGTTTCTTCCCCATCCACGTGTGAAAGTCAGTATTGTGGGGAGCCTCCGTGACCGAGAGGTAGCGTGCTCGGCCTCAGACCGCCAGAATTTCGAATCCTGTGTATGGAGGACAGTGTCATCTCAATCATCTCACCATCCTCAGGAGGTTCTCCTGGCTCAGTTTAGCCTATATGTGCACAAAGGTGGCCTAAAGCTCGATTTATTTCATTTTTGTGCAACTTTCAGCGGCATATATATAATGATTAAATTACATTTTCCAAACCACGCAAGTCGCTGTGGCTATGATGTTAGAAGTGCGTGGCCCATCATCACAACGACATAGCCCCAATGTCTGGCATTTCTGGGAGACAAACCCGTCTTTAAACTTCACGAACACACGCCACTGTTGCAATGGAAACAAACATTATGTTTCATTAAGAAAATTAATCATGTCCACGTATAAGCAAGCATGTTTCCAAAGTAATGTAAAATACAAACAGTCACTACTATTGCGTATTCATCTACTTTCCCATTTTATAAAATAATATACAATACATTACAGATACTTTTAGAAAAGTGCAGACAAGACAGCCAGTAGGCTATATACTTTAGTGCATACTATCGCCACATAGCTACATATTATAGCTCAAATAGCACTGCACTAACGTTGACTCGCAACGAATACCATTGTACAGGGCCCAAGTGCACTTCACAACACATAACCAATCACGTCAGCCAACAACCCAGCAGACACAAGACGTTGAATCGATGTTGGTTTAACGTTGGTCCACCGCCTACGACTTTGGACCAACGTTAAAACAACATCGATTCAACGTCTTGTGTCTGCTTGGAAGAGACATTCAGCCAATGTCGGGAAGGACACTCGGTCCCAGATGTAGCTTCCACACTATCAAAGTCTGCAAATACACAGCAAGCACTATAATAGCGTAGTGAACAAAGCCACCCCCCTAAATGCGATAATGCAACAAGAAAGAACGCCTACATCTGATTATATATGCGCGTTCAATCAACGAAGGCACTTGGTTGTGTGGACCTGCGTCATGGTCCCTTAAAGAAGAATTACACCCCCCACGCACACACAATCGTTTGCCGCTGAGCTTTTGCTGCTTTGAAGTTCAAGTCAGCATCTTGCGTCTATGCTGGTTTGAAATTGGGCAGCATTGCAGATGATAATCAGCTTTAACCCTTAAAACGCTAAGTTATAAAATTCGAATTTTCACCCGCAAAGTAGATCCCCGCACTGAAAGGGTAGGCCTAAAACATTCACAACGACAGTAGACCCATAACATAGGTATTCAAATGAAGCGGAGAGAGCTAATTAAGACATGTGACGATTTTAAATTGAAAAACCCTTTGGTCTCCATGGTTTGGACAAAAATATTTCGGCACTGTACTAAGGGTTAAATGAACATAGGCTCAGCGGTTCGGTTCGCGTTGTTTTTACGTTTCCTTTCTGTCGTACAAATCGACCACTGGGGATCAAATTATGTGATAACTGCCACTTTGTAAAGTTACAGATACCACCTTTTAATTCCCAGAAAGAAGACATGGCAGCTACACATAAAGCCGCCACGCCCAGCAAAAACGAGACGCTGACCCAATTTTGGTTCAGTGTTGGGCCAGCGTCGTATCCAACACTGGGTCAATAGATTGTGTTTGCTGGGCGGCGAGAACAAAAAACGTGAACTTGTAACACAATGGCAAATAAAACGCGTCTCTATTCAACCAAGTGGGCTTACATACATCAGTGAGTGAGTTGACATATTAATTGGGTTTTTGTCCTATTATGAACCCTTGGAGTGCTAATGCCGTCTACGTTCTCCGCAGTTTTTATTTTACCTTTAAATAGGTTAATTTGGTGAAAAAATGGTACATTAGCATATGTTTTGGTCCAAATTCTACAAATGTATTTTGAAGTTGTGGGTCGCGGCAGGTCGGTAAAACTTTAAAATTATATAATCTAGCGCTTAAAGGGTTAAGACGGTAACGGGTAGCAAAGAAATGATATCTAATAGAAATCTCTTTGAAAATGAGTACACGTATAGCGTTGTGCAAACAAATAATATATGTCTACTGTTAAAGTATGCAATGGAAATACTATTCTAAAGTGATATGTGCATATTATATTATATTTAACAACAAAATTTATTGCAATAATACAATCAGATTGATGTATATATGCTTGCGCTTTTGTTTGATACAATTATTTCGGCGGGTAAATTGGTCCTCCCAAGCCCACTTGCAATTGTCGGTGGCTGCAATATTCCTTTTACTTTCACATTCTTACACTAAAGATCACCATCATTTATTTCAGAGATATTTCAAATTTGAAAACCCTCCAAAGTACCAATAGTTTGAAAAACTACCATAATCTTGGCTAGTAGTTATTAAAAGAGAATCACAGCGTCTCCTGGGGCTAAAGTGTCACGCAAACAGCGACTCTGTGTGACATCTTAAACCCAAGAGGACGACAAAGAATCACATGAGAGTATCATCTAGAAGCACTACATTTTATATACATCTGTGGAGAGTTATCCCTAGTGGTAACCCGGCAAACACAAGACGGTGAAGCAATGTCGGGTTTATGTTGGGCCACAGTCTGCGACGCCGGCCCACCATTAACCCAACATTGGTTCAACGTCACGTGTTTGCTGGGACAGCGTGGACAAAATATTGCACTGACGCCACAAATAACTGGGAAAATAAACAGTGTTAGAAACAATATTGTATTGTTTTCGTGGCTTCAATTCAGAGATATGCTATTCTAATAGATATCAGTTTTACAATAGTTTTGCTCAAATTCTCTCATACGTCGTCATAATATCCGGTGATATTTGTTGGATGTGACGCACGGAAAAGTTAAACATTTTTTCAAATAATTTTAAACAATATTAAGTATTGAATGTGAGAATGCTTTACTCCATTTTATTAGCAAATTACATCACTGTTAGTGAGAATAATTTGCTGGTCTCAAATTGAAGAAATATGTGTGTAGTTTTCACCCAATAGCGAGACACAATTTCAAGTGGATAAATATTAAATCCTTGGAGCCCTACATTCCCCCCAAAAATTCACCCACTTGAAGTTGTCTCGCTGCCGCGATCCACAACTTCAAGTGTGTGAAAATTACTCTTATGTGTTTAATTTGACACCAAACATTTTGCAAATTTTGATGATAAACACTCTTTTCATTCCTAATAACAGTGATTTAATCCGGTAATGATTAAATGGATTGTAGTCGCGGGTTAAATAAGGTAACTTGACGTGTAAAGGGTTAACATCATTCGCGTTTCACTGATTGGTCACTTGAGGACACACGTGAAATGTCTACTGCAAAAAGCTAAAAAATACTATACAGTCATACTAGTATATGTACAAATACATTGTCATTTATATAATTATATTTAAAATTCAATATAGACACTATTATTAAAGGCGGAATACAAAACTGGAAGGTTTGCACGCATGACTGACTGGCTGGTGGAGGGCTCTCTCATATTACCATTTAATTGGATTAACGTATATAAAAATAGCTTCTCACACGTCTACCCAGTGTTGGTTTAATGTTTGGCCAGCGTCTGCGACGCTGGCCCAACATTAACCCAACGCAGGGATGACGCCAAGTGTTGGCTGTGACAATGTGTCGCGTCATGCACCCTGCCATGTGTGTTAACGATAATCAGGAATGACTGCTTCCTGACAGACAGATTCTACAAAACTGGATTTAATAGATGCAGCTCTAAAAGCAAGCTGATTTAACATGTTTAAAAATAGAAAATATATTTACATAAGCAGCTACGGAAGAAAATAGATTATACATTTGATTTAAATTAAATAAATCCGGCAGTTTTAGCCAGCCACAAATATAATCAGAAACCAAAGGTATCTACGAGTTTGACTAATTGATAGGTAATTGTCAGTCAAATAATCAGCAACAGGGTATTTATCAGTATATTTGTTATACTTTATGATAAAAATAAATTCGACACCCTGTTCGTGTACATTAACCGTGCATTAGAATATAAATCCCCATTTCTTTTCGGCTGAACCACCAGCTTTAAATCTGTTGGCATACAATTCCACGCAAATTGAATCCATTTGAACACGTATCGTGTGCTAGTTAAACTCCGACTGGAATTTGCTGAGTTCTTTGATTGGTTCCACGCGTGATTTTGCTTCTCCTTTGGCAACTTTTGAATGCACTTCTTCTGGGCGGCTTCTGTGGACGAGGGGTTTCTTCTCGGGGGCCTTCATCTTCCAAGTCACCACGGCACTCTGTAATAACAAAACAAAATACGTTCATCTTCCAGCTTACTCTGTGCAATACGAGATTTTTTCACAATATTTTGATTGATAGTGTAAAATAAGCAATCACAAATCAACGGGCACACAACATTGTATCGATGTTGAATCAACGTTTTCCACGCCAAGATATACGTAGATATAACCATGATAACATCGCTGGCGCGGATCCAGTGGGGGGGGGGGGGGCGCAAGGGGCGCACGCCCACCCCTTTTTGTGCTAAATTCTTTAAAAAGTCCCCTAAATTGGCCTAAATATTCCGAAAATCTCGCCCCCGAACCCTCTGCGCCCCCTCCTTTTCCAAATCCTGGATCCGCCCCTGCATCGCGCCATTGGGAAGCCCCTTGAGATTGTGTCTCGACACAACTACTGGTGGCTAAAAATCACATGAACTGCAACATTTAACAGAAGATATATCGAAAAAGAGGAAACCAGATTTAACGCTCTAATCAACATTTGTATTCTGGACATTGATTTGTATAGACCATAATAAAACATGTGAACATGATAAAACAACAATACAACGTTTCCCGGACACAGTCCCCTTATAAAACACTGTCGCGTTACGCTGAGAATCCTGCCCCGGCTTCCCTTCTTATGAGCCACTGGTGTGGACAATCAGTGGGTACTTACATTGATTCCCCTTTGGTACTTGGTGGAGGCTACATATGAGGCCTTCACGGCGAGCACCACGGCGTTCATCAGATTCTTAGCCGCTTGGATCAGTGAGGTAGCGCTGTCAAGCTGAAACACATCATTTAAAATAACACAGAAATTAGATAATTTGTGTGAGACAAAAAAGGGATCACAGATGGGATTATCCCTCAGCGTTTATTTATTGAAAATTGTAAAAGAAACCAGTGACTCAACCACACATACAAGCACAAATGAAAATGTCAGAGTGGCGGCCATTTTGAATCTCATCTGTGTCATTTATTAACTTGCCACGGCGAATTTGTAGGGTGACAATACATGTATGCCAAGTTTTAGAACATTGGAATAAATTCAATCACGGTTACTACAAAGAAAAACAAACAACAGTTTATGTCTGAATGGCGGCCATTTTGAATCTGATCCCTGCCATTTTAAGCTCGCACGGCAGGTTTGCATGGATAACTAATTATAAAAGCAGCGAGTCAATCTCACTAACAAGGACAATGTTCTCTAGGACACTATTCTCTAGAAGGGAGACATTATTATCTAAGGAGTGGACAATATTCTAAAAACATATACAAACAAAGGATTTTCTAAAGGAATATTCAGCAAACATCACTGGCGGTGAACCTATCCATTTGATAATATGATCAGTGTTTGACAAATCTTTTAAAAATAAAAACTTCATCAGACAAACACACTTGACATTAATAATATCGAAATACAAACTCGTGAATGGGGGAGTCATGAACTCAAACTGCCAGTGTGGTTCAGTGACCGAGTGACCGTCCAGTGAGACCAATGAATTATTTGGTGAGACTACTTACACCGGACACTATGAGTTCTCCGCTGATGTTCTGCACGTCCGCCTTTACTTTGCTGGTGATATTCAGCTGGTGGCAGTAGAGGGCTATACGCTGTAGATAGGCGACAAGGTCGTTCTTGGACGAGGAATCGGGACACTGCGAAATAAACAAAATAAATGAGAATGCTTCTGCAAATTTAATAACCCTCTCTAAAAGCTATTTAATAATCAATAATCAACACTTTGTATACATATGCCATATAATTTGGAAGTAGAGAAGTAATAGATATCATAGGAATGGACATATTTTTTCCAGTTGAAAAATAAAAACAACAGTGTAGTTATTAGTGCGACAGAAAAAAATAAGATTGTTCTGCTCTTAGAATATATATTTTTTACTGAAATAATATTATTGGAGTTTCCAATATGTAAAGTAAATGTAAGAAATTCAAAAAGATTTTGTAAATGAAACAATGGACATTGTAGTGTACTGTACATCATTCAATTATTTCACGATTGCTATAAGTACAGATTGTAAAATATATGAATGACTTAGAGTCACACTCTTAATGAGATGTAGTATTTTATTTTAATTGATTTTGATTCAAAACAGCTTATATGGTGCAAGAATGTGATATGAGGCTTAACCCTTACAGCGCGGGGATTAACTTTAGATGTCAGAATCTGACTTCTGTAGTCGATCCCCACACTGAGTGAAAGAGTAACATATTTATAATGGCCGTAGTCAAATAACATAGGTACTCAAATTAAGCGGAAAGAGTCAGCTAAGACATTTATGATGATTTTAAACTGAAACTAGAAAAGGAGTTGCTGAACTCCGAGGCCCGGCTTTAGGCTGTATAAGTGCTATAGACAAAAAAACGGCTTATAAGCTTATCTTTTGTAAAGATAACTGTATTGGTCTTCCAAAAAGGCCGGCCACTACCCAGATACATTGGCCCAATTGTGAAAAAATGTTGGGCCACTGTCTGCGACGCTGGACCAACATTATTCTAACTAAAACCCTTAAAGTTCTTAATATAGACTTAACCACAAATATAAGCGTGAATATTAGTATTTCTGAACACTTGTTAAAGACAAAAGTATTCAACCTAAGGACCTGAGACGTTATATTCGACATGTTCATAAGGACTGGTGTACAGAAATGTCAACTGTTTCCCACACACAGCACCCCTCTTTCCCCTAAATAGGACACAAACTCAGGCAAAATAAACTTAATAGTATCGGCCTCTGCCCGTCCTAAAATGCATAGGTTTCCATGGCTTATATATAAATAATTCAGCGCTTTAGGGGTTAAAGGGTTAACATACACATTCTATTCTTTCCACGTGATGGTGTGTGACTTACCTGTTCAGCAATCTGTCGACAGAGTCTGTCCAGATTGGATCCAGCCTCTGAGATCTTTTTGGCGGCATTAATGACGTCCATAGAGTTTTTCAGTGGACCACGTCCTCTAAAAAATTAAAAATATAGAAGTAAAAAATACTGAAACAATTTAGCACTTCTGGATCCTAAACTCATATTTTGTTAAGTGTTTAATTAAATAATGAATAAAATATGGACCATGTAGAGCATCCTGTATTATCACTCTGGTTCTTCAGAGTGCCCAATTTTTTTAACATTGAATTTTCAGATAAAATACCATGTTCAAAATTAGTAATCTTTTAAAATTATATTTTCATGAAGTGAAAAAACAAAACCATAAATGAAACTAGTAAAAAAACGGATAACAGTAACCCAATGTTCTTCTAGTGTATGTTGGGGCATTGTCGTCAACATTTGACATTGTACAATCAGTATCCCACTGAGCCATCAAAATAAATCCTAATTTATACTGCTGCAATTTGCGGTGGTGAGTACTTTCAACTGGTCATTTTTTCAATATTTTTCGAAAAAACTTACAATTAAATCGAGCATCGACCTTCAAATAAAATCAAACTATCTCACATGTGTATCTGCCCTGCAAGCACGAGTCATCGACCCGATGCTGGATCAATGTTGGGCCAGCGTCTACGACGCTGGCTCAACATTGAACCAGCATTGGGCGATGACTCGTGTTTGCTGAGTTCATGCATGCCCCATACCTTGTGAAATCCGTCATTTCCATCATGATCATACACATCTGTTTGGCCAGCACGATGATGTCGTTCCCGCTGTCGTCCCACTTGGCCACCTCCAGGTCCAGCTTGGCTTTCTCCAGCCTGAACTGCTGCACCTCCCGCTGGATCTTGATGCGCTCCTCCTCCGGCAGCTGTCTCATGATGGCCCGGTCACTCTTCTCCTCGTAGTGAATGTCATCGGTGACGTAACTCGCTGAAAATCAGAATTATATTATAGTAAAAAGTATCAGGGGGTTATGTTCTATTAATTAGTATTAGTCATCGTTTTTCAGCAAAAGTTTCATAAAGTAATAACCATTAGGCTTACATCGCTAATCACGATCATAGTCGTTTTTAATCTGTTTGATAGGAAGATTAAATCACAGTTATTGGGAACGAACTAGGTGTCATGAAGAATTGCAAATGCTTATCTCCAATTAAACAAATATGAGTAATTATCACCCACTTGAAGCTATGGGGCGTTGTAGCGAGAAACAATTTATGTGGAAATTTATATAAGATAAATTAGCGGAAAAATGCTTAAAATCCAGAGTAAGAACACGCGGCACAAATGATAGGGTTATAGAGAACACTACTTCTTCTTTTAGTAATTATATTCTCGGAAAATATGCAAAAAGTGTTAAAAATAATTGTACTTCAGTTCCACTATCTGATAATCAATTAAACATAACATAAGTTTAGGTTTGTATATTCACCTGATTGAGCATTATATCTAAATGATTTAAAAATACTTTTTTATAAACATTAAAAATAGTATTTTATTTATTTGAATATGTCAGATATTGTGAAGCCGTTAGCGACTTAACACAGAATCCAGGATACAATTATTTATAAATTACAAAGGCAACAGAAGAGTTAACACAGAGCACTTGTCACTCACCTTTGCTGCGTGTTTCAAACTCATCGTAGTCGTTCTCATATTCTATCTCTGAGTCAGACTCAATATCTTCTGGTCTCTGTACAAATACATCAAATTAACTGTTAGGGCTAGAGGTATATTTAATTTTTTTATCTCCACATAACATACGGTAGTAGGTTACATAAGCTGTTCATGGATACATTCACCGTGCGGTCACAATTATCTTTATTTTATTTATCCGATTTTTGTGTACGTTAGTAGTCTAGCTACTTGATTCAGGGATTCATAATGGTTTGTTTAATTAGCAGCTATATATTTCAGTTAACCATTCTTTATAGTTAAATATCTGCTGTATTTTCAATTTTTCCTATCTTCACCTTGTATTAAAATGTCGTATCTGCTTAAAGCAAGATGACGCCATCCCACTGGCCTTACCTGCTTACACCGTTTCTTAATAATTGCTACATTTTATCTTCACCTTGGTATTAAAGGGTCGTATCCGCCACTTGGCAAAGTGGCGGATACGACCCTTTAATACCAAGGTGACGCCATCCCTCTAGCCTTACCCTGTTCATGAGCACAGCCCTCCTGATATCCCTGACGCCGTCGTACACCAGACGTGACGCCTCTATAAACTCATTCTCGTCCACCTCCCTCTGGGGATGAGAACTCAACGCGTTCACGGCTCCCTCCACCTGGTGGGCAAAGTTAGGCACCACTGAAACAAAACCATAAAACATAGTAACTAAGTATAACGCTTCATAATAAGGTATACTGCTTCATGATACGCAACAATTATTGCATCCTGGTTCCGTAAGCGCAATGTCACCATTTAAACACCAACGATGCATCAAAGCATCATTTTGGATCCCTGGAAAATCACTTAATTTCCTACACCTTAGTGTTTTAGCACAATTTTCATTAAACGTTTTAACAATATCTTAAAATTTCCCCCAATTTTCTATCCTATTCCAGTCATGTTCGTGAAATTAAGTCGAGAATTGCGATAGCTTGTAATGGGTGAAGCTTGCAATGGAGAACTCAGATTAGAAAGGGTTAAATTCTGTTTCACGCTCATCTAAGACTCAGCTGTTAGCGACCACAAGGTGAATTAACTTTTCAAATATGCACTAAAAGTATTTTTTAATACGACTTTTGATTGGCAGAGCTATTACATTTGTGTCACGGATTTTACATCCGACTGATTTTCAAATAGGTTGTCTTTTAACAATTAACTGATTAAAGCGTTAAGCGCGACTACAGTCGTTTTTAATCAGTTTTATTACCCTACTAAATAACTGTTATTAGGAACGAGAAGTGTGCTTAGATATCACGATTGCATGGTCTCAAATTAATACAAATAAGAGTAATTTTCACCCAGTTGAAGTTGTGGGTCGAGGTAGCGACCCCCAACTTCAAGTGGGTGAAAATTGTAACGATTAAATGTTACCTTGATCCCTCAGCATGGTGACGGCCTCCATCACCCTGTCGGTGTACACGCCCCTGTCGTAGTTATCCATCTCGGCGTTCACCACGTTACAGACGCGGGAGCAGCGTCCGCGGATCGCCCCCGCCGTGCGGTCCAGCGTGTCCGAGTCGCCTTCCTGCAGGGACAGCACGCACTTGTTCACGTCCTCCAAGATGTGACTCTCTGCAACACAAGCATCCACACAACTTAGTAGCCTTGAAAGTGCTAATCGCGTCGTCTACAGCCGTTTTCAGACTTTTTTGTCTTTAAAATAGTAGCAATTTGAAGGAGAAATGAGCATTAAATTTGCTAGATTAGCATATTTTACATTGGCATAATTAATATTCTACATTAATTTAAGTATTTTTTTCACACTTGAAGTGGTCATCTTCCTCTGCAAGGCTGGCTATTCCTGAGGTCGTAGACCGACCTTGCTGAAACAGGGTTGAATCCGCCTATTGGAGTGGGGACTTTCTAAAATTATTTTTTCTGTTCGACCCAAGTTTGACCTCTGGCATGAGTGTTGTTTTAATGTGGGGCCACTGTCTACGACACCGGCCCTACATTAAACAACACATGGCTGCGGGCCGAGTAGCTCACCGGAAACGTCTCAGACACAGACCACCACATCTCACCGAAACGTGCGTGAGGGTTGAATTAATGGTGAGCCAACGTCGCGAACAGCGGGCCAACATTAAAAAGACATTTTTTGAAAAACTAATAAATATTCAATATCTAAATCTTCCTCCCTACCCCAATAGGTGAATGGTATGGCTAATTCAGCAAGGCTTGGCCTGACGGCCTCGCTGTGTCAAGACTTGCTGCCAGGAGGATGGAAGTAGTGGGCCGCGCCAGCAAGACAAAGGCGCCAGCCAGACACAACTTCCCAAGTTGGGGAGCCCGTATGCTGCTAGGACCATCATCCCAGCAAACACGATACATTGATCAGTGTTGGATCCCTGTTGGGACAGCGTGGCAGACGGTGGAACAACATTGATCCAGTACTGAATCAATGTATCGTGTTATATGGGTATATAGACTACACAGTTAGTTCTTTCTGCTTCATTAGAATACCTATGGTATGGCTCTTACTCTACGGCTAATATAAGTTTTAAATCTTTCGGTGTGGGGATTGCCTTTAGACGTTAGAATTAGAAGTCAGGTTCTGACGTCTATAGACGTCGGATTCCGACGTCTATAGACGTCGGATTCTGACGTCTAAAGACGGTCCCCGCGCTGAAAGGGTTAAAACACACTGCCAGTTGGTTTAAGGTCTCTCTAGAGGCCTAAATAATGTATTAGTCTTTCAATTATTTAAATGTGCCGGTAGAAATTTGAAAGAAAGCAGCGGGTCGAGTTCTAAGCGTGGCGGTATTTTTCAGTCATTTGAAGCTGGCAACTGCGTGAGCAATGCCATCTTCAAATGACTGAAAAATCAAAGAGTAAAATAACAACAGTGCGTCAGGATTGTCGCCTTTAAATGAATGGAAAAACGAGGAATAATACAGCATGAGCTCAAACCTATGTATGCTTCATCTACTGATTTCTAATACGCCGCACTCTCTGTTTCCACATTGCTTTTTCGAACTGCCGCCTTTCAGCATCCAATCCGACCAGGAGAGTAATTAAATGTTGAGCATGTAATGGGTACAAATCCTTCTACCATGCTTCTACACATTGCGATAACAAGGGCGGAAGGTCAATGCCCTCTGGGGGAAGGATGTACACAGCTATAGGTCAGTGGTGTGTACGCACCATTCGAAATCATGGAAGAAGCGCCGCGTATCAGGTGTATATAATTTTACAGATGTACAGTGAAGTTATATAACACAAGTATGTGGTTTGTATAAAAAACACAATCCGTTATTTACCCGTATGAAGCGGGACAGAATACCGGTATATGAACAGAAATACACAATGCATTTCTGATATCATGAAGTATATATATATGTTAGTTTATTTTTCACTTGAATAACTCATAAAAGACAACATGTAGTAGTAAGTACATATTCGTTCTATAAAGTTTTTACACAGTAAATAACTAACTTCGACACGTGTTTAATCATATCCGTTTTATTTGCATTAGCGTGACCAAAGAGGAAGACATGCATGTCAAATGACAACAATGTCGCAACCATAATAGAATCTCAACAACTTCAGTGTTGGTTTGAAAATGAAGCCCATATTTCTTGCTAAAGCACAGGTTCTGACAATAAAATTCCCTTAGCTTCAAGAATACGAAATAAACACTGTAAAGAATAATGTAATCATCAAAGCGTTAACTCATTTATTATGAAGATAATAAAACATACTATGAAATAAAACCGTATATAAAGTTAAATACCATGGACGGTTTGCTTAGTAAATACAGCTAATACTGCTCGCGTGCCTCACTTTCCAGGTACATTAGTCTCCATTATTTTCAGTAAGATAACACCCCTGTGGCAGCGTGGAGGTCAAAGGTCACAATATCTCACATAGCACAAGATCGGTCACGCAATCTCCTGTTCCTCAATCACTAATGTGTAGGCGTATCTCGGACGGATCCAGAAATCAGGGTACGCTCCCCAGCAAACACGATACGTTGACCCAATGTTGGTTCAATGTTGGCCCAACATCGTAGACGGTGGGCCAACATTGAACCAACATTGTGTCAACGTATCGTCTTTGCTGGGGAACGGGGATTTGATGTTCTTTTCCCATGCGAGCCAGAATAACTGATTTTGTCCGCTATTAGTCTTAACAACAGGAAGAAGCACGTTGTTGCGCTAAATCTGTTAAAGGGACTGGCCCAGGCTAAAATCATAAAAAAATCGGTGATTTTATGTTGGCTTCTTTATATGACCACATGATGCAAACATGTCCATAGACTAGAACTGCACAAGTTTTTTAATTTTTGTGCCGCGCATTCACCAGTTAGACTAGATATAGAGACGAAATCTCCGATTTCTAATTATTGACAACCATGTCAAAAATAGGAAATACGGGAATTTCGTCTCTATATCTAGCATAACTGGTGAATGCGCAGCAGACAAATTAAAAAACTTTTGCAGTTCTAGTCTATGGACATGTTTACATCATATGGTCATATTAGGAAGCCAAAATAAAATCACCGATTTTTTTATGATTTTAGACTGGGCCAGTCCCTTTAAATATAATTATTTTAGTTATTCACTATAGATAAAATAAGTAAGGCGCCTCTGTCTGATTATATTGGGCGTTCCTGTAGTAAATCAGATAATCGACCATAATAACTATTTCCAATTAGGTCTCACCGCCATTCATCTTACTAACCCTTTCAGTGCGGGGACCGGCTTTAGACGTCAGAATCCAACGTCTATAGACGTCAAATTCTGACGTCTAAAGCCGGCCTTGGAAGAGTAAAATATTTAAAATGGGCGTACACCCATAACAGCCAACTAAGACTTTTATGATGATTACAAATTAAATAAAATTATTTGACCCCTTGGTTTATATAGAAATATTTCAGCGCATTAAGGGTTAAGAAAAAATAGCTAAACTAATCACGATGATGTAACTTGAACAACGCTAGATATATTCACTTTTTCGCGACTGGATAAATAAGGTGTTGCCACTCTTTGCATGCTGACGTAGCCCTGAATACAAGGCTATTCCGCCCGAGCTATGCAGCGGAATAGCCTTGTACTCAGGACGGAATTGCCTTGTATTCTGGGCGGAATAACCTTGTATTCAGAACGGAATAGCCTTGTATTCAGGGCGG
Source organism: Flabesymbios commensalis (assembly GCA_964017125.1). Lineage (NCBI taxonomy): Eukaryota > Metazoa > Annelida > Polychaeta > Terebellida > Flabelligeridae > Flabesymbios > Flabesymbios commensalis. The sequence goes on from OZ024912.1 coordinate 55,096,577, forward strand.
AATAGCCTTGTATTCATGACGGAATAGCTTTGTATTCAGGGCGGAATAGCCTTGTATTCAGGGCTAATGCTGACGTACCTGACACGGCGAGGAAGTCGTCTATGGTGGTGATGTCATCCACGGCCTCTGTCAGCAGGCGCACCTGTTTCTCCCAGGCATCCTTGAACACGTCCATGTTCTCCAGGGCGACCTTGGACCTGGGCCTTGAGGCGAGCACCCGGGCGGCGTTAATCACCTGCGGGCAGAGACTCTCTATCTGGGCCGCGGCCATGCGGGCCATCTTCACGCCCTCCTCATTGTTAGACATGGAGCAAGCTAAATTAGCCACCTGATAACACGAATAGAACACAAATGGAAATAATCAATGTGGTACTGGAGCAGTCTAATTAACCTAGTCGTGTTGAAAGTTCTATCCCAGCAAGCAAGAAACGTTGACCTGATGTTGTTTCAATGTTGGACCAGCGTAGCAGACGGTGGGCCAAAATTGTAACAACATCGGGTCAACATCTCATGTTTGCTGGCTATTGTCATACAGAGTCTGAAAAATGTTTTGATCACTCTACTCTGCAATATATCGATTTACAATTTCAGCTTTTGTAATGAGATTTTAAGGCGTGAATTTGACTAAAACTTGACTTTTCCATACAATACAAAAATAAATTTTTTCTGAATAAAACCACCAGGAAAACAATTATTTAAAGCGAATTATCAACGCTTACGAGGAAGTAAAACAGTGTATGAACAAAGTTAATTGCCATTTGAGCAATATGTTTAGGAGTGGAGCCAATGTTTTAACAGCAACATTTACAAATACTCTACCTCGTCTAACATGTCTAATAATTTTCGCTCGCCTCAAGTGGTTAAAAAACGTAATAACTTTTTAATTTTGAAAATTGAGTACAACAGAATATAGATCTCTGTCACTGACCTCCACCAGTTTGTTTGCATGTTCCTGAAACACTTGAGCATATTCTTCCACCTCTCTCTCGTTGCCGGCCTTGGCGGCCTCGATGAGAACCAGTAAAGGCACGTTGGTCTCCAGGAAGGTGTCGCTGACATGATCCACAACAGCCTTCCTCAACTGTCATAGGAACAAAACATCTACGTCTTAGCATAAAAAGTTCTCACATAATTACCGTAACTGTCTATAGATCATACCAAGGAATAATTTACTTTCCTTGGTTGTCCCTAAGTGCCGTTAAAAATCTAATCTAATATTAACCATCTGCAACTATAACGCATAGCAGATAGAATTGTGTAATAATCAGGTGACGAATCATATGGGCCTACACTGTTACTATAAACAGCACATACAGTAGTAGTAAATTGTTGCTTTATGTCACTTCTCATTTTTAAATGGCATTGTAATATGATAAAAACAGTGCAGTCCTTATTTAATAAGATGAATGATGATGATGATTTTGTGAGGGTGGGGTGATAGGGCATGGTGGGTTGTTACCAGTGTTTGCCTTCATTTGCCCAATAAGGGTTCTGGGCATGTCTAGGGGATTTTTCCCCAGGTATGCCCAGACGTCCAGAGACAGCACATTTTGTATTGTTCATTTTTAGAGACGCATAAGTCTACATAGAGTCGTCAACATCTATTTTCCGTGGAGGCACTTTTGACTTGTGGGTCATTTCATAAAATAGAACAAAGGCTGATGAGTAGGTAACTCAAGTAACTCACTATCTAGAATGAGTGATGGTAGATGTAGCTTTTATAGACTGCATTGAGCGACCACCTGACACGAGCGGTCACCTGTGACAAACGGCCACTTGGTGATCTATTACGACACGTGGGCGCTTATATCAGAATACTGGCGATCAATACGGAGGATAGGGTAGGATAAAACATTGATTTAACCATTTTCCCAGAAAATAAAAGACATTAGGCTGATGATGGCTTAATGTTGAGGCAGGGTCGCAGATGTTGCCCAGCATTAAAGCAACACTAGCTCATTGTTTTCTGGGTTGACAGTTTGACTGACATTTTTAGGACTAACGTGCAATTTGTGTCACAAAAATGATTTTCAACACAGCGAAGTACACGTTGTTTTCACAAATTGTGTGATTTCACTTGAAATTACCTCATAGAATAATCAGTAAACATACTATGTATCTGATAAAAGGGTGTGTCCGAGCCGCGTGTTATATCAATACGTCTAACATCTTCAGTGCTCTATAGGTTGTACCCACCTGTCTGCGCAAATCTCTCGTCTTACGACACATGTTCTCTATAGCCATGTCCAAATTCTCTGAAGGTTGAGCATGACCAGCCTGGAAAAAAACAGATAAACATTTAGTATAAATCGTCTGATTAAATGATTTGTCTTTGCTGACATACAGTATTTAATTTTTTTTTACAAACGTAGAATATGAGATTTGATTATCACTAAGTAAAGCAGCCTGGTCGGTCTATATTTCTTGTTTTTTAAAAATAACTAGTTTGCTCGGATTTAAAAAAACCCACTTTATGTCAGCCCAACCTCAAATCAATGTTGGATAACTTCAGAGACGTTAATTCAACGTTGATTTGAAGTTGGCGCAGGTATCTTAAGACACAGCATTCCTGCAAAATTCAGGACTTAGCCCACGGATGTATTTTTATACTGGGAAATGCTCACAAGTAATAACAATATAATTTTAGCATGAATACTAAAATAAGCTATACATTAAATGGGTTAGCTTTTTTCAAGGCAGAATATATTAACAAAGTATAAGTACGCATGCAACTCAAGTCAAACATGCTGGGATCAGTCAGGAAGTTAAATTAGATATTGAATATGTCTGTAGTCTCGCAATTTACTGACAAGGGAACTTAATCTACTGGTCATGCGTACGTATAAAAAATTCATCGTGTCTCATGAAAAAATATTTTGAGTTTAAAATATACGCTAAGAAATAACGATAATAAGTTCTAGACTTATAGTAGAATTCAGTTTTCCACTTACGGATAAGTAAGCTAAATAGAAACCTTGTGCCTTTTAATATTATATAAAAACGCGTTAGACAAAGAGAGCCTAAACAAAAGTTGTCGATACATATATCAGAAATTATTGTATATTTAAGTGTTTATCAGAGTGCATGATAAACATATTATTGTCAGGTTTATACATGTTATAGCCTCACTTATCGATACTGGGAGCGTAAACTAATATTTCACAATTTCACATGTCTCCTTAAATCTATCGTGACCTCTTCAGATGAAAATTAATGAGAGGTAATTAAAAACTACACGAAATCCAGATTTTTCACATTAGACTTATCGTGTGTCATTGGTGGAGAAACATGCCCTCATAATAAATTATAAGAAAGTGGAACAATGATGTCTATCCCTAGCTCATATAAGGTAGATGCATTGTTTTGTCCCAATGTCCAGGAAAGGTGTGAAACGAGTCATAATCAAGGAAAATATCTGTGAATATGGAGAAAGCACTTGTTATCAAGTTATGAATTTATATCATCAAACGCGGGGACGAATCCCTTATATTGGTTCAATATTGGGCCGACATTAAACCAACATAAATGTCGACCTGGTCACCATGCCCTGTATTAGATTGATTCTATTCTCGCACCGGGACCGGGCGGCATTAGATTGATTCTCTTCAGTCTGGCTGGCACGATACGACACGACACGACAAACCAATGCTGGTTTGCTGTTGGCACAGCGTCGTAGACGCTGTGCCAACAGCAAACCGGCATTGGATGAGCGTGTCGCGTTGGGTGGGTGCTCACACCCGCCCAGTTCATTGCCGGTTTTCACTCCCGCGCGGCTGAGTTACATCATCATCGCCGTCCTGTGACCGATCCCGGCTATGATCCCGGCTACACGGGATCAGCCTCTCCCCGGCGATTAACCCCTGGCGCCCTGATGTCCACTACAGTCATTTGTACGCGGTTTTTATTAACACCTGAGTAGGCAGATTCTAAAAGTGGAAGCCTAACCCTATGGACGCCGATCCAGATTATATTGGTAGTTTTTACATTTTTTATTAGCACATTTCATATCAGCTTTTAAACATGTATGTTAAATATAAAACGTGACATCAATCAGCGAGATTTGAAAATCGTTCACTTCCATTTTGTTAAATCATTATAATCGTCTATGTCTTAAATCTGTGACATAGATGAACTTTGTGACGTAAATTTTATAGCTCCAAGTAACTTTGAGTCGCTGAAATTCGACTGCACTGAAAATGTAAATGGCTCAGACCTCTAGAGGTTAAGGGTTCACAATCCGGGGCGATAATACCGGCTCTTCCCTCACAGAGGCGGCCGGCTCGGGCTCTGTGAGATTCAGAAGCAGGCGTCGGGGTTTAGGAGGCCGGGGGTGATCCTGATAAGTCGCCCAGTGATATTGCCTATCACTCGTCTCCACATTAGCTGGGCCAGCATTACTGCACTACAGTAATATTATTTGTAATAATTTAAGACCAAACATTGGAAAATGTTGATGTTTCAACAATCATTTTATTCCCAATAACAGTGCTTTAATCAGCTGATAAAACAGATTAAAAAAGTTATAATTGTGCTTAACGATGTACAAGGGTTATTGCTGGACCAGCGTTGAAAACGGAGGTCCAACATTAGAGATCTAACGGGTGCTGTGAGTGGGATACTCCTACATTTACAGGATCACAGCAAGAAGCAAGAAGAGACGCTGCCAAGCAAAAAATTGAAATTGACCCAATGGTGGTATAGTGTTGGTCCACCGTCTGCGACGATTTGCCAATATTATCGCAATACTGAATATACGTCGTGTGTTAGAAGAGCTGGGTGAAAGCGTCGATGCCAGCGACAACTTCGACGCTGGCCAACATTGAAACAGCATTGGGTGAATGTCCCGTGTTTGCTGGGTATCTGTTTCTGACCTGCGAAAATGAATGGTATGATTTTATAACGGGGCTTCCGGCGGGGATTTCACCATATTCTCGGGTCAGCACGCTCTGTCCCTCGGGGTCACCGCGTGATGGAGCCCTCCCACCCTGTCCCTCTCTCCACAAGGCCGACCTCCGGCTGACAAGTCGCGTGGGACCAGCCATAATGTGGCGGGATTATCGATCTGCCTGATCACTTTTAGAATCACGTCAATCAGCCGACATAAACCCGCCGGCGCTGGTTCATATCATATAATAATGGCAGAGAATGGCACGGCGCATTTGCCACGTACCAGTAAACTTTCTGCTCCCCCGATCACCCTAAAACCTGACATTACCCAATCTCAGACCCGGGTACTTGTAAAGTATATTGGCGTCTAAAGTGCAAAAATATGTTATCAATCTGAATTAGCTCCTAATTCTACAGGTTAAAAACAAAAGACTGATATCTCACTGCGTTTGTATATAGGTTAATTTTAAAAAGAGTGAAAGAGGATTGATATCGCTTCGACACATGGCCCATATAGGCCTATTATAACCATGTAGTTCAGTTCAGCTCGTAATTAACATAGTCGCTGTCTGGCTGAGGGGCCACCTGAAAGTGTCAGGGACAGGAACAAGGCAAATCGCAGCAGTCAAAGTCTATGAACAAGTCAAAGTCTACGAAGAAGAGAAAAAGATAATCCACCGTGGGACAGCCCATACCCCCCCCCCCCCCCCTTAGTTCACATCACACCACCACGATCCCCAAGTCGGCAAATTATAAAAACTGATACATTAGATTGCGAGAGAGCACTAGGACAAAACATGATAAGACAGCGCACCCCGTTAGATCACTGAACGGAGCTTTCCACACAATACAATGGAGCACAGCCATCACGCCCCGCCCCCCTCCGTCAGTCCCCAAATCCCTGTGGTATAATAAAGTTTTCAGAAGATTGTAATATTTTAAAATAAAACTTAATTACATTATCATGCTGTCAAAGTACACATTGCTATTGTACGATTTTTACATTTCTATGACACATGGTTTGTGGAGTGGGTCTATACAATTCTATCCTACTTGTTTGCATCCTTATATGGCGATACTTAGTTCCAGGTTCTAGAGGTTTTGCTACATTCTCCGGTACCCCATTCTCCCGTTGTACCATCATTTTTTCCGCGTATATTGGCCGTAAATCATTTTGCAGCTTTGTGGTGCCTATAAACGCCGCTGGGACTGAAAGATTTAACATTTGGAGCGCTGATTTATTATAGAATAGAGATATATCTGGTTTTATTCCCACTTGTGTAACCAATTTTTAGAAGTGAAAAATGTCTGAAATCTGTGAGACTGATATACGTAGACGTAGACGATGGGCCAACGTCAGCCCAACATTGGCCCAACGCCTCGTGTTTGCTGGGATTTGATTTAATTGTACAAATCGGAGTGATTTTCAGTCACTAGAAAGAAGCTGTGAATCGCGGTAGCGAGACACAACCAAGTGATTGAAATGTAAATTGAATATCTCAGAACTGTACTGCCGTGCAAAGCCAAAAGGCAGTATCTGCTTACTTTTCAAGTAAGCAGATACTACCGTTTGGCTCTGCAGAACTGTGTAGGGGTTAATGGGGTGTGGTCGCTCAGACAGCCTTCTAGCAGCCGTCATACCCACAGAGACAGGCATTATTGGTCATTCTTGTCGAGGTCAAAAGCGCACACTGGTCGAGGCCAGAAAGTCCACACTGACCAGAGCCAGAGCCAGACCTCTCCTGGGACGAGTCGAACCAGGCCAGACAGTGTCCCGAAAGAGGCGGCCAATCATCCAACTGCAGGCACTATACATCAACCCTCTACCTCCTAGAGACCGTATATATGCGTCACATGACATACTTTGAATGGAATTAATCTAATAGAAAACGTCCATATACGCATTACAATGGGGATGTTGCGAACTTAAATTGCATAGAGATAGATATAGATGTTTTATCGACATAAATACAAGTAATTTCTGACTAATTTGTCATATATATATGTACACACATATTATCGTTAGGTTAATAAAATCACATGAAAATAGATATGATATATCTAGAATTAAAATCATGTTTCGTGGCATTGCCATGATATATTAATATTTTTGGGCAAAATTACTACTAGTAAATTAAAATAGGGGGTATATATGTTTCTCATACTAAAGCCAGAGACACTCTGAGGTCTGAAAGGCGTAGAAAAGTAAATAAATTACATTACATTATTTTCTAAAATTGAGTGATTATCAGTCACTATCAAGTAATAATTGCGATAGCAAATTTTAATGTTCTATCAGAATAGGACAGATGTTACTGACACATTCTCAAATTCACAAACAGCCATTCAAACATTTCGAGTTTGATAAAATTGATCTCACAACGAACCTTATATTGATATCAGTTGATATCAAACTGGCTTGTCAAAGACGGAAAATTATTGATAATCGCTGTTGGGAGGAGTGTGACTGTGAGATAACACACGTTATTGATATTTTTCGCGCGGTTAGGAAACACGCAGCAATTGTCCAAATAAAATATGTTCGACTAAGGCTCACATTCCAGCAACCACGACGCTTTCCCAGCATAGTCCAGCATTGGCCGAATGTATCTTGTTTGCTGGGATCTCATTTCAGGACTAAACCATTGTATACAGAAAACGCGGTCTCTGTGGTGGCCATTTTGATTTCATGCTAGAAATCAAGGTGGCTGTCACCTGAACTACGTAAAATATAGTCTGGTGATTCAACAAACCTAAATAGCTACTTGGTTTAGCTACTGAAATGAGCTCTGCAATGGTCATAGTTCTCGATATATTGGCGAATATAGGTCCCCAGTGGCGGTCATTTTAAAATGGAAGATGGCAGCAATAATCTGGACGTGTCAACTTGCTCCCATCAATATTCCTGTAGAGCAAAATCTCAACATACATCGGCACGCTGCGGCTCTGGCCCAACATTAAAACAAAACTTCAACTGGGTGAAAATTCCAATTTGATATTTTGGCGGTTAAAGGGTTAACGGACATTGTTTGCATCACCTTAATACCAGAGGGAGTAGATTTGCCCAATTCCATTTTTTTAATCATTAGCGGTTGCCTGGGGCTGATCGACACATAACATTTTGTAACTCCCAACTTGGGTTCGACGCTGACAGATATGTTAATGAGCATAGCTTCAATTAAACAGATGGGACACTGGATATTTTTTAATATGCAAAACTAATACAATTTAGACGTATAAAGACGGTTCCCGCGCTGAAAGGTTAACGCTGGTTGACGCTAACTTTATTTTCCACAGAATAACATGACTGTAATGAACTTAACTGTCTATAGAATGTAGGTGTATTTAAACTTGTTTACGACGCTGGTCCAACACGGGTTTAACATTATGTGTTTTCTGGGGGGCGGGGGGGGGGGGAGGGGGTTATCCCCGGGGTGTGACTTCTCCCGCTGAATGGCCATGTTTACCATGGCGCCCTCTCTCGCGGTGACTTACAACCACACTTAACGGACAAAACCTTCAAATGGACAGCCCTGTCTGGTTAAATGGCCGAGCTTTTACAGCGGGGCCACAAAGCAAACACGATACCCTGACCCAGTGTGGATTTGATGTTGATACAGCGCCTTCGACGCTGGCCCAACATTAAATCTACACCGGATCAATGTCTCTTCTTCGTCGAGGGTGCCGCTAAACACAGGAAGAAAAGGCAGAGAGAGATAGAGCAGCTTCCACGGCTGTCATATACAACCGACCTTGTCTTCTCGCAGACAGGTCCAGGGCAAGGCTCCACGCTTTCTTTTAACTGAGCTGTTTTACGAAGAGCTACCACATGTAAGAAAAGAGAGAGACGACGTGCGTGTCCCTGTGGTAGACTCTTCATGGGAGAGCTCCTGAAAGCTCCACGGCCTTAACCATCGCTGAACCATAAAGGCAGAAGAGATGGTTGGATCTACATCGTACTTGATCATTTTCTCGCTGTGTTATATGATTTCAATTTTCACCCACTTCAAGTTGTGTCTCGCTACCGCGACCCACAACTTCAACATTGTTTGCCTCCGTGATCGAGAGGTAGCGTGCAGTGTCATGTCATTCATCTTACCAAGAACTTTATATAAAATTCTTGATCGTACCATCCTCGGTAGGTTCTCCTGACCCCCAGTCATTCATTCCTGAGATAAGTCACTGACCCTGCTTTGCGGATACAGGTTTGAAATTCCCGCCTTGTCGGTTTGGGGTCGATAACGCTACCTCTCGGTCACGGAGGGTGTCCACAATACTGAATGTGCATTCATGAGTAACCAGAGAAGATCCAATGATTTCTTCAAAATTTAAATACCAGAGCGGTGGACAAGCCTGCGAGCTTCAGCGCGACAGGAAGGCAGCTTCAACCACAACATCATGGTCCGCAGTGACTGAATATTGGTCTGCGTCGGTTTCTGCACAATCATGGCAATATCGCGACATAATTAAACCATGCTGCAGAAGTCGGGACTATGCCCTACTCTTCTTGAATAACTTCAAGGTTTCTTTAAAGTGCACAGTACCATAGACAACACTGCACACTACAGGCCTTTGAACAGTTAGGAGCACTGTATAGACACAATCACAATGGGAAATATATTTTCGAGCCACAACCGGAACGAATGAGCCATCGAGACCGGCACGTCAAGAGTGAGTGTATCGGAAATGAGACGTTCAAAATAGAAGAATTAGCTAGCACTAGCAGCATGGAAAAATGCTAGATCATTGTTGCCCAACGTCTGCGACGCTGGCCTAAAATTAAACAAACATTGGTTTAATGTATCATGTTTGCTTGGCTGCGTATTAGGAGGGCTAAAACGCTTCTCCTCTCATCACATATTTAGCAGCGCGGCTGATGAATTCCACCGGAGGCTACAATCATTTTCAGGCCTTCTTCTAAAGCACCAAGTTGATGACAACAAAACTTAAGAGTTTCAGATAATATTCTATTAGTATATTAACCTTTTCACTACCATACATGACGGAAATTTCCGTCGTCATTCGTCAATGAACGTAACCATAAAATGACACAAATTTTCGTCAAATATATACTACATTTATGTATTTTTCGTCATTTGAAGCTGGAAATTGCGGTAGCAATTCCAGCTTCAAATGACGAAAAATAGAACTCCTACACTAGTATATCTGGATCCTGGCATGCACCCCGGCCTGGAAGTCAAAGGGTTAAATAGAATACACTGAGGTAGAAATTAGAGTTAAGCACTTCAAACACTTCATTAGATTGACAGATAGACAGACATATAGAACACGTTTATTTAACCAAATGACATAGATGGAAGACCCTCGCTAAGATTAACAAGACTACATAAGTCCAGGAGCTCCCGCTCCGAATTAGAATTTGATTTAAGCAATTTTGTATAGGGTTATTAATGTAGTCCTAGTCTAGGTCAAAAATCAAGACGCAAGACAACTAGGTCTAAGAAGCCCAGTCTAAGAGTAAGATAAGAACTAGACAGTCTGTCAGAGATTGCAAACCTCCATTGAAATTAATGATCCTAATCAGTATCCCAGTAATGGTCTACCTATCTGGCATGGTTTACCCGATATCAGGCCAATCGAGTTAACTAATAGCTGATTTACGGTCATTTTGAATTCGATATAAATTAGTTAAAAACTTAGGGTGCATCCTCCCCCGAAACCTCAAATTTTGTTTTATAGTAATGGACTAACATCTAACACAGTTTGCAAAATATTGGGCATGTGAAAGTAAATAATGGCCGATAAAGGGCCATTTTGAATTTGATCAAGTCAAAATTTTCCAAGATGCATCCTCAGCTGAAATCTCACATTTCATTCTATAGTAATGGACTAGCCATCTAGCACGGTTTACCAAATATCGCCCATGTGAAAGTGAATAATGGCCGATAGGAGGCCATTTTGAATTTGATCAAGTCAAAATTTATCAAGATGCATCCCTCCTGAAATCTCACATTTTGTTTTATAGTAATGGTCTAGCCATCTAGTACGGTTACTAAAAAACCGGCTATGTGAAAGTAAATAATGGCCGATAGGCGGCCATTTTGAATTTGATCGAGTCAATTTTTTTCAAGATGCATCCTCTCTTGTAATCTTACATTTTGTTTTATAGTAATGGTCCAGCTATCTAACACGGTTTACCAAATATCAGCAATGTGAAAGTAAATAGTGGCCGATAGGCGGCCATTTTGAATTCGATTGAGTCGAAAGTTTTTTAAAGGCATCCTCTCTCTAAACGTCACATTTTGTTTTATAGTAATGGTCTAGCTATCTAGACCGGTTTACCTGATATCAGGCCTATCGAGGTAAATAATGCTGATTGTCGGCCATTTTGAATTCGTAAGTTAAAAATTTTCAGGGTGCATCCTCCCCCGAAAACTCACACTTTGTTTTATAGTAATCAGGTAATGATCTAGCCATCTAGCACGGTTTACCAAATATCAGCCATGTGAAAATGAATAGTGGCCGAAAAGGCGGCCATTTTAAATTTGATCAAGTCAATTTTTTTCAAGATGCATCCTCATCTGAAATCTGACATTTCGTTTTACGGTAATGGTCTAGCCATCTAGCACGGTTGACCAAATAACGGCCATGTGAAAGTGAATAATGGCCGATAAGCGGCCATTTTGAATTTTATCGAGTCGAATTTTTTCAAGATGCATCCTATCCTGAAATCACACATTTTGTTTTATAGTAATGGTCTAGCCATCTAGCACGGTTTACCAAATAACGGCCATGTGAAAGTGAATAATGGCCGATAAGCGGCCATTTTGAATTTTATCGAGTCGAATTTTTTCAAGATGCATCCTCTCCTGAAATCACACATTTTTTTTTTTTAGTAATGGTCTAGCCATCTAGCACAGTTTACCAAATAACGGCCATGTGAAAGTGAATAATGGCCGATAAGCGGCCATTTTGAATTTTATCGAGGCGAATTTTTTCAAGATGCATCCTCTCCTGAAATCACACATTTTGTTTTATAGTAATGGTCTAGCCATCTAGCACGGTTTACCAAATAACGGCCATGTGAAAGTGAATAATGGCCGATTGGCGGCCATTTTGAACTTTGACAAAATGATTTTTTTCAAAATACATCCTCTCCTGAAGCCTTACAATTTGTTTTATAGTAATGGTGTAGATATCTTGAGCGGTTTTCATGATATTCCACAATATCAGGCCTGTCGAGGTGAATAATGGCTGATAGGCGGCCATTTTGAATTTTATCAACTTCAAATTTTTCAGGATGCATCCTCTCCTGAAACCTTACAATTTATTTGATATTAATGGTGTAGCTATCTTGAGCGGTTTTCATGATATTCCGCAATATCAGGCCTGTCGAGGTGAATAATGGCCGATAGGCGGCCATTTTTAATTTTATAGACTTGAAATTTTTCAAGATGCATCCTCTCCTGAAACCTCACAATTTGTTTTATAGTAATGGTGTAGCTATCTTGAGCGGTTTTCATGATATTCCGCAAAATCTTTCAGTCGGATATACTGATGTTATAAATTAGGTCAAAGTGCTGGGTCAACTTCAAGGTCAAGGTCCAAAAACCTGAAAAGGCACAACTAGGGACCTTAGAGAACATGTATGTGCAATATGACTGTCATCGGCCCAGTACTTTTCGAGATCTGCTCCGGAAACGAAGTGCGCGTCAAAACGTCTAAATAGGTCATAGTTCTGAACCAGAAGTAGGTCAAAGTTCAAATACCCCAAAAGGCACAACTAGACCCCCTAGGGGTGTTGTGTGTAAAATTTGAAGACAATCGGACAAGTACTTTCAGAGATATGCTCCGGAAACGAATTGTTTACGGACGGCCCAACGGCCCAACGGCCCAACGGCCCAACGCCGTCACATCATCATTTTCTCCTCTGCAACCTTGCGAATTGAATTCAGATTAAAAATATTTTAACCCGTCCATTAGCCACCTGGAAGTAACCCACATACCAAAAATTGTTATCCTAGCTTATTTTCTCACAAAGTTATAGGCAAAAGAAGAGGCCAAAAAAAAACGGAGGTAGAATCCATAGCTCCCTTCGCTCACCTACGGTGACGGCGGGAGCTAAAAATAACCGCTGTCGTGAGGGCTACTATGCTACACTATAAGTCACTTGATAAATCAGAATCAAGTTATGACAGATTATTTACCTCTAGGCATACAAAATATTTAAAATATTATTCAAATACAATTATTCGTTAATAAAGATAGCTAATGTAAACTAAAGACATGTAAACCAAATAAAGAGTACTTAATTTATTGAAATCGCTTTTATTGGTGTCATTGTGTACATTGTACAAATTATAATTTTGCTTTTAAAACAACGCACGAGACCATTGATTAGTCCTAGTGGAGGTATCCTGATCGAAAATAATTATACTATTATCTGTATCATAAAACTGCGTCTTGTGTCTGATCAAATAAATGAATGTGAATTTACCATAGAAGCTGAACGTTTTAAGCATATACAAGTATGTAAATAAGATACTGCAGCACAATGATTGGTTGCAAAACTAAGAAAACATCATGACTGTGCGCCGACTCCCCAAAGCTAACGGTGACAAATCTGCATACATCGAGTGCGAGATCCCCAGAGAATCAACAGCTAAACAAAGCAATTAATTCCTGCTCGAAAAAGCCAAAGCTTAAATAGCCCGGCGACTGCTGAATGAGACATCTTGACGAATTGGCCTGCGGAACAGAATTAGGGCATCATTGCCCCAGTCATTGCCCCAGTCATGACTCTTCAAGGTCGCTACAGTCCCAGGTCGAGTGGTGGCGCTGCAGAAGGGCATTGATTGGTGTGTAAATTAGCTCGGTTGCTGACCACTCGTCCCAGTGGTAACTACATTCATCACAGTAAAACACGAGTGTTGGTTTAATGTTGGGCCACCGTCTGCGCACCGGGTTGGATAGGGCTTCTTACAGACCCGGGATTGGACAGACCAAGGACTCCTTAGGTGGACGGCAAAGCAAAGCGGCAGAATGAAGTGGCGAGCAAACACGAGCCGTGGAACTCATGTTGATTCAACGCCGGCCCACCGTCTGAACATCAACCCAACGTTGCTTCAACGTCCAGGGTTTGCTGAAGTGGTCAGGACCGGTCCCTGATTTCCCCAGCTGATTAAAAAGGACACACATTGCGGGCTTCTCACTCTCATTGATTGACCCTGTTATTACTGTCGGACCTTTCTACTTTCACCAAGGTTTTCGCATTTTGTACAAACAAGTCTACAGGACATTAGAACGTGTGCTACAAAGAGTGATTCATAGCTTAACCCTTTTGTATAAGCCATGGAGACCATGAGGTTTTTCCATTTGAAATCATCATCAATGTCTTAGTTGGCTCTTTCCGCTTCATTTGAATACCTATGTTATGGGTCTACGGCCATTG